>OZ010586.1:91305251-91342751 GCA_963932145.1 Acanthosepion lycidas | reverse complement strand
GATAGATAATCATTAAACGGACATAGATATATAGATCAAACTGACATAGATAGATAGATAGATAGATAGATAGATAGATAGATAGATAGATATAAAGACTGGCATAGATAGATAGATAGATAGATAGATAGATAGATAGATAGATAGATAGATAGATAGATAGACTGGCATAGATAGATAGATAGATAGATAGATAGATAGATAGACTGGCATAGATAGATAGATAGATAGATAGATAGATAGATAGATAGATAGATGGAAATCAGATAGATAGATAGATAATCAATAAACTGACATAGATAGATAATCATTAAACTGACATCGATAGATTAACGATTAAACTAAAATAGATAGATAATCATTAAACGGACATAGATATATAGATCAAACTGACATAGATAGATAGATAGATAGATAGATAGATAGATATAAAGACTGGCATAGATAGATAGATAGATAGATAGATAGATAGATAGATAGATAGACTGGCATAGATAGATAGATAGATAGATAGATAGATAGATAGATAGATAGATAGACTGGCATAGATAGATAGATAGATAGATAGATAGATAGATAGATAGATAGATGGAAATCAGATAGATAGATAGATAATCAATAAACTGACATAGATAGATAATCATTAAACTGACATAGATATATAGATCAAACTGACATAGATAGATAGATAGATAGATAGATAGATAGACTGGCATAGATAGATAGATAGATAGATAGATAGACTGGCATAGATAGATAGATAGATAGATAGATAGATAATCAATAAACTGACATAGATAATCAATAAACTGACATCTATAGATAACTATTAAACTAAAATAGATAGATAATCATTAAACTGATAGATAGATAGATCAAACTGACATAGATAGATAAATAGATAGATAGATAGATAGATAGATAGATAGATAGACTGGCATAGATAGATAGATAGATAGATAGATAGATAGATAGATAGATAGATAGATAGATAGATAGATAGATAGATATAAACAGAGTGGGTAAGCGAAAGATGAAGATAGATAGATATATAGAACAAAGTCATTTGAATATAAGCGCATGAGGAATTCTTTCAAATTTTCATATTTAAAATATTCACGTTGCAAAAACAGAATAATTTGCCTCTCCGGTTTGCCATGAATAAATTACTGGTCGTGTCCACTGGCAAATTCCTCCGATATCCGACATTATCTTGTCGCCCGCGTTTCTCACTCACGTATAGCTTTCAGCGAATTTTGCCACCATTTATAAGTTTCCTTCCTTGGCAAGAGTCTAATCTGCAAACTGAAGCGTTGTCAGTTCGTTGGCCACATTCTACAAAGCGCATAGACGTCATCATCAATAGGAACATCTTTAAAATCTTCGGTTTGAGTGTGTGCCTGTATATGTGTATGTCGATGTTATATTCATATTCACTCAAACACACATAAATGCACACACAGACAGACACACACACATATATATATATATATATATATATATATATATATACATACATATATATATATATATATATATATATATATATATATATATATATATATATGCACATTTCATTGAATACGACAGATAAGGTGCTTTTATTTAGTTTTTATACAATTTCACATTCGATCGAATATTTTTTTATCTTTTCGGATGATAAATTATATAAAAACTGTCCGAATGTTCTTTTTATCCGAGCGAGAACCTTAAAGTGATCTGTTTTTCTTTAAAATAGTCGCTCTGGATTTACACTGAGCTCTCAGGATTCCATCCTCTTTGGGTACCCATACGGATTACCAAGTTTTTCATAACTTAAATATATATTTAACCGAGGTTTTTATAACACTGTTGAACTCTACTTTGAGTAATAAGATTGCATAATTACACTCCAGGCTTAACAGAAGAATCGTGATGAAATCGATCATAAACGAAAATGACATGTTCATCATTAATTAATCATAGCTAAGAATCGGAAGCTCATGAAGGGTTGAAATAAATTTCATATAAACATATATATATATATATATATATATCATTCCAGGATCATTTTCCAACTTATTCAAGATGATCTTGGCCCTCTCTAACTGACTAACTTTCTGTCGTATTGTAGCAAGTTGCCTCACAGGTTTCATGTACAATTTCATTTTCAAGCCTTTCTAATTGATCTCTTAAGCTTTAAATTGAAATGGTGATCCCTCTTCTTGTTATGACACGCTGATCCGGTTTTCCACTTTACTGTTTCCTCTTATTTTAAACTTATTCACTGTTATCTTGATAGTTCTGGAATGGATTCAAAGATGGAAGCCAGGGTATGAATATTTTCTACCATTACTGAAGGCCTGAATTATCGTCGCAACATTGCTCTTTTGGGAAGACAGTGGGACTGTCACAAAACGATTTTTAACCTCTCCTTTTTCTAGCTGAATAACTATGGGTTTTTGAGTGATTCTTACGACAAAAGGTTAATTGATTTATCTGAAAACCTGGAAAAAAGAAAATAAATTAGTTTAATGTTTTTTTAGATATTAAATATTTGATGGGATGGAAAGTTATGGCGTAACACAACACTATGTTGATAATTTTGCTGTTACAGCCGGTATACATACATACATACATATATATATATATATATATATATATATATATATATATATATATGTATATATATGTATATATATATATATATGTAGATATATGTATATATATATATGTATATATATATATATATATATATATATATATATATATATATATATATATATAAACTCAAAGACTGGCGCTTCATAATCTCAAAGACCTGTACTAAATAGAAAATGAATCACTTGAGGACTTTCAACAGTAGTAACTTCTAAATTAGATAAGAGATGTAACTCAAAGAGTAAATGATATAATTACGATGTTGACGTTGCACATAACTTCGAATACAAGCTTATTTTTGTGATGTCAACGAATACTCGTTGTCACTTTCGTAATGCTCGTTGTAGTAGAGACTTTGTAATCGCAGATACAACTATAGTAACGCCGTTGAACAATACTGGTGTCAGACGCCTTCGAATATCACTCGCACTAATAATACTTGCTCGATAATACTCGCTCGAATAGTAATCCGTATAGTGATCCGAATAGAGAAATATTATAGTGAATAGAGTAGAGAATAGCGGTCCGTATAGAAGTAGGGGATAGACTAGAAATGGCGATCAATCAGACGCCACGTTACCTCATACTTATTCGTTTCCCCTATGGTCACGTGCTTTACTTAATTCAATCATGGGATCGCCGGTATTTGCTCACTGGAGATCTATGTTCAAACTCAAGTGTCGGCAGTGACACTTTATTCCTATATAACAGTTATAAAGGAAACCCCATCAATACTGGAAACAGCGATAACAGTTAGTGGACGTAAGAAATATATTTTCCTGAAAAATTGTTTTAATAAGACGATTTTTTTCTAAATTTTACCCGAAAGTAGCACTCGGTCAATGAATGCCGAACATTCAACTTATAAGGAAACGACTGCTATTACCATTAAATCGCCTACTCCCCCGTTTTTGCTACTGGACCCGACGGTTGCAGGAGATTAAATGTAGCCATAGAAGCTTACTCGTTAATTTCCTTCGATCCTTTTGTTTCGATGAGGTTATTACTACAAGAGAAGCGAAAGAAAGACGAAATGTCCGCCGTTTTAAGTGCCACAGTATTCAGTTCGGAAAATGGCATTTCGCTGTAATCTCCGGAGACCTGTAGGACGAATATCCATTAGAGAAGTGCGTCTAGTACCAAAGGGAATTGTCTAAAGCGCTACAAAAATTCCCTGGGATTAGAATTGATTGGACGAAGGAAGAGACGAGCGAACCACTGACGGACAAACACAAAGCGGCTATAAAATTATGTTGGAGATAAAGAAAAGACGGGTAGAAAGAAGGAAGGCAGGAGAACGGCGAATTATGAAATAGGTTTGTGGGGAGTGAGCAAAAGATAGTCGGGGGTTAGTTCAGAAGGAAATAATGCTGGCTGAGAGAGAAGATGAGATCAAAGGCAAACGTAAGTGAAGGGGATTTATTAATGTGGCATGCATTAGTTTGCGCTGTTTGGAAATGCCGTGGGATATTTACTGAGTCCTTTTTATACTTCGATTTAAGGCGAGATCAACAAAAACATATATATAAATCGATAGATATATAAATATGTATCTTTTTCTTTGGCTAGTATCGGAAAATATATACTTACGTAGGTAAATCGAAAAGAAAAAAAAATCATTTATATTACACAAAAAATTAGATTTTTAATATAACACCCTTCCTTGTCAAGGCACCTAAATAAGTGCTGAAATAGTCATGACAGCGAACATTATACAAGGAAAATTTTAGGAATTCTGTTAGGAAATGTGATATAGGTAAAAAGTCTGGGCGTAGATTAATACTTACATAATATTCAATGGCAGCACTCTCGAGGATTTTCTTTCTGAGTGAGTAATTTTAATAAATGAATAAATTTTAATAAGTTCATTTCGTTTTTGCCTTGAAAAAGTCCACACTGGGGGAAAACGCGATGGCTACTATTACAGTTTGCCTATTGTTTTTTACCTTTATAAATATTGTCTTTTTCTACACGTTAACTCTGATGAATTTTACACACACACACACAAATATATATATATACTTATTCATAGGCTGACATGTAGTAAGTAACTTTAAAGTGATCGAATATTTTCCTTGTATAATGTTCGCTAATGTGACTAGTCGTGCTGCGTATGTCTGACCCCTATCTGAGCTGGAGATATTTAAAAGGCAATTTATTTCTTGCTTTGATTTTTTAAATAATCTTTTAAAAATCTCCAATGACTTGTATGCCATGTTTTTCAAAGGACACATTTTTCTATCAACTTATTGTTTTCAAATGTTCATTTTAAATAATTTATTCCGTACAGTATAAGATTTTTAGCACAATGTATCAATTGAAAAAGGGCAAATTAAATCTAACCAGACCTAAATTTGGCGAAATTCAAAGAAAACTCGTAGCCTGTCAATGGATGGTTGGGGTGAGGACGGTGATTAGGTTAGTGATGAGGAAATATGATATCAGTCAGCAGCCACGATTACTGACCCAGTAACGTGCAATAAATTAAACTAAAAATTCACAGACAGAGAGATACATAACTCAGGGATAGAGATATATAGAAACATACACTCGATGCAGATACACACGTTATTAAAAAAATATATACAGCTAGAGATTTTTTTAAAAAATGATGTATTTTAGTTGGGTTAAAGAAATCATTTTAGCATGTAAGTTATAACAATAGTATACTTTGTTAAAGATTGTAATGAGCCTGGCAAACGTTGATGATCTAGAGTCACCACAGATACATGCATACACACACACATAGATAGATAGATAGATAGATAGATAGATAGATAGATAGATAGATAGATAGATATTTACAACGATGCTGCCGAGAATGCTTAGATTGGACTTAGATGAGCATAGTTCAATCTTGTAGCAATTAAAAGTATACCCATATCTACATTCACAGTTTAGACAAATATTACTAAGAAATACATCTTTATTACAGCAAAATATTAACAAGCAAAAATTTAAAATCCTAGATGGTCTCGATATAAGAGAGTTAAAGCCAAAAATAAATAAACTATGAATATAGCAGTAACGTAAATGTTTGTAGCAGCAAAGTTATATATATATATATATATATATATATGCCTGTAAGTGTTGACTTCAATGTTCACTTTTATATTTACACACGTTCTATCCCTGATATTGAACACTTTATCCCATAAATATAGCACATCTTAAGAATATAATTCTTCATATCTATCTATCTATCCTTGCATGGAGTATTGCTGCCATATATGGCCTGGTGCCCCTTCTGTTTGCCTCGGGGTTCTTCATAGGCTCTAGAGGCGGATATGCAATGTAGTTGGCCCTGCTCTGGCATCTCGTCTACAATCACTTTCTCACAGACGCGCCGTCGCTTCCTTCTGTCTGTTTTACAAATACTTTCATGGAAATTGCTCCGAGAAGCTGCATTCGCTGGTTCCCAGACGTCATGAGTTCAAGCGCCATACGAGGCTGGCATCCCGCTCTCACCCGTTCACTGTCGAAACTCCTAAATGTAGCCGTCTCTTCTACTCCAATAGCTTCATGTTTTGCACCTCTCGCCTGTGGAACTCCCTTCCCTATCCCGGTTTCCCTGAGAGCTATAATCTCCAGCTATTCAAGTATAATGTCAATCGACATCTCCAGTTGCCTTGATCTTTCTACTACCCTCCTCCTCATCCTTTCTTCTATCATTCTTATCTGATATGCTCTAAATTTTCTGTAACCCCTTGCGTCCTAGTGGCTCCCCGCTTTGCTTGGGGGAAAATGCTTAATATATATATATATATATATATATATATATATATATATATATATATATGGGATAGAACGTTTTGGGGGTTTAAATCATCATTTATAGTATTTGATTGGTGCAAAAATAATGACGTATTAATGTCGTTTTTTGACGTTAAAAATACGTCAAAAAACGACATTATTACGTCATTATTTTTTTCACCAACCTAATAATTAATCGAGTCTAAAAGTATTCTTAAAAGAATCTAGAAAGCACTACACAGCCGTTTCGTCCTATTTTGGAGTTATCCTTTCATGATCCAGCTTCTCTGGAGGGAGCGGCTTCGGGAAAGAAGACGTGGTTCTTGGGGTACAATATGTTGGGTTATGTATACTTTGATGACTATCACCACGGACGTTAGTGAGTAGCGGCACTACATCGAGTCTAGACAGTTTCTTCTTCGTCACCGAGGCCCTTTGGTCCAATGGTATGACGCTTCCGTCGTATCATAACGGTTCGGGTTCGACTCTCTGTAGCGGATGCGCTCTGCTGATGAGTCCCAAACGGCCATTCAGTGCTTTCTGCATTCTGTTAAGGATTTTCCTAGATTCGATGAAATACTATTAGCTACGTCCTACTCACACACACACGCACATACACACACACACACACACACACACACATATATATATATATATATATATATATATATGTGTGTGTGTGTGTGTGTGTGTGTGTTTGCGTGTGTGAGTAGGACGTAGCTAATTTATGTTACCATCAGCATCCCGACTCCAGAGTCTCGTAGACGGACCTGTTCGTCCACTCTTCAGGGAGTATCAGCCATTTGTACGAACACAAAATCACAAGTCATCGTAACCGAGTGTTTTACTGTACTGGCATTGTTCAGATTTCTGATTATCTCAGTTTATACGCTTAACCCCCAGAAACTGTAACTAATGTCCGCTCCGCATTGTCGCTGTTTAAGCCACAGGTCGGCTTTGTGAGTGTTGAATCGACATAGATATGACTGAGCTAACGTCGAGACATGGACTGGCTGGGCGCCCTCCAGTCGGGTGTACACGGAAATATAGAGTATCCAGCAATTATATTGATAGATAAATAGATCGACTCTTCGTTGTCACTTACCACAACTCCATTATAGTAGCCACGCAGACTGAGCATTATACACTGATCATTTCAGATTAAAAAAAATGATACGAATTTATCACTATGCCCATATTTCTTCTTTATTTTTTTTTTTACTAAATATCTGATGGATGGCCATTCTTATTCGAGAATAACTGTCTACTAAGGCGGCTAGCTAATTCCTTGTGCACCTTATTAGCAAAATAAGAGGGATAACATTTCAAGCAATATACCTGATTTAAAGAAAGATTACAATACAATTTACAAAAAAAAAAAAAAAAATTATGAACTGATAAAACAGAAAATACAAAAGGTCATCATCATCGTCAGGTCAAGAATTCTTCTCAGTTTCTCCTGACTCGTTCCTTCCAGCCATCTATGCCAGACATCGCCGCCGGTAGGTCCTCCAGATGGCATCCAGAGTTATCTACAAGTTGTTCAACGTAGGTGTGATGAGGTCTTTCAACCGATCATTTGCCGCGTGTTGTGTCCCATAGGAGAGTGTTACTCACAAGTTCTGACTTACTTCTCCAGGAGTGAGCAGCTAGCCGAGGCCTTCTCTTTAAGCGAAACTGAGATTGATAGAGGTTGTCCATACATACGTTTCTTTGTTGGGTGATTCTTCTAACTGATGTCCACTGCTACTCGTAACATCCATGTGTATGTTCCGTCAAGTGATGCTTCATGTGTTTCGTCAGTGTCCATGTTATTGAGTCGTATAGCAAGACAGATTCTACCGTGGCCTTAAAGAAGTCACTCTTTGTCTTGGGAAACAGTTGGACATTAATGAATCGCATCATCAGGTAGAGAATTCTTCTCGGATTCTTTTGACTTGTTCCTTCCAACCATCTCTGTCAGACATCGCCGTCTATCTGAGATAGACGGAAGGTGTCCATACAAGCGTTTCATTGTTTGGTTTTAATATTTTAATTACTTTCTTCTAATTCTGTCCGCTGTAAATATTTCCAAATTATTACATTGAATATATGATCGCGTTGATTAATGCAGTCAATATAACTGAAATCTTCAATTCGCAATACCTTTATTTTGTCAAGCTTTTGCCATCGAACATTCTAATGCTTCCGAATCCTGCTCACCTATGGATCAACATGTGGGCAACAACGAAGTTTTAGTGATAGTGGCAACAAAAAGGATACTTATACTTAGTATCAGAAAAAGACAGTTGAAATTTCTGGGGCACATAATGAGAAAATAGGGCTTTGAAAATTTGATACTCATAATACAGATTGTAGGTTGGAGGACCAGATGAATGAGCGAATGAATTGGAGAGAAGCATTTAGCAGACATGGCAAAAAGACTGAATTTATACAGAGCAACAAAGGACAGAATATTGTGGAAAGCTGTTAACTCCAGCGTCCTGAAAAGACACTGTGCACTCAAGAAGTACCGCTTATGTATCATTGATACGAGTCGTGGCTCCATTCCCCATTCATTAAAAGCCGGATGTTATCTTAAAATCTGTTACGTTTGCTTTCCAGTTGTGACCCCCTGATGCAGTTTTCCTCTCTACTGTTCCCTCATTTTAAAAGTGATTCAACGTTCTCTTGATGGTTCTTGAATAGACTGACGATAGAAACCATAATATGAATGTTGTTACTATTATTGAAGGATTGAATGATCTTTTCCCCCTCAGCATTGCTCAGTTGGGATGACATAGTGGCGCTAACACAGAATGAATTTAACTTGCTCCCTTTCTGGCTGAATAATCCAAAGGGTTTTTCAGTGATTATTTCGACAAATGGTGTCAAGATGGCTAAACGTCTTATCTGAAATCTTGAAAAAAAGAAACTCAGTTTATTTTTATTTATTTATTTATTTTTTGTAGATATGAAACATTTTGTGGGATGGTCAATTATCCCATGATGTTACCCCGTATATATTAGTCTGAGTTATAAGTAATTTCCTTTATCGGGTATCATTTCTCATGACGAATATTTAATCCTAATTACTAATTTACTAAATTTGGAAGCCACTAACATACCTGAGATATTGCAATTTTCTATACAGAAAAAATCACATAGGCCAGTTCGGCCGATTGGCCAGTTCTGCCGCGCTCAATATCCACCCGACCTTGCACCAACCAAATATTAACTTTTTCGATTGCTGCAAAAGAGGACTCTGATGGAGAAAATATACTCTAATAAAAACCGGTTTCACGAGTTAGTCGAAACCATTTTTTGTCGGGGTAGACAATTTTTTCTCTCCAGAATCTTATATATCTATAAGTCTACTATTCGTCCATGTTTACAATATTGCTTCCATATATGCTCCTGATCTTCTGGTATTCATCTAGAGCTCCTTGATAAGAAGAATCAGCAATATTATTGGTCCTGATCTGGCGGCTCAGCTACAGTCACTTGGCAATTGTTCAGATGAGGTTTTCGCTATGGCACCTAGAATTTATTTATTTAAGCGCAGTACTAGATTAGCATTGAGATCTCAATAATATACAGCTGTGTTGGCTAGATGTAACCGTAAATTCTATGCTAAGATTTTCTTTTATCGCATGTTCCGGTTGTGGAACACTCTTCTGTCTCCATTCTTTCCAGACAACTTTGATTTTCAAAAATTTAAATACAAAGTCAGTCGCTATCTACTGTCCTCCTGATTACTCTTTTTGTTATCTCACACCTTCATAATGCATTTGTTGTCTAATTCCTCCACACCCAGTAACCCTTTTTGTCTTAGTTTAAAATAATAAAAAATATCCGGCGGAATTTCAATGAAAGCATAGAGTGGCCGACATGTGGCAAGGAATGATTGCAAATAAAGGTGGATATAAAATTAAATAAAATTGCTATTTAATTTTTTTAAAGGATAAATTTGATAAGTAGTTTCTACCATGATATTACATAAAAGTTCAGTAATCTTTCTTCGAGCTTCTTAGAGCTACAAATAAGAGCTACAAATAAGAGCTACAAACAGCAAGAAATTGTGAAGAGTCATGATCACCAACGTCTTAAAGTGACACGGCACACAGAAGAAAAAGAAACAGAAACAAACATTATTTATCAACACACACACACACACATATATATATATATATATATATATATATATATATATATATATATATATATATATATATATATATATATATATATATATGCGTGTGTGTGTGCGTACATATAAACTAGAAAAAGAGAGGGACAGATACATGCGTATGTGTAAGAGAACACGTGATTCTGTGTTAGAACTATATGTATGACTCATACTGTCTTTGTGAATACAATTTACTTATCTCTAGATCAGTTTATGTTTATCTTTGCTCTTTCTTTGTTTCTTTGTTTCTTTCTCTCTCTCTCTCTCTCTCTCTCTCTCTCTCTCTCTTTCTCTCTTTCATTGGCTGTATGTTTTTGGTTCATCTGTAGCTCTTTCGCTATTGTCATTTACCTCAGTATCTATTTATCTGTATCTCTATTATTCTTTTATAAATATATATATATATATATATATATATATATATATATATATATATATATATCAAATACACTCAGTCTATTTATATCTATCTATCAAACACACTATCAGTCTATTCATATCTATAATTTTCTTAACTGTCTCCTCCTTTATCTATCTCTCCCGCTCTCTCCTTCTCCCTCTCTCTCTCTCTCTCTCTCTCTCTCTCTATATATATATATATATATATATATATATATATATATATATATATATATATATTATTGCTTATTTTTATCATTGTATCTTTCTATTTATCTATCACTCTGCACTCTGTCTCAGTCTGTTCATATCTACATATTCTATTTATCATTGACTGAAACGAAGCGCACTGAGAGATGGATTTTAACGTCGAAATTTCCCAACATGCCTGTGTTCTTTTTCCTTGATGCGAGCTCGAAAATTCCGACTCTAAAATTTATCTGTCTGTCGTTCGTTTCAATAAAAAGTTTTATATCAAATAAATATCAATTTTATCGACAACATTGGTACCATTTTAGTGGCTTTTTATCCTTCAAATTTCATTAACCGGACAATTTATTCTGCACATAAGGAGCAAACTTGTACAACGTTTCATTACGATATATATATATATATATATATATATATGGCATGTTTATGTTCAACGTTCTTTTTATAGATACAAGTATTTAAGTAAATGCTCTGTTTATAATAAACAGTATTAAATAACATTTACCGGCCTGAATGTCCGAGAAATTTTCATAGAAAATATTCGTCCTTTGACAGGATTCGAACCTGCATCCTATACGGAACCGTCATTTACCCTGACGTGCCTAACCGCTCGGCCAGGTCAAATGACGGTTCAGTATAGGATGCAGGTTCGAATCCTGTCAAAGGACAAATATGTTCTATGAAAATTTCTCGGACATTCAGGCCGGTAAATGTTATTTAATACTGTTTATTATAAACAGAGCATTTACTTAAATACGTGTATCTATAAAAAGAACGTTAAACATAAAAATGTCTTAATAAATAAATTGTCGGACTTTGTTCATTTCTTATTATATATATATATATATATATATATATATATATATATATATATATATATATATATATATTATATATATATATATATGTATGTATATAGTATTTATATATATATATATATATATATATATGTATATATATATAATATTTGATATTTAAGAATATAATAGTTCAAAAGTAAAGCAAATATTTTCATATAGTTCTCAATATTAAAAATATTAAAATAATGTTGAAAATAGAGTTTTGATAATATGATAATGTTACTTAACTGTAAATATCAATTTTTGATGTTGTTTTGCCGACATCCAAGCTTCTTCGAATTATCCATTCTTCAAGAGGTCTGTTGATTGAATTTGAAACAGACTCTTCGAAGAATTTATAATTCCAATTCAATTTTTGCTGTTTGTTTCCTCGACATCGAAACGATGTCGAGGAAACAACAGCAAAAATTGATTTTTACAGTTAAATAACTTTTCGGTTATATATATATATATATATATATATATATATATATATATATATATATATATATATATATATATATATATATATATGTGTGTGTGTGTGTGTGTGTGTTCATATATATATATATATATATATATATTCATTGTTCATATCTATCTATATATTACTACTGATTCTTTTAATTTTGCTTTATTTTTCTCTTTTCCAATCTCTCTATATTGACTTATTTTCTATCTCCCTCTCACTCACTCCCTCACTCACTCACTCACTCACTCACTCACTCACTCCCACACTCTCTCTCTCTCTCTCTGTAGGTCCTCCGCTCTCGAAGATATTTTTAATTTACCCCTCCCTCCTTTGTACCTTCTCTCCCTGCATCCTTATCGAACGGAGCAAGACCCCGAATGACAGCCGTAACGTCTGTGACTCATTCTCAGTGGCACTATGCCGTTTTTGTGCGTGCTGGCTTTTGACGTTTCTCCATTACCTATTTTCTCCGATCCAACCCAACTGTACCAGACATCGCCCACTCGCTTACCACTATACTAGCATAACCGCCCTCTCCCCACCCCCGTCGACTGGTTGCGCTGTGTCCGCCATTAAAGCGATACCATCACTGACTTCGTTCGCAGTGATAACGACAACACATAAAAGGAGTGGTAGAGAAACCATTTATCCACAAATAGACAGATTCCACAAGAGAAACCTCCACGGAATGTCATTTCTCATCACTACAGCCAATATTTTCCCGCCTTCTTCTTTTTTATTTATTTATTTATTTCAATTTATCGGCTGCATTTTTTCTCAATTTTTGCCCGTTTTTGAGTATCTTTCTTTATCTATACTCTCCGCTATATTTTATTTACTGTTTTGGGCCTCCTCCTTCACCATTCTCTCTCGCTATTTCTCTCTCTTTCTCTTTCTTTCTCTCTTTCTCTCTCTCTCTCTCTCTCTCTCATTATCTCTATGTTTTTTACTCTTTCTCTCTATTTTTCCAGTCTTTTCTCATTTTTGCTTTATTACTCTCAGTTTTTTCTTTCCGTCTCTTTCATTATCTCACTGTCTCTTTTTTTTTTATCTCTCTTTCTTACTCTGTCAGTCTTTTCCTTTCTCATTCTTTTGCTCTCTTTCTTTATCAGTCTCTTTTTCTAGCGCTCTCCTCTTTGTTCCTCTCACTTTCATTTTCGATTTTTTTTTGTTTATCTTTCTCTTTTTTTTACTCTTTTCTGTTTCTTTCTTACTCTCTTTCTATACGTCTCTCTCTTGTTCTTTCCCATTTTCTCTCTTTTTCTCTCACTTTTTTGCATTCTCTGTTTCTTTTCGTTCATTTTCTCTCTCTTTCTCCCCCTCTCTCTCTCTCTCTGTATCTTGTTTTTTCTTTCGTCCATTACTTCATTATTTTTCTTTCTCACTTTTCTCTTTATTTCTTACTCTATTTCAATTTGTCTCTCCATTTTTCCTTTCTCTTTTTCACTCTCTTTCCTTCTCACTCTCCATTTTTTATTTTTCTCTCTTCCTCTCCTACCCACATTTAAATATAGTCCTGTTCCGTTTATATAATCTTTTTTGTATATTTTTTTATTTACTAATAATTCGCAGATCACAGTAGAAGACTTGAATAATGGAACTTACTGAGTAGGAAGATCGTGTTGCGTCGGTCATATTCGAAAACCATTTTTAAAAATCTTGTCTGATACGAAGGCTTGGATACTGACCTATGTCCCTCTGTGAAAGTACATAGTGTTAGTTTACTTTAACATAATAACAAATGGCAGGAATGATGGAGTAGTAAATCGTGTTACGACAATCTGTCTTGAAAATCGGCTTTCGAAACACGAGATTTCATGAGGTTTCGAAATACGAGATTTCACGAGGTTTCAAATATTAACCGCTGCTTCTGTGTAATGTTTCCCAATTTTTAGCACAAAGCCAAATATTCAAAAGGAAGATCATGTTACGCCAGCATTCTAAAATGAACTGGCTTAATCGATTTTTCTTTCATTCTCTATTCTCATATTTTCCTTCACTCTCTCCTCTCTTTCTTTCTTTCGTTCTTTCTTTCACCCCCTCTCTTTCTTTCTCACGTTCTTTCTTTCACTCCTCTTTCTCTTTCTTTCGTTCTTTCTTTCACTCCACCTCTCTTTCTTTCTCCCGTTCTTTCTTTGCCTCGTTCTTTCTTTCACTCCCCACTCTCTTTCTTTCTCTCGTTCTTTCTTTCATCCCACCTCTTTCTTTCTCCAGTTCTTTCTTTCTCTCGTTCTTTCTTTCACTCCCCCTCTCTTTCTTTCTCTCGTTCTTTCTTTCACTCTCCTTCGCTTTCTTTTATCGTTCTTTCTTTCACTCCCCCCTCTTTCTTTCTCTCGTTCTTTCTTTCCCTCCCCTTCTCTTTCTTTGTCTCGTTCTTTCTTCCCCCCCTTCTCTCTCTCTCTCTTTCATTCGGTCAACTTTATTCATTCCAAGAGTGATTCGGCTTGTTTAATGGATTCTTTATTCAAAGAATTCTTCCATCAGGTCTAAACTTCGTAACTAACACTCAGTATGTTACGCACGTTTTAGTGGACCACCCACATTCTCTTTGTATACCATTGGTGGAATGTAAGATCCGTTTGAACAGATTCTTGCCGCGAACCGCCAATTCGAAGAACCGACTCCCAAGAGAATGCTTCCCCGATTACTACGATCTAAACCTTCCCATGTCTAGGATTAACGGCTAGCTTCTGAGCCTTTCCTCATAAATTGTGGCCCTGTCTCTGTAACCCACTAAACCCTTGTGCAAATTAATTGAAAAAACACTTTAGTTCCCTTTCTTTCGCCATACGATCAGTCTTAGACCCGCTGGAATGTCAGTTTGTAATCAATTTCTATTTTTTTACTCAGATTAGATCATTTGCAGTAATATGAATCTATTTTGGGGGTGTATGATGACATTTGTTTGGCCTTGAAAAATATTGCGTCATCCATGATTGCATCAGATTTTTATCACGTCCAGACACTACTGTCTTGACCGTCGATTAGTTGTATTACGGCCATTGCCTGCAAAGAAGCCCACGAAGATTGTAACGCTGCACAAACACACTGGAAAGCATTACCAGTGAGCAAATCAAAATACTATAGACTGGCTCGGAAACACTGATTTAAATCCAATTGAGAATCTGTGGTCAATCTGCAAGGAAAGACTTCGTGGAATGGACATACAAAGTACTAACATGTGCACTTGGTCATGTTTCATTGGAAAAATGCAATAAAAAAGTAAATAATAACAGAATTATTCGTTTTGTTTCAATTAATTTGCATAAGGGGGTACATCGAGTATGGAATATTTAGTTATGATAGATAGAACATGGCCTTGTATACGGTGAATATTATTGTAAAAGAATTTAAAAAAAATCTTTTGGCAGACACATCCGAAAAGTTTTCTTTTGCACAAAAATTTATTCTATATTAATCAGATATATTGAACACTATCAAGTGAAAGTTTTAGATAGAAAACGATTGATAATATAGGTAATAATAATACATAATGCCCACAAAATCTTTCAATATTAATGATCTTGCCGATGTGACCTCCATTTTCTGGCATTCTTCTTTTATATTTTGGATAGGAGTCATTCCCCTGTTCTAATTTAAATTTAATTTAAATCAAAGGGAAAAAAAATTCTGTGGGAGGTTTGGGCAAAAACAGCTTGATCTGAGCCCTTTGATGTGTATTTAATGCAATACTTGATTGAATGAAATGTTGAGCAGATGTCAACATTGATATGACAGTTGAACTGTCGCAACAAATATGTATTGCAAGGCACTACCTGCTGATTGGTGATTTCTTGCTCAACTTGACGTCCATATTGTCTCATTTTGATCTTTCTGATGTGACCTTCATCTTCTGGATTTCTCCTATATTTTGGATAGGAGTCATTCCCTTGTTCAAATTCAAATTTAATTTGAATCAAAGGGAAGAAAATTCAGCGGGAGGTTTGTACCCTCCGGTGACACCTTTGATTAAAATGAAATATACGTAATCAAGTTCCCTGGGTAATATAGTTTCAGAATATATATGGTTCTGAAGGTGTATCTCCGAAACCCTAGGAGGAGTTCGATAAAAAACAGACAGACAGAGGTTACAACTTAATATATATAAATTTGAATGTCCTGCTTCCGTTGTAATGTTAACACACTTTTCTATTGTTCTAATGGTTTTTGGACAGCTTGTACATGAAACAAAAATGAACTGATGCT
Organism: Acanthosepion lycidas; assembly: GCA_963932145.1. NCBI lineage: Eukaryota > Metazoa > Mollusca > Cephalopoda > Sepiida > Sepiidae > Acanthosepion > Acanthosepion lycidas. The sequence continues at coordinate 91,326,064 of OZ010586.1, read as the reverse complement.
TGAATCCGTGAAACGTGATAAAAGCCAACAGTCTAAACGCGATATTTTAAAAAGAAATTTAACAGATGAAATAGAAAACAAGAAAAGCCTTGTGGTTTTCGAACTCAGATAGAGTAAGTTTTATTTACGAATACCAAATGTAGATAAAAAAAAAAGAATAAAGAAAAATTCTAACAAATATTGAAAAATAAATTTAAAAAATAATCAATACGGAACTTTTGCCCGGTTTTAGGCAAGTGTACTTGCACACACACACACACACACACACACACACACACACATATATATATATATATATATATATATATATATATATATATATATATATATATATGTCTGATTAAATGAATTACAAATATTATGTTTCATTATTTTTAGGATAATCCGTTCATATTCACGGATATTTTTTCAGATTCGACATTTTCATTATTGCCGTTCCAACAATCCTTTTGAAGAAGTGCTTGACGAAAAAGTTCCATGTAAAAGAAAAGGAGGCACATTTTTGTGTGCGATTACTAATAACAATGTCTGGGCGGTTAGCTTTGATTGTTCTGTCTGTGTGTATTGTGTAGTGTTATTATTATTATTATCATTATTATCATTATTATTATTAGATTGATATTTTCCAGGGGTGCAAGCGATTGTATACATTTTCTGGAACCAATTTCAAGTCACTTAAGGTGACACATGTGTGTGTATATATATATATATATATATATATATATATATATATATATATATATATATATATATATATATATATCACGATTGAAGTTGAATATACCAAAAAAGAAAAAATATTAAATAAGACACTATTATGTATACATTTGCTTGCAGCCTTGCAAAATGTCCATCTAATAATAATAATAATAATAATAATAACACTAAACAATACACACAGACAGAACAATCAAAGCTAACCGCCCGGACATTTTTATTAGAGATCACACAGAGAAAAGGTGTCTCCTTATTGATATGGCAGTCCCTGTTGGCTGCAATGTATCTTTGAAGATCTTCAAAAAGCTATCAAAATACAAGGACCTTGAAATTGAAATCTCAAAAATGTGGTACATGGGAACATCAACAATCCCTGTTGTATTTGGAGCCCTAGGATTGGTTGGAAAAGATTCCAGTAGACAAATTGAAGGGATTCCTGGAAGCCCATGCCTTAAAGAAATATATAAAAAAATAATTTCTCACGAGTACAGCCCACGGCTTCCGAAAGGCTTTATATATGTAAAATGTTTTTTTTTTTTCAAGTGGAAAATGTGACGATGCCATTTCTAACCTTAGGTCTCTGGCCGGGACCCGGAAAGAAATGAGTACACATCAAAAATCAAAGGAAATATAATAATAATAATAATAATAATTCATGCAATATATATATATATTGATTATACAACTACTATATTACCCAGCCAATTAGCATGCCTTTTACCAACGATACAAATTTTTTGTGTGATTTCGCTGGCCCAGTTGGAATATATTTTTCTAAAAATATTCATCCAAAGAAGCACTATATTATCTCGCAAAGTAACGTGCCATTTACCAATGCGGATCATATAGACTCACGCGCGCGCACACACACACACACACACACAGACACACACACACACACACACATATATATATATATATATATATATATATATATATATTCAAAATTATAGCATATGCATGTTATAATACTACTACAAAAATAGCCATTTTTTGTTTTAAACGTACATGGATACACCCCAAATCACGCATATATATGTTTGTGGTGCGCGCGTGTATGTATGTATATACAATTGTGTGTGTGTGTGTTTGTGTGTGTTTTGTTGCTGTTTTTTTGTGTATATATGTTAACTAGTGAGTTATCCCAAATGACTTGACTCACTTTATAGTCCACCAATAGAAGGTTGACCAATCAGAAGACGTAGAATATTCAATCCGTCGTGTATAAAGGCGGCCATTTTGTTTACTCTATAATAATGCCCGGTGCTAGCTTGTCAGGCGAAGAAGAACAGAAGGAAGAACTACGCTCTGCTACTTTACCGGGATATCCACTGCTAATCTGAACTACGCTTCCCTAATGTCTTCGAAATATTCACTGCTAACCTCTGGATTCTATACTCAAAGACGACCGTCATCATGAACAACATGTGTGTGTGGGGCGGTGCTGTCGCGTGTATACCAAAAGGTTGAATCATCTTAGCGATCTATGTCTGGATTTCGCGGAGACGAATCCACCGTCCATAGGGTGTTGGGTGATATCTCTTTCAAGGCGCCTGATGAGGGGATATATCACCGCGAAACTTGGATTAGGGACAGATAAGTTGAACATTTTTGTTACGACGAATGCTCTGTCACCTGATATTGAGCACTTTACTAGCAGAAAACTGCTTGCCGAAAAGGCGTTATCTTCGCGAGATATTTTCCTTAACCTTTGTTTTTGCTTTTGTGATATGTCAATTCGTCTATATTCAGCCATCTCGTCTTCACGCGTCACGTACATTTTTTTAAAGTACCACCTCATCACATCTCAGTTCAATCTGTCGTCTCTTTATTTTTAATCAAATATATTTGAAATAGTATTATATATATATATATATATATATATATATATATACGAATTTTTTAAATTTAAATATATTTAAAAGAACGATGGAGTTGATAGAGCAAAAAATCATTTTTATAATGTCTTATGGAATCCGAATATACTTATGAACAATGTTTATTTAAACTTTCACCGAAAACCAGGAAAAATAATTCATAATATAAAAAAAAATGAGGAATCAAATTCTTGGTCTCAAAAAGGACTCCAATCTGTGGCCGACTGAGACAGCTTGTAAACTTTAACGCTTCAAAAACAAAACTGCTTTCATTTACCCACTACAGTGAACCCTCCCTACCTCCCATTCGAATATCTGATGCTCGACACCACGAGAGCACCTCTCTGCGCCTGCTTGGTCTCACGCTGTCCGCTGACCTAAGATGAAACAAATACATTGAATCAATAGTTTCATCTACCGCCAGAAAGGTTTTTTTTCGCCTCAGTCCATCCTTCAAATCTATAAATCAACTATTCGCACGTCCTGGGTATGACGGTAAACTACATCCGCGTCCTGGGTATGGCGATGAACTACATCCAACAGCAAGGTCTCGGATAATGTTTTCGGAAAAATAATGTCGCCAGCTATACGTTTTTGAAACAATAGTGTTGCCAGCTATACATTTTTTGTAAAGGATAACGTTGCCAGCTATACATTTTTTATTCCATACAAAATAGGCATTTAAAATTCATATAAACTGGATTTGGCATTAAATAACCCACAGTGGTTGATATGCCATAAAACCCAAACAAACAAACAATCAACTATTCGCCCTTGCAGAGGATACTGCTGCCATATATGGTCTGCAGTCACCGCTGATCTTCTCAAGGTCCTCGACAAAAAGCAGAGACGAATATGCAGTTTGATTGATCCTGGTCTGGCATCTCATCTACAGTCACTTTCTCACAGACATGCCGTCGCTTCTCTCTGTCTTTTCTACAAGTATTTTCACGGTAACTGCTCCGACGAGCTATTTTCGCTGGTTCCCAAACTGCATGAATTTAAACGTGCTACTAAGTTGGCATTCTCAGTCCCACCCTTTCATTGTCGAAATGTAGCCGTCTCTTCTACTCCAATAGCTTCCTATTTCGCACTTCCCGTCTGTGAAACTCCCTTTCTATTACTTGATTTCCTGACAGTTATAGTCTTCAAATATTCATATGTAACGTCAATCGACATCTCCTGATGCTTTGATCTAATTCACCGTCCTTCTCTTCATCCTTTCCTCAAACACGTCTCTTTACTCTTGCTCCCAATCCCTGTAACCCTTGCGTTCTAGTGGCACCCCCGCCTTGCTTGGAGTGAAATACTTAAAAAAGTTCAGGTCGACTTTAACCAAATTCGTATCATACATGCGCGCGCACACGCACATACCACGCCGATTAATATACCATTTACCAAGGTTAAAAGAAGAAAAACAATGAAAACTTCAGTAAATTAATGTTTCCTTAAATTCGCCTGCTCTCTTGGAGAATACCTTCTAATAATAATTCATTCCAACAATACATATATTGGTTATACAACTGCTACATTATAGCGTGGATTAACATGACATTTACTAATCTTACGAGAAAATTGAAATCTTCAACAAATGAATGTCTTCTATGAATTTACTTGCCCGACTGAAGAATGTAATCAAAATAAATCAGAAAACACATACATGGGTCAAACAACCGTTACATTATCGCGCTGATATACGTGGCTTTTATCAAAGCTATATGTGTGTGTGTGTGTGTTGTCGGGGGCGTATTGGGTAAATAAATACAGCTATCAATATGAGGCATATATTAGGGGATAATGAAAAATACTAACCCGCACTTACTGCGATGTAAGACAAAAAATTCTAGATTTTATTATACCCAAGAATCAACCGACATTAAAATAAACAAATTTATCATATTGAAATGCGTATAAATTATTATTTATGCAACATGTGATATCACAAGTAGGGTTTCTTAAACACACATGTTGCATAAATATTATTTCAGCCAGACAAAACTAGGGACACTTCAGAATATATCATGAAATTATTTCTTCTAGTTAAGAAGATGCTGCGTTCAAATTTACGGTTTTCGTGAAAATAAAATAAATTACCAACATAATCGAACTGTTAATAATTCAATTCCTATTGTTAATCCATCCACTGCGAGTTTTCAAGTTCACTCGCTAATCTTCTTACCACTATGTCGTTTATACCACCAGACTATGAACTAAATTGGAAACGTCTGATTTCAATTTGCCTGAGTGGAGATGACGCTGACTGTTCGTGAGATAAACAGAGTCGATATATCCTTTAATACAGTCACGTTTCATTCTGATCTTGCTAACGAAGTCACGTCTACTTCATTCTCTTAGGAACAGGGCGATGTCAACAGAATAAGAAATAATAGACTGACGCAATAAAAAAGAGACAGGCAACAGAAAGTCGTTACCTTATATATATATATATATATATATATATATATATATATATATATATATATATATATTATATTTTATATAGATATATATATGTGTGTGTGTGTGTGTTTTGTTTATGTGTACGCGCGGATATATTGATATAATAGGAAAGAACTGTTAGATTGATGATCCGAAGCTCTTTGGTATTTTTGGTTTTATTTAAAAAAAAAAAACAGTGCTCGATACACAAGTAGAGCCTAGATTATTTTGTTTTAAAAATAATTCCATCGCGATACATAAATTACTGTTTCGAAACTGGTCAGCAGTATTTAAGTTTAATTCCAATATTAAACTTCAACCACAGGGTGGCAGTTTCATCAACAAGCCATGTTTTGGATTAACTTGGAATAACTTTGGTATATATTAGGTTGGTGCAAAAATAATATCGTTTTTCGTCGTATTTTTAACTGGAATAATTTGGAATATATATATATATATATATTCCAACTAAGTGGAATAACTTTGGAATATATATATATATATATATATATATAGATATATATATATATATATATATATATATAGAGAGAGAGAGAGAGATATATATGTTCCGAAGTTATTCCAGTTAAAAAATACGTCGAAAAACGATATTATTTATATATATATATATATATATATATATATATATATATATATATATATATATATATATATATATATTCCAAAGTTATTACGCTTAGTTGTAATATATATATATATATATATATATATATATATATATATATGTGTGTGTGTGTGTGTGTGTGTGTGTGTGTGTGTGTGTGTGTTACAAAGTTATTCCAAAACAAGGATTGAGGATGAAACTGCCACCCAGTGGTTAAGGTTTAATATCGGGATTAAACTTAAATACTGCTGACCAGTTTCGAAATAGTAATTTCTGTGTCGCGATGGAATCATACAAAAATAATATATATATATATAACCTACAAAAATTGATAACCCTTTATGAAGTCGTCAAATAACAAACGTTACGGCCTTTTCATATACACAAATCCCTTTCACAAAGAGATATGATAAAAGAATAAAATAAAAATAAATAAATAAATCTCCGTAGACGCTCAAGCCAGACTATGCGAAAACTTCCTCCGTCGTAAATTTAGCCACACCCACCTTACCGTGACCCGGCATCTATGAAAGTAACTCTATACTGATACAAATTATTAACACCCCACCCCTGCCGATTCTAAACAATCCGCCCTTGATGTTACCATGGAAATTTTTGATTTCAATTCTGACCATACTATTAAAACTCGTAAATTTCAGAAATAAGTCATTCCCAAAAAAATTTCGCTTGAAGATGGAACAGAGCCTACTTTAACTCAAGTTAATTCAAATATTATTTTGAAGTTTTCGGCTCTTGTTTTGAAACATGAGACCTCTTATGTAGCGAGTTGGAATCATATTTTTAAATAAATAATTATATATATATATATATATATATATATATATATATATATATATATATATATATATATATACACACGACCAATTTGACACATACGCACTCATCTATTTGTAGCTTAGCTCTATAAACTATACCTCCCGACAACGACATACAGGTGTACAATTTATACTCTTTTCACCTGAAGCAAGACGGGAATGCCACCAGTACGCGGGAGGTTACAGAAAGAGAGATGTGAAAGAGAAGACTGGTTATAGGGAGGACTGAGGAAAGGGCAAAAGATGAAGCGGATTCAAGAAGACAGAAGATGGCGATTGACGTTGCACTTAATCATTTTTTTAAGTTTATCGTCATCAGGGAAGCAAAGAAACGGAATAGATTTCCACAAGTGGGATGTGCGAGAAAAGAAACTGTTGAAATCGAAGTGGGAGCTGCATTTAGCTACTTCAACCGTAAAAAGGTGGGACCTAATTGCCAATCTAGTAGCATGCTTAAATTCATGTAATCGGGACACCAGGGGAAAAAAAACTCGTAAGTGTATTTGCCATAAAAAATATTTGTGGAAAAACAGCAGTTGTTCCCAGGTCCACCCTGAGCAGGAGTGGTAGCACATCTAAGGGGCCCAACTATGGGTAAATAGTTAATCCTAGAAATAGGGTTAAAAACACTATGAAAACATAAAAATAGATTTTTATATTAAAAATACCAGCAATAGATTTTTGAAAAAGATATTACCATCAATATATTTGACTCTCGACAAAAATCCTCTTTACCAAAATGCGTCAATGAAACCTGATCTACAAACTGATTCCTTACCAAAATTACATATTCTATTCATGCAAACCTATCTTAAAAACCTTATCGGCATTAAATAACCCATTGTGGTGTTGATATGCTGTAAAACAATATAAACCAACGAAACCAAACCAAACTTCAATGCAAGAGAAAACAGTTTACTTTGGGATTTAACCTGTAGCTATAGAAAAACAGAAATATGCCGTTTTCAAAGGCCATTAGCGCGAAGTGAACGAAACAATTGATCGGAATTCGAACCCGGTTTCACGATTTCAATTTACGTGCAGATAATGAAATAGTCAGCTTTATAAAAAAAAGGTCTGTCCGACTCATTCAAATATAAATTAACTGTAGATAAACTGAAACTGATCGTATAACTCTTTTGAGTTATACGATCGGCTCGATTAGCTGATTAAACAATACGATTGAAATACCTCCATCAGTTTCCTCTCTCTCTCTCTCCCTCTCCCCCTCTCTCCCCCCTCTCTCCCTCTCTCTCTCTCCCTCTCTCTCTCTCCCTCTCTAAGAGTGTATCTACCAGTTCTGTACTTTCTTAGCTAAGACCACCTTTCTAATTACGTTGGAACGATTCATTCCCTTCCTATTCTTTTAAAAGCTTCTTCTAAAGGACCACTACTTTGTGGAAAAGACTCCCAAGGGGATGGTTTCCTGTTCACTAGCATATTGACTTCTTCCAGCGTAGGATAAACCGTTAGCGCTTCAACAAAATCTCATAAACTACACTTCATACCTACATCACATACGCTCATACAAGATCATTCAGTAACCCTCTACATTGAGTGGCTCTTATTTTTTAAGCTGATGAATATATAAAGGGTACGCCATTTTATATTTTTGATTTTGCGTACGCGCGTTTTTGTTTTAGTTTTTTTGTTTTTCGCCCCTTAGGACTTCATCGAATTAGGTTTGTTTACGTTGATGTCACTACGCATGCGCACGAACGAGTCCTGGGGATTTTAAATTTAGAAAAAAATTGTTTATATGTTTTGGGAATACAGTGTAACCCGGATATAAGAGACCCGGATATAAGATAAACCAGGATATAAGAGAGATTTTCTCTGGTCCCAAATTAGAGCCATACTTTCCTAAACAAAATAGACCAAACCCGGACATAAGAGAAACCTGGATATAAGAGACTTCTTCTCCGGTCCCAACAACTCTCTTATATCCGGGTTACACTGTATAATCTAGTCCATTTCATTTAGATTATTTTTCTTTTCATCTTTGTTATTTAATATTCCACAGAATATCTGCCAAGAATGGGGAAACGTTGTAAAACCTAGACGCAAATTTGCTGTGGATGAACTAGTGATTAAAGCACTTTTTAAGCATTTTCGTCTCAGTGAATTATTTTCTCTTTTAATTAATGTAGCAGTTTTATATCAAAATTTTGGTCAATCTTGCTACGGTGAGCAACTAATGCGTTTAATGTCTTGTTATTTAAAATGTCTCTTTTGTGTTTATATAATTTTTTTTTTTTTAACTTCTGTAGGTTTCTCCAATATATTCTTTCTGGCAATCCTAGGAAGTGATAGTGTATATTCCTCCTTCAGGTTGTAGCGCGTCTTTTTTTAAAAAAATGAATAAGTCTTTTATTGTTTTAGAAATGTTTTTGCCAAATTTTATGCTGAGTCTAGATAAATTCCTTTTGATTGTAGATGCATTAGAGTTAAAAGAGAAAATAATTCACTGAGACAAAAATACTTTGAAGAAATGTAGAGGCTGATCTTGCCATCGTTTCTGCATTTGGTGCATTGAATTGAATTTTGCTTTCTTCTTCAGGTTCTTTTCCGTTGCAGTTGGTGTATTATGGTTATTTGCACTTCTTCACCCACTTAAAATTCCATTTTGAATTTGTTGGCTTCCTTTATTACAGAATAAAGTTTCTTATTTCTTTCATGTTCTTTGACACAGATCCTCATCCAGTCTTCTGTAGCATCCAGGTATCTTTGAAGACCGATTGTTATGGTTCAGTAAGACAGTTTTAGTTGAACTAATCCTCCGTCTCCATCGAATCTGGACATTAAAGACGATCAACATCAAACTTAGGATGATGCATGCGGTGACAACTGAGAAGCTTTCTCCTTTTGCCATCTATTCGCTTCATGGCAAGATCTTGAAACTATTGCATATTTCATACCGATGTTATCACTGAAACATTTTACAGTAACTGAAACTCGTTATCGTTTTTAGTAAAGAGTTTGATATCATCCATGTAGAATAGAGGATTAAACACTTTCTTTTTTGTTTACTTTGTATCTATAATTATTACTGTTTAGTTCATGCGAAAGAGGAATTAATCTCAGACAGAAAAGAAGAGGCGACAAAGAGACTCCTTGCAAAATTCATCGTCGGATACTCAAACAATTGGAAGTGGCAGTACCTTTGGTATGATTTATGTATTATGTGATTTTCTACAGTTCTATGCTATATTTAAGGAAATTTATTATCGCCGGGGAGACTTTGCACATTTCCAAAGCCTTAAGAATCCCAAAGTATGGCACACTATCAAAGGCTTTATGGTAATCTATCCAAGCTGTGCTGAGATTTTTTTCCTGCAATTTTCCAAGGCCATTTTATCTATTTGTAGTTGATCATTTCAATCATATGAACATCTTCGATATCCCGCCTGTTTCAGGGGAAGTATATTGTTTCCATCCAGGTACTGTTTGTCAGGAGAGACGTGATCAATTTATATGTGGTGGACAGACACGTTATGGGGCCATAATTTTTGGCATCATCTGTTTCACCCATTATTGGTAGGAGATATGGAATACCTTCAGTGATCCATTCTGGAATTTCATTGGGGATATTATTAGATTGGTGCAAAAAATAATGACGTAATAATGTCGTTTTTTGACGCATTTTTAACGTCAAAAAACGACATTATTACGTCATTATTTTTGCACCAACCTAATAATTAGCATTGATAAAGTTTGCGCAAAATTTTATGGCGTGTTCATAGATGATAAAGTCAAAAGTTGGGTACCTTGTCATTTTTCTGGGAATTTCCAATTTTGGGATTTTATTAGATTTTGCCTAACATTATTCTTGGTTATTTTTTCCCATTTTTACACAGGTTTATTCTTCATTCTTTCTTGTTTTCGTTTGATCCATTCTGCATTGGGATTATATACCTTTGGGTTGCTGCAAATATTCTCCCAAAAATGTTTGCATTTCTTTAATAGATGGTGGCTTTTTGACATCTATAAATGCTTCTCGAATTTCCCTGTAAAACTTCTTGAGGTCCGTTTGGAGTATCTCATTTTGTCGAGAGAACCTACAACACTTTTCATATCGTCTTGTTCTCTGTGTCTTTAATTGGAATTTCTGTCTATAGATTTCCTTAATTGATCGAATATCATTTATTGTTTTAATTTTATATTTCCGTTCGATCTTCTTGTTTTGAATTTCTTAAAATCTCGTCTAGTATCGATACCTCACATCTGATTTCCTCAATTTCTTGTTTTAATTTTACCTTCAAACTGGGCTCTTTTTGTTGTTTAATATTTTATCTGTCTTGGCATTAAGTTTTTAAGTAGCTGCTAAAGCTGTTAGATATATGACATCATTGACTTTTATGATGTTTTGCAGTGGTCTGTCTGTTATTAGGTTGGTGCAAAAATAATGACGTAATAATGTCGATTTTTGACGTTAAAAAATACGTCAAAAAACGACATAATTACGTCATTATTTTCGCACCAACCTAATAACAATGTCTCAATAAAGCGTTATATGTTTGCACAATATGTTTATTGGTCTTTGTTGTATGAATTTTAGGAAGCCTGTCTCTTTATGACATCTATGTGCGAGTTACTTTGCTGATTATTTGAATGATGTCGTTTTTCGCTTCAGATATTTCAACTCTGTCATAATGTCATTTGATTACATCTTCACCAGTGACAGAATTTGAATCAGCGCACTTGTTTATGTCACAGGTAGATTCTTCCGTTTTATTTCCTGAGACGTCATTATTTCGTATCTCATTTCTTTTAGTTTGGATCTCATCATCTGTCATATTATCTATTTCTACTCTTGCCTCCTGTTTGCTTTGTTTGATTTTAATTTACCTTATATTTAATTTTATCATATATTGGTTTCTATATTTGAGACTGTTTTATTTCGTATCTTATCCCCGCGGACCATTGGCAAGTATAGCTGGGTCCAGATAGAGTCTTATTTTAGTTTCTACCATTATCTTTCCATATTTGGTATGTTTGTTCTGTGATATATTTTTTATTTATTTTTTTTATTTTCGATTGCAGTGAAAAAAGATGCCGTGTCTCTTCACGATTCCATTTCGTTTGCTTTCTTTTTATTAATTGATTTGGCATTAAGTTATCAGATACAATGTTGAAGTTAATCCGGTTTTGGTGACCAGGTGTCTCATTGTTGGTGGAAGAGATTGTTCCAGTGACATATTTGTCGGCACTAGACTGGTTCCTCTCTAAGGAACGCGGCCCTATTTGACTCTTTTGACGTCCGATCTGGTATGAGTTTTTATTGTTAAACATTGTTTTTTTGTTTTTTTGGTGGAGTTGTTTTTTTTTTTTTTTTTTTTTTTGTCTTTTTTTTTTTTTGTCTTTCTACCTTTCACAGCTATGGGATAATTTTGTTTAAGATGCTTCCTTCTGGACGACAGTCGACCTAAAACGAAAGATCTCGTCCTGCCCATGAGAAGCAGCTATCACCCGCTGGATATCATGCCGATATTATCACGTGGAGTTTTATTTAGCATTTTTATTATTATTATAATTATTATTATTATTATTATTACTATTCCTGTCATTATTATTATTATTATTATTATTATTATTATTATTATTATTATTATTCCTGTCATTATTATTATTATTATTATTATTATTATTATTATTATTATTATTATTATTATGTAATTAATTGTTTAGTTGTATATAGTGCGTGGCATCCGTTGGTCACGAGAGACCATGGATCTGTGCGCAAAATGTTAAGGATCAGCTATTGGTAGCGACGCAGCATCTGTTTTGCCAGTAGAAGCCCACGTGAGAGTAACAGTCTAGCAGGAGCTGCCAGATCGAAGTTGAACATAAAATCGGACTGTCTTAGGAAATCCAGCTCCGGATTTATCGTCAGGGTTTACTCTCGAAGCCTTTCCCATGACTTGGTAAGGCGTCAAGGCAGCAGGGGTTTAAAATCAGTTTACCTTGTTTTAAATGGACTATCCTCCCGGGTTGACGAGCTACATCTACCCGAAGTGTGTGTGTGTATATATATATATATATATATATATATATATATATATATATATATATATATATATATGCAATTTTATATATATTATTTATATATTATATATACGCGGAACTGATTGGAAAGCGCTCAATATCAGTGATAGAGCTAACATATTTAGTTGGATTGATGTGAGTTTGTGACCCTGGGTTTCACGTTTTTTGCGATCGTCAGACAAACTGATAACTATTAAATTTTGGATTTATATATGGTTGTGTATTTCGGTGTTTTTATGGAAGTGGGAGGAAAAATTGTCGTCGAGACGCCATATATATATATATATATATATATGCGATGCGAAGAGAACAAAAGTAATATATAAATTCCAACGTCCACAGCATTAATCCAAAAGAGGGCTCGACACCGATAGTAGAGCGATAATTATTTATCATATAGACATATAGATTGTTCATAACCATTTTCGATTCTCACCCGTCGAAGTGCAGTTGAAATGCACTGAAGCTAAGTTGCATCTTTGTAGTGAGTAAAATGGTTTTGTCTATATAATAAAATTATAATATATATGCATATGTGTGTGTGTGTGTGTGTAAACACACGCGCATATTTTACATTGGACCTCGGAATAAACAGTTCGTCATCAAATGTAGCACTTTAAGAATTATTATTATTATTACTTTAAATGAGAATTAATCAGTCAGTTATGTGTTATGCGTGATACACGCTTAGGCGATCATGTATCTTTTGATACATGACTGACGAGGCAGATTTTTCTCCCCCGGAGTAGGTTGGCATTTCTTTCTGCGGTAGACCAGTTGCCATCCAATATATATATATATATATATATATATATATATATATATATATATATATATATATATATATCACATCAATCCAAATAAATACGTGTGTGTAGTATGTAGTTATTACTGAATAATGTTTGATCAAGGATAAGCAATATTTCAGTTAAGCCAGTGTGTATAGACGTGACAAGAGATCTTATTAAAATATATGTATTTATTATATAAAATAATTTATCTATCATTAGGCTACACACTTATTGATTTACTTCCTTATATGAGGGGATGCACAAAAAGATCTCTATCTATCCACTTACTAAAATTTAACCAAATGACAACTTATCAGAATTCTGTAGGGAAGGAAATCTTGGTTAGGCTGGTAACTTTTCAACACACTGTCGTATATCAGTCATATTGTAAAATCATGTTTACGGTGTTAGTAATACATTGACTAGAAATTATGTTTTTAAAAAATTCTAAAACTAATAAGGTTACTGAAAAATATAGGGTAATGCAGAAAGACCTCCCACATATACTTCTCAGAAACATTTCCTATATAATGGTAAGACATTAGTGGCAACGGTGTCTTCGTTTAGATAATGTCTTACCATTATGTGGGAGCTATTTCTGGAAGGTATATGTGGAAGCTATTTCTGCCGCACCCTGTATCTCTGGCTTCCGCGTTTTGCAAAATGTTCATTTTTAACTGATTATTTTTCGGTTAAATATAAAGTTAACACTAATGTATTCGTTTAGAATTTTAAGAGGAATATTTTAATCTCTCCTCTAAATAATTTACGAAAAGCGATTTGCTAAAAACCTGTACAGCCTTACTTGTATTTATTTATTAAAGAAACAATCCCTCTAACCGCTGAAGATGTATTGTTAGACAATCATACTGTCAGACTCGACTGTAAATGATAAATTGGAAAGAACTTTGCCGCGAGTAAGAGTCTTGAAGGTTTTTACCATGACAGGTGGGATAAATTTCTCACCCATCAGTCCCCATTTAATAATTTGTTTGAGTGCTTCATCTGTCTGACTCTCTATTCGACCGTCTGCCAATGCATCGGCCTGCCAGGCTGCCAGTCAAACTGACCATTGACCTAATCCAATGCTGAATCGCATGACGCATGCGCGACGCTTGCGTATAAAAACGCATGCGCATTGTATGTATTTGTGTTGTCCTTGTCTCTAAATGAATTAAATATATGCAGATGCCATTAAATCGAATCAGTAACAACGTCTCTGATTTTCTTCATCTGTGATATTGAATGAACATAGAATATAGAAAGGAAACCTTTTGTTGCAATCACGGATTATGCTATCAAGCAGTCACTGTCATCAAAATCAGTCATTCTTGAAGATATTATTTAAAAAGAATAAACATTTAAGTTTGAAGCAGTGACATTTAATTTAAATTACTTGGTAATTTAAAATTATTTATAACGTATTGAATAGTTAAAGTTAATTTATTATAGCGAATCTAAATTATAAACAAATTATAATGAATCAAATGAATAAAGTAAATGGATGCAATTGGCTTTACTAAATTAGCATCTAGATCCCACCCATTTACTGTTGAAATAGTTGTTATGAATAATCAAGAGTGTGTGTTTTGTTACTCTGATCTTTGAAAGGGTTATTTCTGTTTACTGGGACTATAAAAGGACACTATACGCAATATATTCTCAGTTGATAAAGCTTTCTTAAAGCCTACAGCTGCTTATTTTTGTCATTACAATAGTTAAATGTAACCGCCACTTCTACTCCAACAGTTTCTTTTCTCGTACTTCCTGTCTGTGGATCTCACTTCTCTACTTCCCTGATAACTGCAATCTTTCAAAATTTAAATGCAACGTCAATCGTCATCTAACTTCTTGAATCCTGTTCATTTCTAAACTTTTTTCTCAGTCCCTACTATACACAGTCTTTTCTCTCATTTTCACTTTTTATAGCCCACTGCCAGTGGCATTTCTGCTTTGTTTGGGGGTGGAAGGATTAATAAAAAGAAATATAAAAAAAATACATATTCAGGCAAATCTAAATTTAAATTTCAGCGTTTCCAACATTTCCAGCGTATAATGCCTGTGAATAATTATTACCAACTTTTACGTTTTGATATTCCCCTTCCCTTCCTAAATATATGTAATTCCATCAAGAAAAATATTAATTTATTCCGATGAACACTAAAGTACGTAACGTGTTACGCAAAATTATTTTTACACTTTTTCGTTCATTTACTTAATTTAATTAAGTTTCTCAAATCCATTAACTGTTATTGCTCTTTCCAATTTGGACGAGGGGATTGATCCTAACTTTTTGTTTGAAGCAGTGTGAAAGTGTCAACATATTGATTATTTCTTTCTGTTTCAGTCAGTCCATACCTATCTATCTATCTGTTTCAGTGAATTCATATCTACGTTAATATCTAGCTAGTGAGCTAATAAGTTATTTCAATATTTTTGAATGTAAGTACGTGTCTTTATTTCTTCCTTTTTAAATCAGTTTCTCTCTATCTGTCTGTCTCACTTTATCTATCTATCTATCTATCTATCTATCTATCTATCTATCTATCTATCTATCTATCTGTCTATCTATCCATGTATATCAATCTGTTCGTATCTATATATCTCAGTCTGTTCACATCTATCTATCTATCTATCTATCTATCTATCTATCTATCTATCTCAATCTGCTTAGATCTATCTATCTATCTATCTATCTATCTATCTATCTATTGCTGTCTGTTCTATCTATCTATCTACCTACCTACCTATCTATGTCAATCAGGACATATCTATCTCTGTCTGTTCATATCTATCTACCTATCTATCTATCTATCTATCTATCTATCTATCTATCTATCTATCTATCTATCTATCTATCTAAGCATGTGGCAAAAGAGGAAGTTTTTAAGAGAATAGAACTTACAAGTAAACCGTTGCTAACAATCCAAAAGAGGCAACTGAAATAACTGTGACCCATAATAGGGAGAACTAATTTAGAGAATTCAATTTTCCCAAGGTATAACGAATGCAAGAGAAAAAGCTGAAAGTGAAGCGTGACTTACTTGACAAGCCTGATCTAGGACCAGCTATGACTAGGTTAGACAAGCTCTGACCAGCTTGGACAAGCTAAAACCAGCGGTCCGAGTGCAAACACTCGGGTCCCAACGTCAAAAACCAACCTTGTGGTGTCACATCTTGACTCAGTTGGGTAAGGGGTCAAGTAAATCGACTTACTTGACAAGCATGAAAAATGGATGGGGAATAGGTATCACAAAGTTCTGCTGAGCTCACCAATGGAAAGGACGCTGTAGAGAACCGTAATTGCTCTACTTCAGAGAGATGCTGAAGTGGAATCATCGGTATAACCATAATTTAACAGTTTGTTAGAAACCGTTCGTCACGCAGATCTTATTTTCAACCTGTATTCTAGCTATTACTTAGAGCTAGAAAAGAGTGCATGTTGTGGAGAGCCATGATCACTCATGTCTTGAACTAGCTTAGTTTTTATACTGTATTATCTACCACAATTTTTTAAGGAAAAATATAATTATATGTCTTGTCTCTTACTTGCTATTACCCTCTGCTCCTCTTAACTTCAGTGTACCTTCTGAGTGTCATATTTTCCAAGCCCTCTCTCTTCATTATGTCCCTAGAAATGTCAGCTGTTTCTTCTGACTTCAGTTTCTGATTTCTTTTTTGTTGCCATTTTCCTTAAAACGTCTACGTTGCGCACATGCTATGTTTATTGTATTCTCAGCATCCTTCTGTAGAACCATATCTCTGTTACTGCAAGTCTCACTTTCGTTTTAAGGAATTAGTCACTGCCATATTAGAGCACCGATATTACATAACAGTTCTATGCCCTGTTGGCTAGGTCTCCACAATACGCCAATTTGTCCTCTGCAGAGGGATAAGACCACTCTCCCAATGAAGCATCCTGAGTATGACGCTAAACAACATCCGCGTCCCTAGGTATGATGATAAACTACATCCAACAGCAAGGCCTTTGTCAGAAGGTTTTGAGGAGTGTGGAACCACCTTTTAATTGCTGGTGGTCCCAGTACCACCCTGACCCGTGGTGGTAGCACCTGTTTTGGTCCCAGCTATGGGCAAACAGTTAACTCCCAAACTGGGATCAAAACACAATGAAAGTGTAAAAATAGGTTTTAATAACAGCAATACATATTTAGAAAAAAATAATATCAGTAATACATTTTTGAAAAAAATTATTACCACCATACATTTTTGAAGAAAAAATATTACCAGCAATATTTTTTTTTTTTAAATATTACAGCAATATATGTTTAAAAAAAAATATTACCAGCAATACATTTTGGAAAAAAAATATTACCAGCAATACATTTTGGAAAAAAAATATTACCAGCAATACAATTTAAAAAAAAAATATTACCAGCAATATTCTTTTGAAAAAATATATAACCAGCATTACATCTAAAAACAAATATTACTAGGAATACATTTTTGAAAAAAAAATATTACCAGCAATGGATGTAAAAAATATTATTACCAGCAATACATTTTTGAAAAAGAAAAATACCAGAAACGCATCTAAAGAAAAATGTTACCAGCAATGCATCTAAAAAATATTACCAGCAATAAATGTTTGAAAAAAATATTACCAGCAATACATCTAAAAAAAAAAAAATTACCAGCAATACATTTTTAAAAAAAATATTACCAGCAATACAACTAAAAAAATATTACCACTAATACATCTAAAACAATATTACCAGCAGTACATTTTTGAAAAAAAGAACAATATTAATGAAATACATTTTTTGAAAAAAACAAAACATTACCAGTAATAAATTTTTGAAAAAATGTTACCAGCAATACACTTTTGGAAAAAGAAATATTACTAGCAATAAAAATCTTGTCAACATTAAATAACCCATTGAAGTTATTGTGCTGTAAAACAAAACAAACTATAAAAGATTTTCATTCTTTGCTTTGTTACTAACGACATTTAACTGTTTCTTAATACTTTGTTCAACTTTTGGAAGATATCTTTCGCTATTCCAGTGACCGTTCGGATTTCTGGTGTCACCTTTTCCGTCATACGTTAAAAAACTTTCCACATAAATTTCCTTACTTCATTTTGACATCGCCAATTCATAGCTCACGTCTTGAACTGCTTCTCTTACTGACAAACATTTTTATACTATTTCCATTATTCGGACTATTGTCCTCATCTTTGTCGCCATATTTATTGCAACGTTTCGGCCTTCTTCAGGTGGCTGTAATGTCGAACTGAACCCTTTATTTCGCTCGCTGGAGTAGACTGTTCTAGTTCCACGTGCCATGTCTAATTGATGTCAGTTATCAGTTATCCCCTCTCCAAGTTCTCCACCGCCTCAACCAAATATTGAACTCAGACTCTTTCGGTCGTCACTGGATCTAACTAATGCCTTTATGCACTGTGCCATGTGTCGTTGAGGGCATCTGTGTATGTATTCCTTAAGGAATCAGCACATATGCTAGGCTACAAAACCCTCCTGAGCCGGCCAAGTATAGAAATGAATACAATACGGGATGCGGTAATAAGAAGTGCCAGAGAAAAGCAATAATAATAATATTTATCACAACGAAACGTTGTGATAAATATGGCAACAAAGATGAGGATGTTAGTTCGAATAATGTAAATAGTGTACATAATACATCATCTCAGAAATATAGACAGATACTGAAGAAGACCGGAGCGTAAAACGGCCGAAACGTTGTAATAAATATGGCAACAAAGATGAGGACAATAGTCCGAGTAATGTAAATAGTGTACATAATACCTCATTTCAGAAATAGAGACAGATACTGAAGAAGACCGGAGCGTACAACGGCCGAAACGTTATGATAAATATGACAACAAAGATGAGGACAATAGTTCGAACAATGTAAATAGTGTACATAATACAACATCTCAGAAATAAAAACGGAAACATTTTTATTTTGTCTACTTTGTTACGCCATTCTTTATTTATTTTTATTGAGTGAATCGTTTTTACAGCTTATCAACTCTTTTCAAATATTTTTAGATTGTAAGAATTTTGGAGGGGAAGGTAATAATGATTTGCTGATACGATTTTTTACTAATTAACCTACTGGTGGGGGGTAAGAGATAGATTCAAAGCTTTTCTAATGGTATTTACGAGTAAATGAATATAACGAACTTGGATTGGAACTCAGCTCTCTGATTAAGAATTCCGACCAGCATTTGGTATTCATTAAGAGGTTACCCATCTAGGTCTTCACCAGGGTTGACGTTGTTTAGTGATCTTACGGGAACCAATCTTACAACGCGTTATGGCCGTAAATTTAATTTATTTTCATAACTGGTGCGTAACGGTCCTATCGTTATGTTTGCCTTAAAAATTTGATCCTAAAACCTCGACTAATATTCAGTGATATGCAGCAAATTCCTCCTGCCTCTCATGTAATTTCTGTATTGTTCTATACAAAGGCCGTTCCGCTTTTCATTCCCGTCTCCAGCCGACAATTACGTCCGTTCTTCTTTATTTTTATCTCTAGCTACCCTTTTCTATCTTTCAATCTATTTCCATTTCTCTCTTATTCTGAAGCCTCCCAACCCAGCATCAATCATCTCACTCCCCAACCAGTTTTTTTTTTTCAACAAATCAACCACCAGAACACCCTTTCACTCACCAGCCAACCAAACACTCTATTTTGTCTCCTTATTTTCTTTCCATTTATTTCTTTTTGTTCTTTTTTTTCTTCTTCTTTCTTCAACTCATCATCATAGACCCTACCACCATTTTTTTTTATTCTCCCGACCCCCCACCACAACTAATATTTACACATGCAGCCCATCTGCCGGTAGATTAGAATTTATCACTCACCGAAATTGCATTGCGGTATTACACTTTTTCATTTATTTATCTTTTTTTTCGCCCTGGTCGCCTTCCCTGGAGATTTTTCAAGCGTTTCCGTTATTTGAATGCATCGTCGAGCCGCCGATACCTTCACGTCTGCAATCTGGTTCGTTCTTCTCACATCGGATATGTTCGGTGTTCATCGGCAACATTCGAATGCGAGGGGAATTTTCTACGATTGCATTTGATTTTATTTCGCGATACGACAACATGCATTTAAAATCATAGTGCACATTTATTTACAGTGACGTGTGGCTTCTATCGATTATCTTCGTTCGTATTTCATTCATGATGACATTTTGTTGAAGTAAATAAGAAATGACTGATAACACAAAAAGGAATAACTAGTGTTGTCTGCGTTTTACCTGTCTTGGTTTCGTGGATTTTCGAAAAGTATCGACATTGTTCGCTCCGGTTCAGATATTTTTAACGATCTCTTGTTTATTATATATTTTCAGTAAATTGAATGTTACTATTAATACTCACATGTATAAACAACCATCACAATTGTAAACATGTAAACATTATTTTTAGATAAACACATAGTAACTTAGAAGACTCGATTCGATTCCGAAGAGCCTTGGTATAATAGCCGT
>OZ010586.1:91287751-91300251 GCA_963932145.1 Acanthosepion lycidas | reverse complement strand
TATGTTCTCAACTGATTTGAAGTGGATCAATAGCTGCATCTACTGCCAGGATAATTGGTTCATTGTGTCGTGTTAGAAGGTTTTTTTCTCGTCAAAATCCATCTTGCACATTTACAAATCTATCATTTATCTGTGCATTGAATACTATTGACATATCCGGACCTGGTCTGGTGGTGCTGCTGCTATTCATCTTGAGATTCTTGACAAAATCCAAAAGCATGATCTCCAATGAAATCGATCATGACCTGGCATCTCGGATTTTCTCACAAATGTGATATGGCTTCCCCCTGTCTTTTCTACAAATATTTTTGTTGTGGCCTGACTAGGGACCAGAAGTAAAGACACGGAAGATGAAGGTAGGTTGAACTAGTATATATTGAAGATATATACAAAGCAAGAGGGTTAGTAATATGTACATAGAGGTGTACATACGAACAGCAAGTAAGCACTGCGTCTACCTAAATCCCTCAACTGCCTCTCGCAGTTAGTATTTATGAGAGGAGGAAGAGTTCATTCTACTGTAGGAGGGTTTACCACAACAATTTTCATGGCAACTGCTGTGAGGAACTTTTTCCCTGGTGACTCGACTACACGAATTTAAGCGTGCTACTAGATTGGCATCTAGGACCCATACTTTTACTGTTGAAAAAACCGCCACTTCTACTCCAACAGTTTCTTTTCTCGCACTTCCCAACAGTGGAACTTCCCTACTAAACTAGTTGAGTTTCTTTTTCCCATGTATTCAGATAAGACGTTTAGCCATCTTTACAATATTTGTCGGAAGAATTGAGTTATTCAACTTAAGAGAGAACAAGATAAAATCGTTTTGTCCCAGTCCCGCTGTCTTCCCTCACTGAGCAATGGTGAGAGGGTAAAGATCATTCAGGCATTCTGTAATGATACCAACATTCATACTCTAGCTTCCATCTTCAAAGTATATTCAAGAACCATAAAGAGAACGGTGGATAAGTTTAAAAAAGCAGTAGAGAGGAAAACTGGATCAGGATGTCACAACAGCAATGTATGTATGTATGTATGTATGTATGTATATTCGAATTTTTTTCAATATTTCATGAGCTTCCAAACTTTAGCAATGATTACTTGATGATGAACATGTCATTTTCATTAATGATTGATTTCATCGCGATTATTCTGTTAAGCTTGAAGAGTAATTATGAATTATTATTGCTCAAAGTAGAGACCAGAAGTGTTACAAAAACTTCGGAGATTTCTAGTAAGATATCTTTAATCATTTCTAAGATATAATGTTTCAGACTTAATCTAACAATTGTATAATTTTGCTGTTACACGATTTGGACAATTTTCCTGTTACATTCAATACACACACACACACACACACATATATATATATATATATATATATATATATATATATATATATATACAGATAGATAGATAGATACACCATACACACACACACATACACACACACACACACACACATATATATATATATATATATATACACTGGAGTTCAAAAGTTTGAAGCCATCCAGCGCCAGAATTACCATGGGATGTACTTGACAGAAGAGTGAAAGAAAAAAGAAATGAAAATCACCTCTTAGAATCATTGAAAAAAAATAATGCAATCAATTGCCAAAAATATACTTTGTAAAACTTTTGTAACGAATGTCAAAAATTTGTGCTGCAGTAATCAAAATTAAAGGAGGATATTTTAACGAGAGCAAACTTTAATCATATTTTTTTTTCTTTTTTGTCATAATAAAATTTCTAATAAAAAATTGTCTCACTTTTCTAAACCATTTTAAATGGTTTTCTATTATTTAAAGTAAAAAACAACTTTCGGGGCAGATTTAAATGATCACCAGGTGTTTTTTGATCTCTAGTATATATATATATATATATATATATATATATATATATATATATATATATATATATATACATATATATATATATATATATATATATATATATATATATATATATAAGTATTGTAATAAAAAGAAAAAGAAATTTTAAAACTCTCTATTCCCTCTCTAAACTCGACCATGTCTCTCACACTATTCCTCACCAACTTCTATGTCAACTTACATAAGATTTATACTGCCCGTCAAAAGTGTAAATTTTAAATTCATTTTTCGTTTCACCTTTGAAAGTGATGTCTGAATATCCAGAATAAATAACATTCTCTGGTGAAATAAATTATAACAAATGGAGCTTTGAAGTGGTCTGTTTTTTTTAAATTAAATTAAATTAAATTATATATATATATATATATATATATATATATATATATATATATATATATATATATATGATGTATTTCGACAGCAATCATTCTTTCAAACATGTTTAGTTAAATAACTTCGACTAGTTCTGTCTATCAGTTTTTTTAATGTAATTTTAGATATTTACGAATTATTTTTTTTATGTTAAGTTCATATATATTTTATTTTAATTTATTTTCTTTGCGAGTACTTTCTCATTCGTTTACATGTTTTCAAAAACTGTTTTTATGTAATTCCGATAATATTACTTTGAATGAAACCAACTTCAGGTCACGCAAGACGACGTCTCTTAAACGATCAAACTGGATGGGTAACCTCCTGGGTATACCAGGTGCTGTAAGCTTGGATGTGTGGGTGGTGTTGTGGATAATGGATCGACATTGTTAATCGGAGAGCCGAGTTTGAATTCTTGTCGCATTCGTTATATTTACCTACGCGCAAATACCCTTGGGAAAGGTATGAATCCATTTCTTCCCTCCCCATCTATGGGTTAATTAGTAAGACTTGTATCTCTAAATTATTATCCCCTTCCAAAAAACAGTCTTAAAATCTAAAAATATTTTCTGGCTTTAAATAACCTGCAAAGGGTTGATAAGCCGTAGAAAAACCTGCAATAAACCAATCACTAACCTAAGATTAACAACAGGCCACTCCTGTGTGATTATGTGGATAGACAGAAGAAAAGATAGATTAATGGCATTTGTTTGCTTTTAAAGAAAGAGAGGGAAAAGCAAAAGATTAAAAATCAATGAAAGAAAGAAAGAAAGAGCAACTGATAAGGCTCTCATTTTTAACGTCTGCTTCATAGACATGGAAAACCTTGATAGTTTTTATTTTTTTTATTTCTTACTTCTTAAAATAATAACCAGCGTTCATATTTATGATCGTTATTGTAATGTTTAGTTAAAGTTGTTAAGCTCAAATATTTAACGAGGCAAGAGTAGAATTTCCATGATTATTTTATAGCCATGAAATGGACGAATGGATACACTTGTTTGTTTTTCTTAAAGAGTGAAATTAATATGATCCGGCCTAGACCGAAAAGTCATACGAAAAGAAAACTTGACCCCCCCCCAACAGGAATCGAACCGGTATCCCCTTTTTACCATCAAGGAAACCACTCCTATATTCGAAGCATGCTATTACCAACTTGGCTACGGGAGATAAAACATAAATGAGGTGGATTTTTTAATCCGATATTATTTCTTACTACTATAAACGTTCTACAAATACTTCCATGGAAATTGCTCCGAGGAGCTGCATTCGCTGGTTCCCAGACTTCATGAGTTCAAGCACCCTACGAGGCTGGCATCCTGCTCTTACCCCTTCACTGTCGAAACTACTAAATGTAGCCGTCTCTTCTACTCCAATAGCTTCATGTCTCGCACCTCTCGCCTGTGGAACTCCCTTCCCTATTCCAGTTTCCCTGAGAGCTATAATCTCCAGCTATTCAAGTATAATGTCAATCGACATCTCCAGTTGCCTTGATCTATCCACTACCCTTCTCCTCATCCTTTCCTCTATCACTCCTATCTGATCTTGCTTCAAATTTTCTGTTACCCCTTGCGTCTTAGTGGCTTCCCGCCTTGCTTGGGGTGAAATGCTTAAAAAAAAGTGCATCCGATAAAAATAACGTTCTTCTTCTTCTTCTTCTTCTTCTTCTTCTTCTTCTTCTTCTTCTTCGTCTTCTTCGTCTTCTCTTTCTTATTCTTCTTCTTTTCTTCTTTTTCTTCATCATCTTTTGCTTCTTTTTTCTTCGTTTTCTTTTCCTTACTTTTCTTCTTTTTCTTCTTTATTCTTCTCTTCTTCTTTTTCTTCTCTATTCTTCTCTTCTTCTTTTTCTTCTCTATTCTTCTCTTCTTCTTTTTCTTTTTCTTCTTATTGTTCTTTTTTTTCTTCATTTTCTTCTTCCTCTTCTTCTTTCATCTTTTTCATCTTCAGTCCACCATTCCCCTCCATCTGTCGCGGTCGTGCGCCAAAGCCTGGGTCTCCGCAAATGGTTTCTTCGTCTGCTCGTCATGTGGCGTGTCTTGAGCGTTTTCACCTGTCACAGCCATCCCTCTCCAGGAATCTTATAGTAATAAGAAATAATGTTTAAAAAGTCTATTGAAAAATATTCTGTTCTATAAAAATTTATATCACTCGTATAAGTTTTCGATTGATTTTCTTTCAATTCTTTTCTCAAGGCCATTTTAATATATTATGGGATGCGACTTTATCATAATGTAACCTTTGAGCACCCTATCGTCCATAATAGGTGTTTTTAGATTTTCTTCAGACTTTTATTTCTTTCAGTGGATAATTCAATAAACTTTTCTCGTTCTTTTTTCACTTGATTCTTTAATACTATTCACAGTTTTTTTTTTTTTGTTTTCTCTCTTTTCTCATTTACATTCCTCAGTCTTCACAATAATGGCCATTAAAGAAAGAAAAAAATCCTCGTTTGAAAAAGTCTTTTATTTCATTTTTTTTTTTTTTAACAAACCGCTGGTATTCCCTGATTATTAAAATGCCCGACTGGATTTATTCTCTAGAATTCTTTTACTGAAATCCCAGGTCGATTTCTTTCATGTGTTTTTCATTCTACATTTTTCAACCGTCTTCTGTCCGCCATTATCTACAAAGTCATTTATTGAGAGTGACAATGCAAGTAACATAATGTGTTAAAAAAAAAAACAGTTTTGTTCCACTGCACTTTTTTCCTTTCTTCTCTTCCTAAACTTTATTAGATTTTGCTTTCTATTTGGAACCGTCTCTTCCTGAAATGCTTCCAATGCGCCACTTAGCTTGTCGCAAAATTAGCTTTTAGAATTTCGATTCAGTTTCTGAGATGTGATGTTTTATTATACATCGAGTCTTTCGAAACTGTTTTCCTGAGTTATCGCATGTCTCAGTTATTTTAAACCTCGCCTTTCTCTCTGATTTTTTGTGAGAAAATATTATTTTTATAGAATGATTCAATCAACCTGCACAACAGGATATTTTTTTATATCCTTTTATTTTAATCATTAAAGCAATAAGGCAATAAAGCCACTAAGACACAAGAGGTAACTGAGTTGGAGATAATATGAGAAAAAAAAATTCAGTGAGGACAATAAAAGAAATGGAATTAAGAAGACAAATGATGAAGATTGATCCTGAATTTGAATTTCTGACTGCAAACCAAAAAGATGGAGGGGAGTTCTACAAGAATTTCAACACATCTTTGGAGATGGGATGTTTTATTATACATCGAATGTTTCGAAACAGTTTTATTTCAGATGAACCAGCTTTTCTTTCTTTTTTTTTTTTGTAATCATTTCACCCCAAGAGAGGAAATAAAGCCACTAAGACGCAAGATGTTACTAAGTATGAAAGAATATGAAAAAACGCTATCAATGAGCGAGAATAATAAAAGTATGAAGGTAACGATTGCCATTGCATTTAAATTTTAGAAGACCATATTTGACTGGGAAGCAAGAATCCGGAAAAGAGTCGTACAAACGAGGAATTCGATAGAAGAAACTATTAACATAGAACTTACGGCTACATCTAGCCATTTCAACTTTAAAATGATGACATCTTGCCGCTAATCTAGGACTACGCTTAAACTCATAAAATTTTGGTAGTGTCGAGGACAGTAATTTCTTCTTTTTTTTTTTGCGTAATACAAAAATAGGGCACAAGGCTAAAAGAAGGAATAGTGGAAGACTGTTCTTCAGTCTGTCTTAACATAGTTAGCCACAATTGCTGACCCTACTTTTTACAGTATGCCTTACACCAAGGCAACACAGTCTTACCATTCTTTCTACAGCTACCTCAGAATCGCTATAAAGGCCTAACTAGTTCCTATATGTACAATTGTACTAGAGAGGAAAATAATATTCATTTTGCGTAATACAAAAATGTGGCACAACGCCTAAGGGTGAGATAGGCAAAGCTGGTCTTTAGTTTGTCTTATCTTAAACTTAGCTAGCTACAATTACTGAACCATATATACCACAGTATTCCTTATACGAAAACAACATATACTTAATTGCCATTCTTACTGCAGTCACCATAATACACCCATGTCTCTATGTACTATAAAAAAAAGGTTCATCAGAAAAATTACCATGGAGTTATTTATAGCAAAAGTACAAGAAAGTTACGTTACGGCGATTGGAAAATGGTTGAAGAAGCCGAGATGTCAAGTCAGGACATGGCGGATTCTTCTAAACGTACAGCAGGAGCATCAGACCAAATATTGTAGTAATATTCAAAGCAAGTTGTTGAAATTTCAATCTCTAATTAATGAGCCATGCCGTTGCAATGAATCAAATTCAGGTCACCCTCGATTAATGACGTGTTCATGTCTTTACAATATATTCACTATTTCAGATCTTATTTTGTTTTGTCTTTTGTTCGACTAAATATCTTCATTATTCCCACAAATTTAATCCTTCTTAACAAAAAACAATTGTGGGCAGTACTACCTCTTCAAAAGCACTTGATGTAGGCCTCCGTGTTGGGTCTGAGGCTCTGTGAAAAGAATGGAGGTATAACGTGGCCATCACTAGTAATCACTCCAAACATCATGATCTGGATCTATCATCTAACTCTTTTTGAATCCTCTGCACTGTCCTCAGTTTGACGCTCAAACACTCTGAAATATTCGTATTGAAGCTTCCGGCGCGAATGCCAAGCAGTACTGCATGCCGTTTCCAAATTTCTGGCGGAGGGAATTGCGTCAAGGTTGCTCTTTTATTTTGCAGACTATGACAAACTGACCCAAATATACGGCGCGGTCGAAAAAGTCAAACCAAACAACGTGAATGCTCGAAATTAAAATGCAAATTGGCGACAAGTTACCCATCTTATACAAATTCGTATATTTATATAAAACTATGCATTTTTATACATATAGAAATATGCTTTCACTGGTATGTTGATCATGCACGCCGACACACTGGTTCATATATATATATATATATATATATATATATATATATATATATATATATATATATATACACGCACACACACACAAACACACACATATATATATATATATATATAATAAAATATAGTTTTAATGTATGCTATGTTTATGGGTTAAAACGAAATGTCAGGGATAGAACGTATATAAATCTATAAATTGACATTGAGATCAACACGCTGTGTCTGTTTCATGATTAAACGCAATCCTCAGGCCATGAGCGTTGTGTTTTGGCTTGACTACTTATATATGCTAGTCAATGGTGCATTATGAATAGGTCTATTGTATTATTCTGAGGATTATTGGGTTGTCGGCAACATTTATGTTTCATCTTATTCTAGGGGCTATTGAGTACAAAAACTGCGGATCTGAATGCAGTTTTGTGCCTATTTTATAAGGATAGGTTTAAATTGTTACTCATTATTTATTATTGATTACTTTATTATTTGTTATTGATTGTTATTATTATGTTTTATTTGTGTTTATGCGTATATTTGTTGTTTTTTTTTATTATTTCTTTATTTATTGAATTGATTTATTCCATTTTGCTTATTTATTTATTTCCTTTTTTTCGTTCGTTTTAATTTTCAAGATTTAAGTAACGTAGTAAAATTTGTTTTCGTGTCTTCGTTTCTCATCGTCTATTTACTAATTTGAGTTGGTTTGGGAAGATAGTTATAGGTATGTTCTCTAGTTTACAGTTTTTGGAACTGGTACTGTTTTCTTTATTTTGCAATGGTATTTTTGGTGTGATTTGTTTTGTTTTTAATTTCCCATATATGTTTAGAGGCTGTTTGCATATTTACTATTTGAAAGAGGATGTTTTGTGTGCGTAATTTCTTTTTTGTAGGGTTCATCAGTTACTCCTATGTATATTAGTCTATGTTATCTTCTTCCTTTACAGTGGCTTGGTATATTATATTGTTCTACTAGCAATTGCTTTACAGCGATATTCGTTATTTGTTCTGCGGTTATACCTGGGTTTGATTTGTGCGGTTGGTTTGTTGGATGTTTTCCTGTTGTGCTTTTTTTAATTTTTTAATTTTATCTTCTTTGTGAAACTAGAGATGATTTTTACTATGTTTTTGTTGAATATCTTGTGGAGACTGCTTGATCAGAGAACTGTTTGAGTATGAGTTTGTTAAATATTTTTCCGACGTTTCTTTCTATGATTTTGTTGTACGGTGGGTTGAATCATTTTGCTTCTTTTCTGGATAGATTTTTTGTTCTGTGTGGTGTATATGCGAGTGTTACCGAAAATACGCTTTTTTATAGGACCGTTTCATAGCCTATGTGGCCTTCGTTAAAGATGGTTTCACTGGAAAAATTGTCAGATAACCTGCGGATAATTGATCGTG
Source organism: Acanthosepion lycidas (assembly GCA_963932145.1). NCBI lineage: Eukaryota > Metazoa > Mollusca > Cephalopoda > Sepiida > Sepiidae > Acanthosepion > Acanthosepion lycidas. The sequence continues at coordinate 91,291,663 of OZ010586.1, read as the reverse complement.
CGATCTGCTTCATTATTGATGGCGAGTAGTTTGAAGATGTCCGTAAAGAAAGAGGCTTATCGTTAAGTTTTCTATATAGTCGAAATGTATCTGTTCTTAGATTGAATGTGACATCTACGATATCAGCGTCTTTTAGGTCAAGATGACAAGATCGTTGTTTATTTAGATTATGAGATCTTCGTTCATGTAGAGGCTTATATCAGTTATATCGATAATTTTACTTAGTTCATGAAGTAAATTTATATCTATATGTTTCTAATATATATATATATATATATATATATATATATATATATATACACGAACACACACACACACACACACATATATATATATATATATATATATATATATATATATATATATATATATATATATATATATATACTTGCATGTTTCATTAAAAACGACAGACAAGGTACTACGGTTAAGCATTTTATTTAATTTTTCTTGTGTTTGCACAAGAGCATTCTTTTCTGGACAAAGGGTGTGTAAGAACTGTCCAAATGTTTTATATTTCCGAGCGCTTTCGGCTATACCTTTAGCCATTATCAAAGATGATTCAATTTTTCAGCTTAATTAAGTGTGGGCATTATATGTATGTTTTAGTGTGTCATAGAGATGTTTTTTTAATTTCCGAATATGGTTAGCACATTGTGGCTTTGTTCGTAGTTAAGATTGTTAAGAGTTGGCTTTTCTATTTTATAATTAAAGCTTCCATTATTTTTAATATTTTTTCACAGGTGGAATAAGTTAACTACAAACAAAGCCACAATATAAATACATTGACGTCTATTTGTCGATCAATTTCAGTATTTTATATTACTAGGAACCAATAGGATTATATACCAAGGAATTTATTACCCGTACTGATCGGATTCTATATCCTACTAACATACATATATATATATATATATATATATATATATATATATATATATATATATATATAGATAGATAGATAGATAGATAGAGTGCGTGCGTGCGTGCGTGCGTGCGTGTGCGTGCGTGTGTGTGTATCTGTAGAGTAAGAAAATGAATAAAAAGAGACAAAATTTGAAATTATTCTCAGCAGACGTGTTCCACCACCTGGGACTTTATCAAGGCGAACGTAAGGATTTATTTTGTTGCACATGTTTACGTACGAGAGCAAGTGTGTATGGTTTCTCAAGGTGTTTAAATTTGAGAACGTTCATGAATGTTCATCGTATGGCTGAAAGGTCAGTTGAAATATATGGAGGACACAATGTGTCATAATTCAAAATCTGGCTAAAAGTAAGCGAGTAATATTTAAGATTTTTTTTAAATCAATAATTAGATTTGTGATTAGAGTGTTATGGCGTTAGTCAGATGTATGTTCTGTACATCTTCAAAAATATGAGGTCATCTATTTAGCCGTTTTCTTTTGATGTTTTTACTTAAACACGTGCAACAAAATGAATCCTACATTGCCTTGATAAAGCCCATCAGAGGACGAAGCGCATTGACTAAGAATAGTTTTTCCTCTTTTTACTTATATATATATATATATATATATATATATATATATATATATATATATATATATATATATACAAAGTCACCATTCCACCCCGCACAAAAAAACAAAGCTCGACATTTACAAGTTAATAGAGCAATTATCCTTTAGTTGACCTTGTTTCTAATGCAAAGATTATTTTTTTATAGGGAAATGCGTCATAGTCGCCATTATTGTTTAGTCAGCTGAGCAGATTCTAATACGGTCGACTATCCGTAAGTGACAGGTACGCTTTGTCACCTGTTTCGGTGACATTGAGTCAAACCTTATCTTAAGAGCAAGGAGGGTCTTGACTTACAATTAAGATGTAATGTTCTATATTTTTTTTTCAGACTGCACCATAATCGAATAAACATACGGTATAGATTGATGTGGGTTAACAAGTATTCTTCTTGGAAATAAATAAAATATGGCTGCATAGAGATTTATGTTTTATTCAAAATAAAACACACAAAACGTGCACATACGCGATTAGAAAGAACGTTATAAGAACAAAAACATTCTATTTCGGAAGAGTGATATATCCAGCATATCCGTTATTTTAAAGTAGATTGACTATCCTCAGCAATAAACCATATATATATATATATATATATATATATATATATGTTGGTGTGTGTGTGTGGGTGTGTATGTGTATGTGTTCGTGCGTGCGTAAAAATTTCTCATAATTAACCTGTAGAAAAAGACAATATGTAGAAAGGAAAAAGACAATAGGAAAACTGTAGTTTTGATTTTATAAATGCTATACTCATAAAAAGGGAAATAATTCACACAAAAGGAAATTTCTCGAGCGTGCCGTCATTGAATAGTATACAAATATTAATCTACGCCCCGGTTTTTTCCCAATATCACCTTTCCTAAGAGAATCACTACTCTCCCGAACCAACATACACAACAAATATATCAAGAAATCAAGAAAACGGTTGAATCCATCAACATAATAAAAACAAAAGTTGTGCATGTGAAAATATTCTCTTCAAACATGAAGTAATTGACGTAATTTTTCAGTTGAACATATGAATATACAATAGCGTTTATTTTAAGACATTTTTTATGTTTATACGTTCTTTTTATAGATACAAATATTTAAGTAAATGTTCTGTTTATAATAAACACTGTTAACGGCATTTACCAGCCTGAATGTCCGAGAAAATTGTCATAGAAAATATGCGTCCTCCGACAGGAATCGAACCTGTATCCTATACCTAACCGTCATATAGCCTGACGTGCTTTACCGATTTAGCCACAGAGGAGCGTTTCGAGCAAGGTCGATTTTACTATTTTTAAACTACAATTCTCCATGATTTTCTCTCGTACAGTCATATCTGCTCGATGCGTATCCAAATATAAACAAATTACGTCACACATTATGAAATGGACAAAGTCCGACGATGTTCATACATTGTTTTTATAGATACAAATATTTAAGTAAAAGCCCTGTTTATAATAAACAGTATTCACGATATTTACTGGCCTGAATATTCGAGAAAAAAATAATTGTCGGACTTTGTCCATTTCACAATAGCGTTTCTAAATTCTTCTAGTTGCTAACGGCATTTCTTTTGTTGTCTATAGTTACTTTGTTTCAATTAATTAATTCTTTTTTTTTTTTTTTTTCTTGAAAATATCCAAATTGGACGAAACGGGTCGGGTAAAACTACAGTTCTACTATTGTCTTTTTTCCTTTATGCATATTGTCTATTTTAAAGGTTAATTCTGAGAAATGTTTACATATTTGTCGACATGGAAAACAAACAAACACAGGCATACACATTATCATCATCATCATCATCAGAATATACATGCAACAACTAACATATGCCTATTCACATAAAAATAAGAAAAACTATATTATTTACATTATTCAGACAATTGTCCTCACCTTTGTCGCCGTATTTATTACAACGTTTCGGCCGTAGTACGCTCCGGCCTTCTTCAGGCGGTCTGGAATGTCAAACCGAACCCTTTATCTTGCTCACTGGGGTAGACTGTTCTACTTTCACGTGCCATGTTTAATGGATGCCAGTTATCAGTTGTCTCCTGTTAATTTCCCTCTGAAAGTTCTCCACTGCCTTAACCGGGTATTGAACTCACAGTCTTTGGGTCCTGTCACTGGATCTAACCAACGCCTTTATCCACTGCGCCATGACACATAGAACAGTGGACAAAGGCATAGGTTAGATCCAGATAACTGATATCCATTAAACATGGCACGTGGAACTAGAACAGTCTACCCCAGTGAGCGAAATAAAGGGTTCAGTTCGACATTCCAACCACCTGAAGAAGAATGGAGCGTACAACGACCGAAACGTTGTACTATATATGGATGAGGGCAATAGTCCGAATAATGTAAATAATGTACATAATACTTC
>OZ010586.1:91272751-91285251 GCA_963932145.1 Acanthosepion lycidas | reverse complement strand
TAATTGAAAGGAATGGTTCAATTCCTTGGTCACTTCGTCCACCAGATAGTATTTCCTTGAACGTCTTTCTATGGGGTTAGGTTTAAAAAAAGCAGCATTGCCCGGCGTTGCCCGTGCTTGATTCAAAAGTCGTACGACTCATACAGCAATCGCTATCACTTGACTTAAAATATTGTTGCCCTTCCTTGCCTTTAAAGGAGTTCCCTTTGGCGTGCTGATGTTGCTACATGCCTTACTTCTTGCCTCACACTGCGAATTTTTTCTAAGCTCTATACTAAACATTAAATCTGTTACGAAAAAAGAACTAAAAAATATGAACACAAAACGATCAGCTTTAAAAAAAAGGACTCGTAACTGGAAAAACCGAATGAAAAAAGAATGTTAACAACAAATAATTTTTCACACCTAACCCAGTTCTGCGGAATCAGAATCAACGTTGAGTTTAAGCAAGTGAATGAGCTAAGTGGAGTAAAGTGCCATGCAGATTTAATTTTTTCCCACTTGTGACGAATGCAGGTATCGATTTTTTTTTTGCATGCTAGCATGCTAGTTATCATTCGTGTCAGTCAGCTGTTGGCTCTCACGCTAGCCAATAGAATATTCCTGCATTTTCGTGGCAGCCAGCTATAGGCTCTCACTCTGGCCAGTACAAAATTGCCACAAACTACATGAAAACTTCCATAGAAGCATGAAAAAAATCGATTATTTCCACTATCGATGGGAGTTGGGAAATGCAAAGTCGGTCTTGGTCTTTCCGCTAACTTGAAGCATGTGCATGTAAATTTTGGTGGAAATCCGACGAAAATTGCGGCCGTGCATTCGTTACCCCCCCACACACACATACACACACACACACATACACACACAAATCCTGCCTTTTATAGATAGAGATATTGTGTATGGAACAAAGATACTGAACACCACTGTTCTAAAGCAAACGATCACTAATGCTTTTGTAACCATTAATGAGGCTACAGCGGATATAGCAAGAAATCGAATACCGTCTGCATGTGCTTCGTACAACTAATGGCGCCCATCTAAAGGTGTATTAAATGAGTTAAAAAAAACTTCTATATCTACTCCTCATTTTGTAATCATTTCCAAGTATTTATTTGTTTATTTGCTTTTTTTAATCATTTTTTAAATTGTAAAGAGACCTTATGGACACCCTGTATAGTCATTTGTTCTGAGTGGCAAGAAATCGAGTACTGATTAAGTTTTTAATCATATTGTATTTGTGTATTTCAGTTATCATGTTGATGAAAGAGGAACTGTTACATGAACCCCCTAACATTTTCAGACCGGCGGATTAGAAGTGATAGCCAAATTCTCTGGCCAATTCGTTCACCAGATATCACTTCACTGAACTTATTTCTCTGGGTTTATGTTAAAGATATCGTGTATCGAAGGAAGATACGGAAGATCACTGATCAAAAGGAAAAGATCACTGATGCCATTGCCACCATTGATGAGGCTACAGCGAATAAGCAAAGAAATCGAGGACCGTCTTGATGTGCTTCGTAAAAGTAATGCTGTCTATAAATGCTTTTCTTGCTCTTCCCTTGTTCACCATTAAAACAACCTTATTTAGAAACTCCCTACCTTGAGTGGCACTTGGGCCTTGTTTTTGGTTAACAATAGTAAAAAATATAATATTAAAAATTTTTTTAAATCTTTTTCTTTATTTTCAATTCATTTCTTTATTGAAATTATTCATAAGATAGTTCAGTTATGTGCCATGCTTAATACACGCTTAGGCGATCATGTATCTTTCGATGCATGGCAGACGAGACAGATTTTTTTCCCGCAGTAGCTTGCCATTTCTTTCTGCAGTAGAACAGTTGCCATCCAAACTATAGAACACGGTATGTCCTGCTATTTACCCATAGCTGGGTGAAGTCAGCTATGTGCTATGCGTGATACACGCTTAGGCGATCACGAATCTGTCGCAGCATGGCAGACGCTGCAGATTTTTTTCCCTCAGTAGGTTGCTATTTCTTTCTGCAGTAGACCAGTTGCTATCCAAGGCTGTATTTTACCCATAGGTGGGAGGAGGAGAAGAAGAAGAGGATTCTTTTGTTTCTCAAAGGTATTAGCACGTAAGTGAATGTAATGGATTCGACTGGATTCGAACTCGGCTCTCCGATTCCTCAATCCGAGCCACTATCCATTACTCCAACGCATTAAATATTTGAATAATTTCCATATTTTCCATAGCAAAATAATTATATTATAGATATAATAGCCATGTTCTGTCAGTAAAGCTTGAATTAACTGCAGGTCCTTTAATATTTACAGGACCTACTGAAGGTCATATAAACAGTGAGAAATAGTGTGTACCTTATGTAAGGTGTTTGAGTGAATGGTGAAGTGTCAAATGTTACTCCGAGCAACATAAAAGGATTTTTAGGGAGATATAAAATCACTCATTTCCTGAAAATACGTAGCATATGAAAGAAGATACTGTTAGTAAAACATATTAATATTTGACCAATTAGCAATAGGTCACTTGGTTTTTCACAACATTGACACTCAGTGGAAAACTGCGTTTTGATGCGATAAGTCCTGACACAAAAATTAGATTCTCATAGCTTTTAGCAAAATTTAGAGTATTAATTTTAAAGATCGTCTAAAAACTCTACAGAAATACATAATTTTCGCAGGTTTTTGCTTACAGACATCAAGATTTTGCTATTTCAAGAAAAAAACAAACAAATAAAGTTGCTATATTTTGCATTAGACACATTGAATTGAAAAATATATTAAAGCCAGAATTCTAATTATTGTCACAAAAAAAAACATATTCTATGAAACTGAAAACTATGTAAAAAAATTGATTACAGAAAAGGCTACTCAATAAATCAGATGTCTTAGATCAGTTGATAGATCATGACTAATAAAAACAAAAAATAGATAAAAGTGTATATTCAATTGTCGAACTCTCTGCCTCGAGCATAGAGGAACCCGGGCGAGGCTTTGCCGCTGGGCAAAGTTTCGTCCGGGGAGGTAGACAGGCCCTGAACCCGTTTATACGGGTTCAAAGGTAATATTTTTGGTCGAGCCTACGGGCTCGGAGAACTCACGGTAAACTCGGCCTTGTGTCACATACATCCCTCGTGGTGGTGGGGGTTCTCTTAAATATTAACAGTGAACAGTGAATGGATGGAGCGCTGGTTCGTACGATACACTCTCACTAGTCGTGTAATACTTTTATGGTGTACTTATTGTTTAATATACGATATATCAGCAAACCTGCTTTTTGTTATTACTTAACTATTTACTTAGTCACAACAAACACGTTAATACAAATTATAGTACAAAATGTTTTAGATTTGCATTGTTTATTGAAAATCACACTAAAAATGTTAGCGCGCAGTATAACATTACATCATAATATAGATAATGTTCAATATAATTTCCCTTTGAAGTAAATGAAGGTCTTATTTGATGACGCAATGATTTTGTAATAATGTTCTTGCCCATGAATCGGATTGGTGCATAATTATCAGTCGTTTTTATAGTCTTTATTTATTAATAAGAATTGCTGTTTTTATTGATAAAATTATTATTCTATTTTCAGGTTATAAAAATGTGTGTCGATAATCATACGCCCCGGAATAATCATTTAAAAATGTAAATGTTAAATTGTTTCTTTTTCATAAATAATCTTTCTTTTTTCATAATAAATAATCTTTCTTTTTTTCATAATAAATATTGTTTAGAAATCGCCTGATAATTATGCACCAATCCAATCCAATTTATAAAGATTCAGTAAATTATAAATATTTTAAGGCCGTGTGATAAGACTCTCACTGATCACCGGAATGAAACAAAGAAAGAAAGAAAGAAAGAAACAAACAAACAAACAAAGAGTTGAACTGACTGCTAAAGGAAGTAGAGAGAAAGAGAGCGTTGAACAGACTGGGAAAGTTAAAAATAGATATGAACGAACTAAAGGATATATATATATATATATATATATATATATATGTTATAATTATTTTTTTAAAAATATAATTCCTTCACAAAAAATAAAAAATAGTTATAATTAAAGCCTGACTTCTGTATGGAGCACTGTTTTTTAAAAATAAAAACAAAAATACTAAATAACTCCGGATTATTTACCTAACGTATTCTTTCCTATTTTCTACATATCTGCATATATATATATATATATATATATATATATATATATATATATATATATATTAAAATTATGTACGGTGTGTTTCTATAGTAAAATAATTTGCGGTATTATATCAAAAAATCCTTAACAATGAAATTTCTTTAGAAAATGCCATATTTTATGCCTTTTTACTTGAAGACACTTAACGATGTTGCAAATATCAGTTGTGCGCCTTGGTTATATGAGACGAATTAAAAAATGACAAGGAGCAAGTTAGGGAAATGTCGATATAAAAAAAATGTGTGTAACGGGGAAAATGAATTTATCCCGAAAAAAAAAAAAAAAAACAGAATTAAAAGCAAAACTGAAGGACGAGATAAGTACATCCGATTTTTCTTATCTATTCTTTTTAAGAAAGAAAGAAAGAAAGAAAGAAAGAAAGAAAGAAAGAAAGAAAGAAAGAAAGAAAAGGAGAAGACAATGAAACAAACAAAAAATAAATATAGGAGAAAAAGAAAGAAAGGAAAAGAAACAAACAAACAACAAGAACAAAGAAAGCAGAATAAACGACGAAACAAAGAAAAGAGTAAAAGAAAAGTGAAAGAAAGAAAGAAACAACCAATCCAATAAACAAAAGAGAAAAGGAAGACAAGAAGAAATGAAGATAAAGAAAGAAAGAAACAAACAAAGGATAAGAGGAGAAAAGTAGAAGTAAGAAACAAAGAAAAAAGAGAAAAGAATAAGAGAAGAAAAATCAGAAAAGAAAGAAAGAATAAAAGGAAGAAAGAAAAACTATAGACGAAGAAGAAAGAGAGAAAAATAAAATGAAAAGAAACAACAGAAGAAAGAGTAAAACGAAAAATAAAGAATGAAAAAGTATGAATAGGCGTACAAAAAATAAATGAAAAGTTAAGAAGGAATGACGAAAAAGTAACAAACAACCAATCAAATAAACGAAAAGGAAAAGAAAGAAAAGCAGAAGTGAAGATGAAGAAAGAAAGAAACAACCAAATAAACAAATGGAAAAGAAAGAAAAGAAAAGCAGAAGTGAAGATGAAGAAAGAAAGAAACAACCAAATAAACAAATGGAAAAGAAAGAAAAGAAAAGCAGAAGTGAAGATGAAGAAAGAAAGAAACAACCAAATAAACAAATGGAAAAGAAAGAAAAGAAAAGCAGAAGTGAAGATGAAGAAAGAAAGAAACAACCAATCAAATAATCAAAATCAAATAGAAGGAATAATGAAGAGAAAGAAAGAAAATGCAAAAAAGGATCACATGAAGGAATAAATAATCGAATGAAGGAATGCAAAAAAATAATGAATGAAAACCAATATTAAAAAAAGGAAGAAAAATTGAAAGCAAATCAACGAAACTAAAGGAAAGGAAAAAAAATAAAATATTAAAGATAAGGATGAAAAAGAAACAAAGAAAGAAAAATGAAAAAAAGGAAATAGAAATGTCTGAAGGAAGAATGAAAGAGAAAAAAAAAAAGAAAGAAAAACAAATAAGAAAAATTACTGGGCAAAAACGCAATCAGAGTTAAGTACATCACCTGTTTTATCAATTCTAGGTAAGTTAAAAAAAAAAAAAAAAAGGAACAGCAAAAGGAAACAGCACAAAAAATCTAAAAAAAAAACAAAACAAAAAAAAACAATAAAAGATGTTATGATAAATGCGGTATTCATTCCGCTGAGTCTAAATAGCACAGAAAGAGGTTTCCTTCCATCTTACCTCACATTGCGTACGAAGCGTCAATATAGAAAATGTCGTGCATAGAATGAATAGCTACTTCCGTCAAAAATAGGAAAAAAAATTCTTATTTTCCTCTCTCTCTCCCTACACACACATATATATATATATATATATATATATATATATATATATATATATATATATATATATATATATATATATATATATGTGTGTGTGTGTGTGTGTGTGTGTGGTATCGTTTCTTTTATCTTTGCCGTTTGCACTTACTAGTGCTAAGTTCATATAACTTTCAGTGTTTTTGTTCAATTACCAGCGTTGGTTCAGTAAATAGACGCTAGCTTTCTTCCTTTGGTCAATGTTCTCGCGCTTTTCGGTCCCATTCTTTCTTTTACCATTCGTGTCTAACTGGGACAATAGTCCAGCTTTACTTCATTCAAAGACATTGTTTTTTCTTATTATTTGTGGAGAGCCATGATCGCCAAGGTGCTGAAGGGACATTCCACCAAGAAGAAGCAGAACACGCCCTCAAAGCGGACTTTATATTAAAGCCCGTTTTTCCTCTGAATTTTATTGTATAGATGTTTATTTTTTCCCCGAAATAAAGTACACGATGTACTGATCTGTTTTATGCACCTGACCGAATTTCTTGCGCACTTAACAAGGATCGAACTCGAAATCTTTGGCTAACGAGCTCACCTTTTCATTGCGCCAACCACCCACAAGACGTTAGCTTTCTTCGTCAGGTCAGCCATCACACAACAGTTATTTTTTTGATATTATTTTCCTTTACGCGGATTCGAGTACTATCAATCTATTTTAACATTATTTTAATATTTTTAATATTGAGAACTATATGAAAATATCTGCTTTGCTTTTGACTTATATATTCTTAAATATCAAATATTATATATATATATAATATATTAAATATTATATATATATTAAATATTATATATATATATATATAATATATTAAATATTATATATATATAAATAATATATTAAATATATATATTAAATATTATATATATAATATATTAAATATTATATATATATTAAATATTATATATATATAAATAATATATTAAATATTATATATATATTAAATAATATACATATATATAATATATTAAATATTATATATATATTAAATATTATATATATATAATATATTAAACATTATATATATATTAAATATTATATATATAATATATATTAAATATTATATATATATTAAATATTATATATATTAAATATTATATATATAATATATATTAAATATTATATATATTAAATATTATATATATAATATATATTAAATATTATATATATAATATAAATTAAATATAATATATATTAAATATTATATATATATGATATATATCAAATATTATATATATATTAAATATTATATATATATAATATAGATATTAAATATTATATATATATTAAATATTATATATATAATATATATTAAATATTATATATATATTAAATATTATATATTAAATATTATATATATAATATATATTAAATATTATATATATATATTAAATATTATATATATTAAATATTATATATATAATATATATTAAATATTATATATATATATTAAATATTATATATATTAAATATTATATATATAATATATATTAAATATTATATATATATATTAAATAGTATATATATATATTAAATATTATATATATAATATATATTAAATATTATATATATATTAAATATTATATATATATTATATATATATATAATATATATTAAATATTATATATATATTAAATATTATATATATGATATAATTAAATATTATATATGTATTAAATATTATATATATAATATAATTAAATATTATATATGTATTAAATATTATATATATATTATTAAATATTATATATATATAATATATATTAAATATTATATATATATTAAATATTATATATATAATATAGATATTAAATATTATATATATATTAAATATTATATATATAACATATATTAATTATTATATATATATATTAAATATTATATATATAATATATATTAAATATTATATTTATATGATATATTAGATATATAATATATATGAAATATTATATATATATTAAATATTATATATATAATATATATTAATATTATATATATATTAAATATTATATATATAATATATATTAAATATTATATATATTAAATATTATATATATATAATATGTATTAAATATTATATATATAATATATATTAAATATTATATATATATTAAATATTATATATATAATATATATTAAATATTATATATATAATATATATTAAATATTATATATATATTAAATATTATATATATATATTAAATATTATATATATAATATATCTTAAATATTTTATATATATATTAAATATATTATATATATATATATATATATATATATATATATATATATATATATATATAATATTTAATATTTAAGAATATAATAGTTCAAAAGTAAAGCAAATATTTTCATATAGTTCTCAATATTAAAAATATTAAAATAATGTTGAAAATAGAGCTTTGATAATATGATAATGTTACTTAACTGTAAATATCAATTTTTGATGTAGTTTCGCCGACTTCCAAGCTTCTTCGAATTATCCATTATTCAAACGATCTGTTGTCTGAATTTTAAACAAAAGACTCTTTGAAGAATTTATTATTCCAAGAAATTTGGATGTTGGGGAAACAGCAAAAATTGATATTTACAGTTAAATAACTTTTCGTTATATAATATTATATATATATATATATATATGGTGAGACGGAGATAAAATTAGAGATAAAAATAGATAAGAACTGCCATGGAGAGAGCAAAATAGATATGAATAGACAGAAAGGGAGAGAGATTAACAACATTTTTGATAAATAGGAAGACTGAAATAGATAGATGGCTAGATAGATGGATAGATACGTGGATAGATTGATTTGTCCAAAAATAGACTTTTCAAAATGGTTTTGTCTATGAACACGTTTTACTTTTTATCTTTCTTTTTTTTTATCTTTCCAACAACTTTCAAAATCTTTCTAGGAAGGTAACATCTGTTAGGGTCCCAGATATGGGTACATAGCGAACACCCCAACTGGGTTCAAAACATCAAAATACAAAAATACATTTTAAAATATTACCAGCAATACATTTTTATAGTAAAAAATACCAGCAATATATTTAAAAAAAAAAAAAGTTACTACAGCTCACAAGAAAAAAAGAGTTCGTCATTGAATGACCCATGAGGAGTTGATATGCCGTTAGACTTAGTATATTTATTCCCGTTTCTCAGGAAACAACTACTTATTGCTACTTTTGTTGTTTTCCAGTGACTTTTTTTCATTAAGAGGATTCTCTAATAAGCAGAAGAAATAGTAAACCAAAGTTGCATTTTCTGCCTACTATGGCGGATTACCAGAAACTTTTCCAATGAACTCGTAAAAATAATTGTAATGAAAAAATATTAGGCTACGGTTTCCTTCTAATGAAATCCATTTTTATTTCTTTGAAACAGTTGCTTCTCATCTCTTAGTCGATTAATGCTTTCAGTTGGTCTAATTAGGAGTAGTATTTATTCGTATCTATCCTTTGTTTTCCAGATGAAGCTTAGAATTACGTGTTACCTTATTACTACCTATTAACTGATATAAAAAAAAACTGCTTATAAAAGTGACTAACAGAGAAACTAACTGGTAGAAATTCTTTTCAATGCATGATTTGGGTGTTATCATCTTATCTGTTTGCGTTGTATATTTTAAATGAACTCATTGGATCGCTGTCAGTTTCAACTAGTCTGCTTCTTTAAGGAGATTTTTCCCAGCAAGATATATAGTATAAAACTTCGAAAACCATGTTTGACGTGTTCAATAATTTACAGAACTTCTTCATAATTTGTATGCATCTTTTTCGCGTTTGATTTACGATTCTACTATTCTTGAACTAAAAAGAACAGTATGTCGAAAATGATTATTTCTTTATTTTTTAGAACTGATTGAATAAAATTACAGCTTTCAAAATAAAAAAAAGATTTAAACTACACTCTAATATGGAAATTTTTACGATGCAATCAAAAGCAAATGTTTTATAAGTCGTTTATAAAACTCAACGTTCTAATAGTATTTGACGACAGTGACAGAACGCAAGTTTAGAGAAAATAAAAACAAAAAGTACACTTATCCTTAACCTAAGATGACAGCAGGAGTTTCTAAGGCATATCATGAGGAAGGAGGTTTAAAAAATTTGACACTAACAGGACATATTGAAGAAGAAGAAGAGGAGGAGGAGGAGGAGGAAGAAGACGATTGAGCAGAAGACGATTAAGAAGAAGAAGAAGAAAAAGAAAAGAAAGAGGAAGAAGGAGAGAAGGAAGAAGACGATTAAGAAGAAGAAGAAAGAGAGGAATAAGAAGGCGAGAAGGAAGAACACGTTTAAGAAGAAGAAGAAGAAGAAGAAGAAGAGGAAGAAGAGGATGAAGAAGGAGAGAAGGAAGAAGACGATTAAGCAGAAGAAGATTAAGAAGAACGAGGAGGAGGAGCAGGAAGAGGAGAACGTATATTTCCGAATAATAAATATATTGCCCGGTGAATATGGATTATTTAGAGCAATAGTTGGAATCATATTTGAACCAAGATTCTCTGAAAATGTTTCTTTCGCCATGAGCCGAACGATAGTTTTTTTTTTCTTTGTCTTTTCACCTTTCCATCCGGTTTTCCATACGATTCATTTTTAAGTCTGGCCATTTTTTGAGAAACTTTCGCCATTGCCAAGCGACCAACGAGGCGCTCAGTTGCAAGAAGCACAGTGAGTTCAATACACAACCATCAGACTTATTCTTCCCTCCCTTTAGAGAGATAGATATTCATATCTATCTATCTATCTATATATATATATATATATATATATATATATATATATATGTGTGTGTGTGTGTGTGTATATATATATATACATATATATATATGTGTGTGTGTGTGTATATATATATATATATATGTGTGTGTATATATATATATATATATATATGTGTGTGTGTGTGTGTGCGTGTGTGTGTATATATATATGTGTGTGTGTGTGTATATATATATATATATATGTGTGTGTGTGTGTGTGTGTGTGTGTGTGTGTGTGTGTTTGTGGGCGTTGGCGTGTGATCTGAATATGAAATGACAGACAGACAGAAGAATAAACCGGGTCGGACAAGTATAGAGAAGGATCAGAATATATATATGTGTGTGTGTACACAAATATGGATGCTTTTTTTTATAGATAGATAGATAGATAGATAGATAGATAGATAGATAGATAGATGTAGAAAAAGATATAGGGAGTGATGGACAGAATTAAATGTAGAAAGAGAAAGAGAAATGAACAGACTAGGGTAGAAAGATAGAAATAAAAAACAACTTTCAGAGACATATACAGATATACGAATAGACTGAGATAGATAGATAGATAGATAGATAGATAGATAGATAGATAGATAATGTACACTCTCGTATACAGATCGAGCCACGTAGGTATAAACAGATAGACTCACAGACGTAGTGATACTCAGATACTCGGAAAACGACTGAAATAGATAAATATCAACTGAGATAGATATGAACATCCCGCGATAGATAGATAGATAGATAGATAGATAGATAGATAGATAGATAGATAGATAGACAGATGCTGAGAGAAAGAGAGAAAAATTAGCAGATTGCGATAGAAAGAGAATTAAAAAGTCTCTTTTAGGATTTTACATAGAATTGTACGACTTTCAATTAAATAAGAGTGAGAGTATTTCTAAAAGTATACGAAGATACACGATAACTACATTACCTAGTAGTTTCCCCGTATCTGCGGAATCTGCAACCGTAGACATCATTATCCGCTGATTTAGTTATCCACTTTTATCTACTTGCGCTAAATCAGTATAAACTTTATATTCAAATTTTTATTAATTGAAATCTCCCTTCCAAATAGAAAGAAAGAAAGAAAGAAAGGGAAAATTCGAAAAGTAAAGACAGAAAAGAAAAATGAACGAAATAAAAAAGGAATGAAAAAGAAAAAGAAAGAAAAAGGAAAAAGAGAAGAAAGAAAAAAATAGAATGAAAACGTAAGATAGAAAAAGACCACAGAAAGGATAAAAATATAAAAAATGAAAAAAAGAAATAGGAGAGAATAAAAAGAATAGAATGCGAAAAAAAAGGAAGAATGAAAGAAGAAAACCACGGAGGAAATAATGAACGATAAAAACAGATTGGAGAAAGGAAAGAATTGAAAAAGAGATATTATTATTATTATTAAAATACACTTTTAAATGCCAAATCTAGATGCGTCGTCAGTGTTGTTGCTCCCATGTCACTAGAAGTTTCGGGTCTAAATAAACAACAGACTTCTTCGATAGGCGACCCGACCGAATAAGATCAGTATTCGGCCCGGACCTAGAACAAAATCTGCCACTAGCTTTAGGACGTGAATTATATAAGTTGCCCCAGTAAACAACAACCAATCAAGACTTCAATTGGGCCATTCGATGTTATAAATTAGGTATGCATGGTTGTGGTGATATTCCTGCATGCGGCCAAGATAGGGTGTTGTTTTTTTTTTTTTTTTTGAAGAATAGAAGAAAACCTCCCCTTTT
>OZ010586.1:91237751-91267751 GCA_963932145.1 Acanthosepion lycidas | reverse complement strand
TTTTTTTCTTTTTGTACAAAGCTACCCCAAAATGGTGAGAAAAACTATTTTCCATGAAAAGAAACAAACATCTTAATAAACTTTATTTTCCTCATGAAATTAGGCGTGCCATTCAGAATGTCAATAGTGTTGGAATTTTGGGGTTTTGGGTACCCTGGGGTACTAGTGAGCCAGCCAAAATGAGCTGACTCATTTTATATTTCACCAATAGAAGGGTTAACCAATCGGAAGGCTCAAAATATTCAATGCGACGTGTATAAAGGCGGCCATGTTTTTCCGAATACTCACTGCCAGCCTTTGATATCGAAGACTGAAAAATTACGGAACAGCTGCTGGTGGTATTGACGATTTAGTCAGATTCAGTAAAATATCTGACTCGAGAGTATTAATCTTTAACGTTGTTTCATGGAACAGATTACGTACTTCGTTGTATTCTATATTCATAGACTATGGTGAACATGGTCAACAAATCGGTCCACATGTGACCCGCGCCTGCAGTTTTGCTATAACTGGACTAAGCATATACGAAGCTAGGAATAGTGAAGATGCGCTCAGAAAGAAGCCCAGCTTTTCGCAGGATGAGCTTTCGTCCGAGGTGAAGTTAGTTGCCGGGTGCTGATTACTTCAGAAATTTTACGTACACACTCAGCTGACGAGTAGAATGATGTGTGTCGCCGTTTAAACTTTTGCGATTACAAAGATGGGCCAAATTGTTTACCAGATTGTAATCGCTGTAGCTTCAAAGACACAGATCTGTATACTGTTGATATTGTCGTATAGTCCGGCAGTTTTATGATTCCGTTGCGAGATGACGCCTTGCATTGCGGCCGATCGGGCCAACTATTGGATACCGCCAAATTGCTTCTCGTTCGATGCACCCCATGAATTGGAAGGGTAATATAAATTATATTTCTCAAACGTGGATAAAATGGAGACGTTGAACCTGCTTTTGAAGAGGATTCACGGAAATGCATCTTTTTTAAGATTATTCGATTTCTTACTTAATATATCAGCTGTAGTCCTTCTTTTTCTATATGCCATGTCTTTTCAGACCGTTAGTGATCTTGGCTCCCCACACTTTTCCTGTTCAGACCGTTAGTGATCTTGGCCCCACACAATTCTCCTGTTCAGGCCGTTGGTGATCTTGGCTCCCCACAATTTTCCTGTTCAGACCGTTTGTGATCTTGGCTCCCCACACTTTTTCTGTTCAGACCGTTGGTGATCTTGGCTCCCCACAATTCTCCTGTTCAGACCGTTGGTGATCTTGGCTCCACACAATTGTCCTGTCCAGACCGTTAGTGATCTTGGCCCCCCCACAATTCTCCTGTTCCGACCGTTGGTGAATTTAGCTCCCCACAATTCTCGTGTCCAGACCGTTGGTGATCTTGGCTCCCCACAATTTTCCTGTTCAGATCGTTGGTGAACTTGGGTCCCCACACTTTTCCTGTTCAGACCGTTGGTGATCTTGGCTCCCCACAATTCTCCTGTTCAGACCCTTGGTGATCTTGGTGTCTCCACACTTTTCCTGTTCAAACCCTTGGTGATCTTGGCTCCCCACAATTTTCCTGTTCAGACCGTTCGTGATCTTGGCTTCCCACAATTCTCCTGTTCAGACCGTTGGTGATCTTGGCTCCCCACAATTTTCCTGTTCAGACCGTTGGTGATCTTGGCTCCCAACAATTCTCCTGTTCAGACCGTTGGTGATCTTGGCTCCCCACAATTCTCCTGTCCAGACCGTTGGTGATCTTGGCTCCCCACAGTTCTCCTGTTCAGACCGTTGGTGATCTTGGCTCTCCACAATTTTCCTGATCAGACCGTTAGTGAACTTAGCTTCCCAAAATTCTCCTGTCCAGACCGTTGGTGACCTTGGCTCCCCACAATTTTCCTGTTCAGTCCATTAGTGATCTTGGCTTCCCACACTTTTCCTGTTCAGACTGTTGGTGATCTTGGGTCCCCACAATTCTCCTGTTCAGACCGTTCGTGATCTTGTCTCCCCACACTTTTCCTGTTCAGACCTTTGGTGATCTTGTCTCCCCACACCTTTCCTGTCCAGACCGTTAGTGATATTGGCTCCCCACACTTTTCCTGTTCAGACCATTGCTGATCTTGGCTCCCCACAATTCTCCTGTCCAGACCGTTAGTGATCTTGCCCCCCCCCCCGACAATTCTCCTGTTCAGACCGTTGGTGAACTTAGCTCCCCACAATTTTCCTGTCCAGACCATTGGTGATCTTGGCTCCCCACAATTCTCCTGTTCAGACTGTTGGTGATCTTGGCTCCCCACAATTTTCCTGTTCAGACCGTTGGTGATCTTGGCTCCCCACACTTTTCCCGTTCAGACCGTTGGTGATCTTGGCTCCCCACAATTCTCCTGTTCAGATCGTTGGTGATCTTGGCTCCCCACAATTTCCTTTTCTTTGAAGGTCTCAATACATTTTTAATAAACGTCTGGTAGGTTGTGCGTTGTTTTCCCATGATCCTCTAGCCCTCAATCTGTCCTGTGAGTATCCCTTTCCTCGTTATGTACCACAAAAAAAACGTCTCTTATATTTTTTTAAGTATAAGTGTTCTATTTGTTTCTTTTTTTTTTTAACATTTTCTCTAAAACCTAAATCACATGTACGGCCCATGATATCTTCAGGATCCTTCTGTCGAACAACTTTTTTCTTGCTTCAAATCTCTTCTTCATCTGTGAGGGGATTGTCCAGAATTCACTGGAGTATTAAACTGTTACGTGATACTTTTCGTCCATTATGGCAGTTAATAGTGGAAAATCTCCTCAAAGATGAATAAGAAATTTGGAGTAACAGAAATATTGTTCTGCAGAAAGATGCTGAAGATGGACGGAATATGCGAGCAGCAAAAAGGTTTTAGAGAAAATGGAAGCAAAAAAAAAAAAAACAAGAAAAAAAGAATATTATGTTTAACATCAGGAGGAGACAATGTTCTGGTATCGGGCTGTCGGGTTCTAAGAACTGATCTGCTTGACCTTCAACGAATTCGATGGGAGAGACGAGTATATATATATATATATATATATATATATATATATATATATATATATATATATATATATATATATATATATATATATATAAGTTGCAGGAGAAGTAGATTGGCTAGATGAGGACACCATTGTCACAGATGACTTACCATTATGTTCGGGTATATATATATATATGTATATATATATATATATATATATATATATATATATATACACACACATATATATATAATATAATTATAATATAATCTATATAATATTATATATATATATATATATATATATATATATATTTAGGCAAAATGAGAACAATATATATATATATATATATATATATATATATATATATATATATATATATTTATATGTAAATGAATTGTATATTCTATTTTTTAAACAAATATGGTTGCTCGATTTTAAATACATTTAAGACTTTTTTTAATGCACATACAAATGTTTTTGATTTAGTTACCCATTAACTGCACTGTTTTACGCTTCGTGATTTTCAACAGGGATATATTTTTAAAAATTGCTAAGCGTGAAGCATTTTTATTAATGGGTAACTATATAAAAAAAAAATTAAACAGACACACTTATATATATATATATATATATATATATATATATATATATATATATATATATATATATATATAGAGAGAGAGAGAGAGAGAGAGAGAGAGAGAGAGAGAGTGATGTTTTGATGTTTTTAAAATGTTGCTAGAAAAATCATATATATTTGTCGTTGTGTTCATTATTATGTTTTGAATGATGTCACATCGGAGGTCCAACAAGAATCCATGTTATCTCAGAAAATGCAGAACAGAACTCCAGTGCCAGAATAAAATGTGACTGTATTTAAGATCAAATCTAAAAAACTGAGCTGCGTTGGGGGAAGAAAATCTGTGATACATAGTGAACAAGCAGAAAGTTGATGATGTTATGTAAATAAAATAGAATACTTGCGGTCTGATACGGATATAGTTAATATTAGGTTGGTGCAAAAATAATGACGTAATAATGTCGTTTTTTTTTACCTTAAAAAATACGTCTAAAAACGACATTATCACGTCATTATTTTTGCACCAACCTAATACATACATATACGTATCTACGCACGCGCGGACATACACACGCACAAACAAACATATGCATGTCTATATATAAAACAGAGGACGTCTCTCTGTTTTTCTGGCTGTGCGATACCTTTTTACTCCAGATCCATTCAACCGATTTTGACGAAACTTGGCACATACATTGTACAATGTAAGAAACAGGTTCTTAGCGTAAAAATCGATAACTTAAAAAAATCAATAATTGATAAAGTCGATCAAAAATCGATAAATTCAACTTTTTCCCTCCGATTTCGTTCAGAATATGTTACTTACATCCTGATGAGCTCAACGATACCTCATTTTTATTTCTACGCCACTGCGTTTAGCGAAAAATTGCAAAAAACGAAAAATCAGTTTCAACACAAATCGATTTCAACACAAATTTTAATTTAAAATTTCCACCAATGTTCAATAAATTTAAACAAACTTTACTCACTTGTAGCTAACAATAATTTGATTGTTTAACGGTCCGCCCATAGAGTGAAAACCTGTGTAAATAGCGAAAAATGGCGATTTTTACTGGTTTATTTCTTATTTTTCGTTGATCTTTCAACCAATTTTCATCAAAATTAACAATTGCTTTATAAATGTATCCTCTTTTAGATCTCTGGTAGCACACTGACAAATTGGATTTCACTCCCCCCCGCCAAATAATTGTGGTCTGAAGTGGGTCTTCATGTTGCCTGTTTTACACCTTCATGTCCTCGGCTAACTTCGATTGAATAAATACAGACTACTTCTCTTATATCAGTAACTGCATTAATTCAAAATCTTTTTTTTTTTTAATGAAAGTACTTTAAAGTAATTGAAGAAGATAGACTCTGTTACATCTAAACATGATACTGGTTTTGCTCCATTCCAATTGAATACTTTTTCTGATCGACCAGCAGCCTAGGAAACTGTCGCAGTATATGGCAGCAAGACGGAAAGGCACACACGCACACGAACACCGCCCACACACATATATGTGTGTCTATATATATATATATATATATATATATATATATATAAGTTTTAATCGCTTGCATTATATTATATATGCGTATAGATATTTGTATATGGGCATAGGTATGTTGATATGTATCCTTGTAATGATTTTAATATTTACAGGTGATTATAAGCTATTTATAAGCATATACATATGTTGGCGTATGTATATATGTAAGGGTTTATATACGGAGGTATTTAATTGCTTATATTTGGATGTGTAGATGTATACATGCACACAAGCGCGCGCGCGTGCTTGTGCGCGTGTGTGCATGTATATATATATATATATATATATATATATATATATATACATATATATATATATATATTTGTATATATGTTTGTACGTGTATGTATATGAGTGCATATATGTATGTATGCAGGTAAAGATATATATGTATATGTAATTTAAGACATTTTTATGTTGATACATTCATTTTATAGATAGAAATATTTAAGTAAATTCTCTGTTTATAATAGTATTAATAACATTTATCGGCCTGAATTTCCGAGAATTTTTCATAGAAAATATTCAACCTCCGACAGGAATCGAAACTGTATCCTATAAGGAACCGTCATATAGCCTGACGTGCCTTAACCGATTAGCCACAGAGGATCGATCGGTTAGCAAGGTCGATTTTACTGTCTTGTAGTTCTTTAAAAAAAAAAACTCTATTAAAATAACAGTGAAAATATTTTAAAGTTGTAGTTAAAACGAATTCTAACCTAAACATCCTTTAAAATTGTAGTTAAATAAAACGTATTCTAACCTAAACACCTCTCTCAAAGTACTACCGGCACTTAAATGAATCCAATAAAACACCTACAGAAAAATGAAATTATGATGAAAAGCTAGAAGATGTAGGCCATTGAATGACCCTATATATAAGTAAGTTTATAAAAATATAAAGTTTACTAAATCAGAGAAATGAATTAGCTATTTTTGCCGTAATTGTCATGAATTTTACTTAAATAATATTTAAATATAAAATTTTAAAAATCGTAATATACATACTTATACTTGATATGGAAAAATAATTTTACTTACTGTAAGTAATTCTAATACATTTACTTCTTTTAAAAAGAAATATAGTCTATTAAAACTAACAGTTGAAATATTTTAAAGTTGTATTTAAAATTGTAGTTAAATAAAACGAATTCTAACCTAAACATCTTTTAAAACTGTAATTAAATAAAACGTATTCTAACCCCAAAACCTCCCTCAAAGTACTACAAGCACTTAAAAGAATCCAATAAAACACCTACAGTAAAATGAAATTATATGAATTATATGAAAAGCTAGAAGATGTAAGCCATTGAATGACCCATGTCCTTTGTACTTACATGAGAAACAATATATTACTAGGTTTATATAAAAAAAATGAAATTTTACTAAATCAGTGA
This sequence comes from Acanthosepion lycidas, assembly GCA_963932145.1. Classification (NCBI taxonomy): domain Eukaryota; kingdom Metazoa; phylum Mollusca; class Cephalopoda; order Sepiida; family Sepiidae; genus Acanthosepion; species Acanthosepion lycidas. Next base: position 91,261,236 of record OZ010586.1, on the reverse strand, counting down.
AATTAATTAGCTATTTTTGCCGTCATTGTCATAAATTTTACTTAAATAATATTTAAATATAAATTTTTAAAAAAATGTGACCTAATAATATACATACTTATACTTGATGTGAAAATAATTCTACATACTGTAAGTGATTCTTATACATTTACTTGTTCTTAAAAGAAATATATATATATATTAAAAATTAAAAGTGAAAATATTTTTCAAATCGTAGTTAAATAAAACGTATTCTAACCTAAACACCCCCCAAAATCTTTAAATATACAAATAGAAAAAAATGCCGTAAGAACTTTTGCCGTTAACAATAAAATTAAAAAAAAAATCCAGACGACATGCATTTAACGGATGTCAGATTTCATTGAAAAATATATCCCTACCCCCTACCAAAGCGTAACTAATAACTGATACATCAAAATACAGACATAATGAACACGCAGACACCCCTAGCCTGGTTGAATGGATTTCTCTGTATCCTTGGAAACGTGAATTATGATTTTAGTTGTGTCTTTAAAACCCATTAATTTTAAAAGTTACTCCAAAGTTCGCTTGAGGATGAAATGGAACTAATGTCTTTAATTTAATTACAAGATTAAATTCGGAGCTTTCCGCTTCCATTTTTGAAACATGGTTAGAACTGTGTAGCGAAAAAAACATATTTTAATTCAATTAATTTATAATATTAATGCTCTGTAAATTTATATTCAGCACTATTTTGTAAAAATAAAAATATCTATAAGAACACCGGATTATATATCTTACTGTTCTTTCTTTATATATATATATATATATATATATATATATATATATATATATATATATATATATATATATATATATATATATATGTATGTATGTATGTATATTTAGAAAACTTGTAGTATGACAAATAGGAAAAAAATTTCCAATGTGTCATACTGTTTTTTAAATAATGATGGCATGTAACATGATACAAAATTATATATCGTTATAAGACACACACACAAACACACACATATGAATTACTAACGACTGCTGAGTTGTGATGATACACATCGAAACATAAGTGCATTTATGATTGAATATAATATCTTATAATAAAGAATATTGCTCTAATATTGCATTGTATTGAATTCTATTGTAAATTGAACGTTTGAATTTATATTTGTTTCGTTCTCATTTCATATTCATTTATATATATATATATATATATATATATATATATATATATATATATATATATATATATATTGTGTGTATTTAGGCAGCATCTTTTCATTGATACACGTTTCATTAAATATTATAGACAAGTCTTGTCTATTTTATGTAAAAATTTTCGTAACATATGATAAGTTTAATAACATTATCGTTGAACGAAGAAAGAAATTCACAATAGTGATCCATATGTTTTTAATACAATCTAAGCTTTCGGCTTACATAAGCCATTATCAAAGATGCCAATTACAACATATTAAACAATATACGGACAAGACAGTGATGATAGTATGTCAATGTTTAAATGTCCCGTTTGTTGCTGTTAAGGTTGTTCAATAATATCAATACTTGCAATTAGAAATGTAGCCCTGTGAAAAGACAAATTAAAATAGCAAAAAAAAATTGAACAAATATAAAAAAAACCCGCTTAGTTTCCTTTTCATGATGACTTCTTATCACCTAAATTTAATTCTCGCCTTTCTTTTTTATTTTAGCAAGCCAAATAGTGTCACAAACCTCCCCTAACCTATTTGTTTTTACTCGTAAATGACACCTAAACGCAAATACACTATTTAGCATCATGCATCATGCATCATTCATCTGTGAAAAGGCAAATTGAAATAGCAAAAAAATTATACTATGAAAATTTCTCGGACATTCAGGCCGGTAAATGTTATTTAATACTGTTTATTATGAACAGAGCATTTACTTAAATACTTGTATCTATAAAAAGAACGTTAAACATAAAAAAGTCTTTAATAAATAAATTGTCGGACTTTGTCCATTTCGTAATATATATATATATATATATATATATATATATATATATATATATATATATATATCGCAAATTAGGAGATGGTATTAATAAAATAGTTCGCGATGTAATATAAGATGACAATGAATTATTGTGACTTCCCCCCGGTGTCGCTGCGCCAAATGTGACGTCTGCCTAGCTGCGCCGTCGTGCTATCCTGGCCTATGACGATCAACTGGCTTGGTATTGCTCGCGGCACCAAATGTGTCGTTCTAACCTTTTGGTGATTCGGATGGGAATCTGGTTAGATTCGGTATCAGCCTTGTCGTTCCCAGCTCGCTTCCAACGTCTGGTTACCGAAGTAACTGCTTTGATTTCCAGTCTAACCTACCCACGTTCTGAATTGGTCTTAGGCAGACGAAATCAATCAGTCGCCGGGCCGTAATGCAAGTTGAGTTCGAACAAGGGTGATATCTCACAAGTATATGTAAAAGAAAAGAAAATAATAACTCGAAAAGTTCAAATGTGTTAAAAAAAGGATAACAATATTTTATATATGGTTGCTGGATACAGGACTGCCTCTACTTCCCAACCCGCTATATGGATTCGTGACACTTTGTGTTTGTTAGGCGAGTCTTAACATTTTAAGTTGTTTGTTCTTTAAGAAACTGGTTCTTGGTGTATCTTCAGACGATATTCGTGAAACTTATTTCGGTAGTGTGAGTCTAAGTCGTTCTTCAAAAATAAATTGTTCTTGGCTAGAAATTGAGTTCGGAATTTGCCCGAATCTTTGTCAGCTTCTTCGAGGCGGGTGCAACTGCTTGCCTGTTTGTCTCCAACCCCAACTCCTTTTCAATTGCTGTGACTCTGCTTACATGGACGCCGACCAAAACCGGGGTGAGCTTGTCGGATTTTGAGGTTCCTTGATAACTCTAAACCAGCAATCCACTTCTTTGTTTTCGGTCAGGAAAATGTTATTTTTCCATTTTTGGAAGTCTTCCGTCTTCCCACCTTCTTCTCTTCTCATATTGGTATCTCAACCATACACTAAGACGGTGTCAACGGGTTTCCTCTCTCTCTCTCACATAGTGACATCTCACACCTATCCCCTCAATGGGTGCCAACAGGCCTCCCCTTACTTCGGATGATTACCTCTGCCTAACGCTCACGTTCCCATTCAGCCAATGGGCGCTCAGCAGCGTGGGTGTGGCCAGACTAGAGGCTAGTTTAAAAAATCTTGCTCAAAGAAAAAAAAATTATCTTCCTTTTTTTCTTTTCTTTTTCTTTTCTTTCTTTTCTTTCGTAGTGTGGTCCCTTAATCGCAGTTCTTATCCTAAATGTCATCTGGAATTCGTCAATCAGATTTTCGCCAGCATCAAGTGGGTGGTCATGTGAACGTATTTGCATTCTTGGTGCCAATTACTGATCCGATAAAATAGTTTCGCTATCCTAACCAGTTCTGACACAAAACAGATGACTTTTCCAAACGACTTTTCCGTAGATAACTAATGTTTTAGTCTTTTGTTTTTTGTAACTCTGTGTGGTCCAATGGACATTTTCGTTCTTCGGTCAGTGGGTGCTTAATTAATTTTGGTCTATTTAGAATTCTGCCCTGTAGGTCATTTGACCAGCCTGGAATTTTCACCCTCCCCGTAACATAAATCAGATTAAATCCAGTATCTTCATTTCTCGACAATGGAAATGAAAAAAATTACCACTTTTCTTTGTCAGAAAAATAACACTGCTTAGTGTCCTTTTCGTGATGGCTTCTTATCACCTAAATTTAATTCTCGCCTTTCTTTTTTTTAGCAAGCCAAATAGTGTCACAATCATCCCCTAACCTATTTGTCTTTTACTCGTAAATGACACCTAAACCCAAATACACTATTTAGCATGCATCATGCATCATGCATCTGTCCCATGCAATTTTATTCTTCTTTTCTTTTTTACGGTTTTACATGCAAGGTGATGTACTTTTCATCTTCTTCTGTTCTACATGCAAATGTAATGTTCTTTTCATCTTCTTCGTTCTACATGCCAATGTAATGTTCTTTTCATCTTCTTCGGTTCTACATGCAATTGTAATGTTCTTTTCATCTTCTTCGGTTCTACATGCAATTGTAATGTTCTTTTCATCTTCTTCGTTCTACATGCCAATGTAATGTTCTTTTCATCTTCTTCGTTCTACATGAAAATGTAATGTGCGCGTGTGCCTCTGCGTATATGTGTGTGGCTATTATGGCTTGTTTTCCTTGTTTAATGTTTTTCTCTCCGCTGTTGAGTTTTTTTCCGCCGCACGTGTCGGTCTCACGCCAGCCTCCTCCGCCGGTCTTTCTTCAATTTCTTCGCCGATTCTGTATGAGTAAGGAACACTGCTCGGCATCTCCCTCTCGAGTTGCTGCATGTTCATTTGATTATCGCTAGTTAATTTCCTCTTATTCCTAATCTTCCATATTGCCATACCCACTATGGCTATAATTATGAATGTACCCCTCATTGCCGACCAGCGTATCGCGATCTGCTCATCATCTTCCCAAGCCATACTTCATTTCCCAACGCACTTAACTTGTCCCTCAATTGATCCATATCGATCTTTTCTATCGGCTTCATTAGTACTGGCATTTTACTCAAGGTAACATTGGAGAATTCCTTCACTATTGGCTCCCACAACTCTGTACAATTGACTAAGCTTCTGCCAATCATTTCTATGATTGAATCTTTCTCTTCATATCTTTCTTCTTCCTGGTAATAGGGAGGTAAGGAAATAGATATTCCAAATGCCGAACTTCCCAGGGGTAACTTTAACAGGGATAATGATGGCTTTACTCTTAATGTCCTGGTGGACTCTTCCCCGCATACCCTAGACAAGCTGATGGGTTTCTGTGTGGCCACTGCCCACACCCCGTCTGAAACACTGATAGATTGTGGTAATGTCGTGTTTGCTAATACCTCGACTTGACAAGTTCTCTTAATTCCCTCTTTCTTCCCTTCAAACAATTCTACTATGCATATTTTGTGGTTACCAGCTATCTAGATAGGGCTTAACGATGTACAAATCCCTAGAGCATCATTTCTACACTTTCTAGCTTCTTCAGCTGTTAGCAACATGAATTTCGTTCTACCCGAATTTAAAGCTATGTATTCTATTTCCATCTTGTACCTTGCTACCATTCGCGTGGCTACCATCATCATCATCATAAACTCTTTCATTTTGATCATTCCTGCAACAAGATTCTCTTGTTTTTTTTATTCTTCATAACCATTCGGTCTTGTTCAATTCTTCGCTCAATTCTTCCATAATTTCTTTCTAAGTTTGTAACAATACGGCTCTTCCCTCCACTAACTAACTCCTAGCGGACAGAATTGTCCGGACACGTGCTTCCACTCCAAAGGTCGTACTTCATGACACCACTGATGGCCAGTTAGCAATGCCAATAATCTTCTTCCGTCCTTCCTGAGGTACAGCTCGCGACTATATCTCCTCCATCCACATCCACCACAGTCAGCCAGTAGGTTTTTGGATGAGCTAGTGTCGTTATCTGTCGATACCGAATGCTTCTATTCTCCACCGCCTTGTTTGTTCTACTGAGACTTAGGGTTCTCAATCCCATCTTTAGAGGTAGTTCCTGCTCGACCTCTAACCTTCCCTCGGTGTTTAATTCCCGTTCAGGAGGTGTTTTGTCCTCTTCTTCCTCTCCTGATTCTTCCTTCTGCTTCGAGTCCGCGCCCTGGACGTCTTCATTACTTCTTGACTCGATGCCTAATTCTCTCCTGTTTCTTAGTCTTTCTTTGAGCTGGGAAAGAGGTATTTGATCCTCTTCCTCCCACTCGTTAAACTCGTCTTGTTTAGGGTCCGTCTTTTTAGAGCCCTTGACTGCTTGATTGGATCTCTTCGTTTTTCTCTTCCTTTTCTTTTGGCATTGGGGTGCGACGGTGACATCACAGTGTCTTCTCTGCACCGATTCAGGCAACGACTGAACGTCGCTGATCCCCGCCGAGGGTTCCAACTCTGTCACTCGGATCGCTTCGTCTATCTGGCTAAGTCGATCTATCTCTTCATTTTCCTCGGAATCTTCCTCCGTCTCCATTTCTTCCGGCTCAACCAGAGTTACCTTCCTTGTCCTTGTCTTCTTAGGCCTCGGTTCGCTCATTTCCAGGTTAGCTATCTCAGCCTTTTTCAGATCGTTGGAATGGACCCTCCTTGCTCGTCCTGCCACTTGATCCCATATTACATATGATACTGGACCCGTCTGCTCTACTATCCGGTAGTACGGTTCCCATCTCTGGTCCAGCTTTCCTTCTCTCTGTTGGATTTTATAGTAGACAGGGTCTCCAACCTTGAATTCTACTACCTTTCTTTCAGCACTGACTCTCTCATTTCTTCTCTTCTGTGCCCTCTTTATACTTCTTCTGGCCTGAACAAATATTTTATGTTGTTGTTCCAGCAACAGCTGATGATGTTCTTCTCCCATATACTTTCTTCGGAGCTTCAACAGGTTATCCACAGGCAGGACCACGTCTCTGCTAAACAACATAAAGTAAGGAGAAAATCTGGAGGTTTCGTTTATCGTAAACCTCACGGCCGCCAAAGCCTGTGTCAAGTACAAATCCCAATTTCCTGTATTCTCTCTGGCCAGCTTGGCCAGCACATCTCCCAAGGTTCTATGAAATCTTTCCACTTTAGCGTTTCCTTTTGGGTAATATGGAGATGTTTTTACGTGCTCTATATTCAAACCTGTCAGCACTTCTTTCATTATGCTGTTTATATTCTCTGTGCCATTATCAGTGACAAGTTGCACGGGGGCGCCATACCTAGGGAAGATTTCACTTATTATCAAATCGGCCGTAGTTTTCGCCTTCTTGTCTGGTACTGCATATGCCTCAAGCCAATCGACAAAACTCACTATATAGTTGTTTCCTTGTGCAGTTTCCCCATATGGTCCTGATACATCCATACTCACTTTCTCGAAGGGGAAGTTCGGCACGTCCATCTCCTCCAATGGTGCCATTTCCTGCCTTCTGCTCTGCGACTAGCACACTACACAGCTCCGAACATAGTTAGTGACCTCTCCGTACAGTTTGGGCCAATAGTACTTTCTCCCTATTAGATCATATGTCCTATCAATTTCCATGTGACCCAACCTCTCGTGGCACTGTTCCAATATCTCTGGTCTTAAACTTTTGGGCACATACAACTTGGGCTTGACTTGTTCATCCCTACCTGAGAGATAATACAGCCTTTCCTCTATTATGGCATACTTGGTGGTCTCTCCTGCCTCCACCTTTTCTCTAAGGGCAGCTATTTCACTGTCTGCCTGCTCCTTCTCAATTCCTTCTGTCCAGTAGGGATCGGTTATTAACTGTGCGTCCCCTTCTTCGTCCGATTCCAACATAGGGCGATCTTTTAGCTTATTAGAGTTAATTACTCCGATTCTATAGGCTTTATCATCTACTCCCTGCTCTACTTTTACAGATCTTTCTTCCAGTTGTTTCGGTATTCTTGAGAGTAAATCTGCGCACGTGTTTTCCTTCCCTGCCAAATACTCTATCTTACAGTGGTAGCCACTTAACTTTAGCGCCCACTGTTGAATCTTATTATTTGTCCATTCTGCCTGCAATAGGTACTGCAGAGGCTTGTGGTCTGTTTTTATAGTAAAGACAGCACCATTCAAGTAGTAGTCCAGTTTTTGGAGAGCATACATGATAGCATATGCTTCTCTTTCTATTACTGGCCATCTCTGTTGTGTCTCTGAGAGCTTATGAGAGAGAAAATATATCGGTACCTCCTCTGGTATGCCTGGCACTGGTCCTTCTTTATCGGGACACGGCTGGGTAAGAACTGCTCCTACACACTGCTCACTGGCATCAGTGTATAGTACCATGGGCTTGCTGAGGTCTGGGTACGTCAGCAGTGGGACGGCTGTCAACTGTTCTTTTAAGGTATCAAATGCCCGTTGACAGCCTTCTGTCACCTTGAACCTAGCGTATTTCTTCGTCAGGGCTACTAAGGGTATGGCAATTCTCGAGAATGCCGGGTCGAATCGTCGGTAGTACCCTATAGCTCCTATAAAGCATCTTACTTGTCTCACTGTCTTAGGTTCTGGCATTTCCCTTATGACTTTCACCTCATCCATGTCGGGTTTAATACCGTCTCCGTTTATAACAAAGCCCAAATATCTAGTCTCCTCCTTCAGAAACTGACACTTCGACAATTTCAATTTTAAGCCGTGCTTTCTTAGTCTTCCCAACACTTGTTTTAGATGGAAAAAATATCATCTAAATATGCCATGGCAAAGCTCTCGTATCTTCCTAATACTATTGACATCAGCTGTTGGAAGATTCCCGGGGAATTGGCTAAACCGAATGGCATCACCCTGAACTGAAATAGTCCCAGGTGACACGCAAATGCGGCCTTTTCCTTGTCAGCCTCATCAAGGGCTACCTGCCAATACCCGGACCTCAAGTCCAACGTAGAGAAGTACTTCGCTTTCTCCAATAATGCCAAGATGTCATCGATTAGTGGCAATGGCACCGCCAACGGCTTTGATATAGAATTCAGTTTCCTAAAATCTACACAAAAACGGTGCCCGCCATCTTTCTTCCCTACTATCACGATTGGAAAGCTCCAAGGGGAGATCGATCTTTCGATCATCCCAGCTTCCAACATCTCTTCTACTGCCTCTTCTACAAGGAGTCTCTTCTGAATAGGTATCCGGTATGGCTTCAATTTCACAGGGGGGTGATCGCCGGTGTCGATTTTCATTTCTACTGAATGGGTCTGGCCCAATTCCTTATCTGATTTGGCCAGCACATCTCCAATATTTCTCAGCAGACCTCCCACCCTGGCCCTAAATTGATCAGGTGCCAATATATCTTCGTCCCCTATTCCTTCTGTTTGCTCTACAAGTTTTCCTCATTTCTCATCGAATCTCACTCGATTCAGAGTTCGTAGGGGTAGTGCTTTTCCTATCTCTTCCCCTCTCTTAACCTTTATCGTCTTTTGGGCCTGGTTCACCATCATAATGGGCACTAATTCAGCTGCTTCCACTACTGCTTCACACATAGTTACCTCATTTTCTTGTAGGCCCATCCCTACTATCGGGACCAATTACAGGGTTCCTTTTCCTACTTTCTTCCCTGACATTAGCCTACCCTTTTCCAACACCGCCGTTCTTTGGGGTAGCTTTACATCTTCCTCCACCACTATTGTTATATCTTCTTCCGGTGGGCATCCCAATGGCGTTCTCTCGCCATTCACTACAAGCACAGTGGGGTTGAACTCTATCCGAGCCCTCTGGCTCTGAAGCCAATCTTCTCCCAAGATCGCTTCCGTACACAGGTTGGTGGTTACGTAGAATCTCTGGGTACTTCTTAATTTCCCAATCCTCACAGGGAGCCTCGCCATCTCTCTTATCTCCAGGGGAGCTCCATCTGCCTGCGTGACTTCTAAGTCCGCTTCCTGCAACCCATTCTTCTGTTTCACCAGTCTGTATGCTTCCTCTCTCAGCAATGAAACAGACTCTCCTGTGTCTATCAGGGCTTTCATTGCCCTACCCCCTATTTCTGCCCTACAGGATAGCTCCTTCTCCTGCGTCAGCGAAGAGAATACTTGGGCTTTCTTTTTCCTGGGTTCCAACCTTTGGGTCATCCCAGCCATAGGCGCCGGTAGCAACAAACTCCTTTCATTCCTCTCACATGGGGGAGTTCTGCATTTTCTGATCCTGGGTGGTCCCAGCTGGACCTCTCCCAGTCTCTTGCGGCTGTTCCTAAGAGCACAGTTCCTCTTCAGGTGTCCTGGTCTCCTACAAAACCAGCACCTTCTTGTTGGACAGTTTACCGCAAAGTGGCCCACCTGACCACATATCCAACATTTTACTTTTCTCTCCCTTATTCCTGGGGGGGGGGCTGCCCTCTACCTAAGTGGCTCTCCTGACCACATGTCCAACGTTTTACTTCCATTCTTTTTATCTCGGCCACCCACCCTCTTAATTCCGGGGTGGCCCGCTAGATTTTCCCTGGTCTTGTCTCTTGGGCTCGGCCTTTTTTTTATCAATATCGGTGGGGCAACTTTTCTCAACCCGCACCACTTGGCTAGGTGTCCCTTATTCCCATACCTAGTACATTTATCCCGTCCGAAGTCTGGGGGCAAACCCCACTTCGTCGGACATTCCGCTGCTCTGTGGCCCTCATGTCCACATGTCCAGCAGACCAGCCCGTATCTACCCGGAGTGGGCTTATAGAATCCATGCCTTGTTGACCAGGCCTTTCTATTGGGATCTCCTTCCCACACCTCAGGCTCATCCACCTCTAGCTTGACCTTCCGATTCCACGCGGGGGGTCTACCTCCTTCCCCCTTTCTTCCGACCTCTTGACTTAGCTCTTGCTTCTTCCCACCTCTTTTTACATTCTCCCAAACTCTCTGGCTCTCTTTGGCCAGCTCCACTGCTGCCGATAACCTTAGCGGTCCTTCTTTCAAAACATCGTGATGAACACGCTCGTCAATGAGCGCTTCCACATACAGATCAGCCAACTGGGCCTGCATGCCCGCATTATTTCTCACTACCTCTGGGAAAGCTAATAACTACAGCTTCTCCGCTCTGGTCCCCAATTCTTCAGGGGTTTCGTCCCTCAGCTGCGTCAACTTCAGGAGGGCTCTCATGGCCTCTATCGCCGTCCTCTCGTCAGCGAACTCCCGAGTTAATAATTCTTCCAACCTTCCCCATATCAAGCGGGGCTCTCTGGCTAAGAGTCCTTTTATAAACTCGGACGCTTTCCCTCTGGCGCCAAATAAAGGGTTTCCTGGTCTGAGAGTCTATATATTACGCGGCTCTGCCAGGACTGCCAGCTAGTCCCTAAAATACCTTGAACTCCCATCAAAGGCTGGGACCCTCGGTCCACCCAATAATTTTCTTAGGTCTGATGACAATCCCTGTCTAGCCCCCTCTTCCTGTATGTCTACCTTATCTGAATAATATTCAGACATATTTAACACAGCAAAAGAAAAACAATCTGAGCAGCAAAAATCGAAATTCGGAGATCAACCGAAAATAAAGTGTCCTACCTGACAGACGATTTCCAGTTCGTTCTTCTCAGGTTCCGGGTTGTCGTACTAGAGTATCTGAAACCGGATGGTTATAGCCAACCAAAGTCCTTTGGTTCCCACTCTAGTCTGTTTCAATTTGAGTGCTTGAGACGCCGTGTGTTGTCCTGGTCGAAATTTTTCTGCAACTCCTGTGGCGGCAGCTGATCCAGGGTCTTATCCTGGTCACGGCACCAATTGTGACGCCCCCCCTGTGTCACTGCGCCAAATGTGACGTCTGCCTAGCCGCGTCCGTCGTGCTATCCTGTCCTATGACGACCAACTGGCTTAGTATTGGTCGCGGCACCAAATGTGACGTTCTAACCTTTTGGTGATTCGGATGGGAATCTGGTTAGATTCGGTATCAGCCTTGTCGTTTTCAGCTCGCTCCCAACGTCTGGTTACCGAAGTAACTGCTTTGATTTCCAGTCTAACCTACCCACGTTGTGAATTGATCTTAGGCAGACGAAATCAATCAGTCGTCGGGCCGTAATGCAAGACGAGTTCGAACAAGGGTGATATCGCACAAGTATATGTAAAAGAAAAGAAAATAATAACTCGAAAAGTTCAAATGTGTTAAAAAAAGGATAACAATATTTTATATATGGTTGCTGGATACAGGACTGCCTCTACTTCCCAACCCACTTTATGGATTTTTTGACACTTTGTGTTTGTTAGGCGAGTCTTAACATCTTAAGTTGTTTGTTCTTTAAGAAACTGGTTCTTGGTGTATCTTCAGACGATATTCGTGAAACTTATTTCGGTAGTGTGAGTCTAAGTCGTTCTTCAAAAATAAATTGTTCTTGGCTAGAAGTTGAGTTCGGAATTTGCGCGAATCTTTGTCAGCTTCTTCGAGGCGGGTGCAACTGCTTGCCTGTCTGTCTCCAACCCCAACTCCTTTTCACTCGCTGCGACTCTGCTTATATTGACGCCGACCAAAACCGGGGTGGGCTTGTCGGGTTTTGAGGTTCCTTGATAACTCTAAACCCACAATCCAGTTGTTTGTTTTCGGTCAGGAAAATTTTATTATTTTCCATTTTTGGAAGTCTTCCCACCTTCTTCTGTTCTCATATTGGTATCTCACCTATAACCTCAGTTTCCCCTCTCTCTCACAGGGGCATCTTACACCTATCCCCTCAATGGGTGCCAACAGGCCTCCCCTCCTACTTCGGATGATTACCTCCGCCTAACGCTCACGTCACCATTCAGCTAATGGGCGCTCAGCAGCGTGGGTGTAGCCAGACTAGCCTCGGTTTAAAAAATCTTGCTCAAAGAAAAAAAAATTATCTTCCTTTTTTTCTTTTCTTTTTCTTTTCTTTCTTTTCTTTCATAGTGTGCTCCCTTAATCGCAGTTCTTATCCTAAATGTCACCTGGAATTCGTCAATCAGATTTTCGCCAGCATCAAGTGGGTGGTCATGTGAACGTATTTGCATTCTTGGTGCCAATTACTGATCCGATAAAATAGTTTCGCTATCCTAGCCAGTTCTGACACAAAACAGATGACTTTTCCAAACGACCTTTCCGTAGATAACTAATGCTTTAGTCTTTTGTTTTTTGTAACTCTGTGTGGTCCAATGGACATTTTCGTTCTTCGGTCAGCGGGTGCTTAATTAATTTTTATCTATTTAGAATTCTGCCCTGTAGGTCATTTGACCAGCCTGGAATTTCCACCCTCCCCGTAACATAAATCAGATTAAATCCAGTATCTTCATTTCTCGACAATGGAAATGAAAAATTTTACACTTTTCTTTGTCAGAAAAATAACACTGCTTAGTGTCCTTTTCGTTATGGCTTCTTATCACCTAAATTTAATTCTCGCCTTTCTTTTTTTTTTTTTTTTTTTTTTTTTTTAGCAAGCCAAATAGTGTCACATTATATATTAATAATAAATATATATTTTTCCTCAATGGACAGCGCAGTATTTAGGTGGCGAACTGAAACTGGCCGTTACATTTGCGTTGTGCATCAAGCTGACAGATGGGTTAATTGGTAACACATCTGTTTTAACCTAGGGAAGGTTACCGAATAGAATAATCAAAGAAAGGTCGGTAATGAACTATAATACTTAAGACAAGAACAACATATATATGATTCGCCAGAGGCGCGTAGAAGAAGTAGTCAACAGCTAGAAGTGAGTCAAGTGTCTTCCATAGTGAATCCCCTAATGCAGGATATCTACCAACCGCCCCCCGCGATCAGATGTGGCACAAGGCCAAATTTAATGTGGGGTATCCTAGACCGTAGGCTCGGCCAATAATTCCCCGTAGACCTCATAAAAAACGGGGTGGCGTAACTGTTTCCCGAGACTAGACTCTGCCCTTCGAAATAGCCTCGTCTCGGGATCTTCTCTGACCGCAGGCAGAGAGTCTGACGAGCACAGCCGAAGAGGAATCTCTAACTGCATACCAGCATACTGTATTTACTACTGTATTTGTGTGAATGGGGACATACCCATTATTGTCCGGAGGTAAGCTACAATAACTTCAAAACCAAAATTTTATTACTTATTGATGTAACGAATTTACATACACCTGGGTTCCCCCTCATAGTAATATGATTGGCTGGTGTCAGCAATAAATACAGACTGATGTGGAGGTACAAGGATACCTAGTGGCTAAGCCTATAGTCTCCGCCTATTACCTACGTCGATTGACTACCACGAGGACCAGTCCATTACGGCTATCTGCTAGATTATCCTACTCGGTTACAGTAGTCCAAAAACACTTTGCTACTTCGAACTTCCGGGATATATCACATATGCAGATTTAAAATTGCAGAAGGAGAGGTTAAGAAAGAGTATGTATTTAAATTAGGAGGCGGGAACATTGAAAAATTTACAAAACTTGAAAAATGACAAAAAGAAGGATTTCAGTTGTATAAAAAGATATGTTAGAGCTCTTCCTGGATCTATATCCGTTTGGATATGTACATACAGATTACCATATATATATATATATATATATATATATAATATACTCTCGTATACACATACACCATATATATATATATATATATATATATATATATATATATATATGTATATATATATATGGTGTATGTGTATACGAGAGTATATTATATATATATATATATATATATATATATATATATATGTATGGTGTATGTGTATACGAGTGTATATATATATATATATATATACGACTGTCCTGTCGAATTCAACGGATGAGGGTCAAGTAGATCAGTTTTTAGGAACCAACAGTCCGACAACAGCACATGAGATTTGATTATAGTGGTGAAGGTTTTGTGCAGAATAAGCCACACTTGAAGGGGCGAATACAGAGACCTACAGAACCAGACAACTGTCCGCAGGGACAATTCAGAATTGACCTTCTCCTAGACCAGTTGCCATCCAGGGCTACAGAACCCAGTCTGTCCTGCTATTTAGCCCTATTTAGGGGGAAGAATAGGAGTCATAAATTTCCCAAGAGTATTAGCACGTAAATAAATGTAATGGATTCGACTGGAATACGAACTCGCCTCTCCGATTCTCCACTCCGAGCCGCTCCCTATTACCCCACGTGAGGGTAGATGAGATAGTTAATAAAACAAAGTCAAAAGGAAGGGTACCAATGAAATCAGTACGCAAAACATTTATAAATATTAACCACGTGACATTTGATTTTTATAATAATTATTGAGCGTCACTTACACTAATACATGAGTAGACTTGAAAAATGTATAGGTGAAGACAGTGTTGCGCCAACCACCCACAGGACGTTAGCTTTCTTCGTCAGGTCAGCCATCAGTCAAGAGCTATTTTTTTATATTATTTTCCTTCAGGCGGGTTCGAGTACTATCAATCGATTTCGAATTTCCATGTAAGCTAGTCCAGTCCTATTATAAAGACAACTGTATTCCTGTCATCCTTCATTTTGACCTTATACCGATATCGATATATATATATATATATATATATATATATATATATGAAGAAATATAGTCTTAAGATGTGCTATATTTATGGGATAAAGTGCTCAATATCAGAGATAGAGCGTGTGTAAATATAAAAGTGAACATGGAAGTCAACACAGAGGCGACAGTCTGTTTTATGCTAGATGCAATCGTCAGGCCTGCCGATTGCATCTAGCATGAAACAGACTGTCACCCCTAAGTGTTGACTTCTATGTTCACTTTATATATATAAATATATATATATATATAATTTCTGTGTATGTATGTAAATATATATATAATTTATATATATATATATATATATATATATATACATATACAGAAATTATATATATATACATATATATATCTGAGTTTGTGTGAATATTTTAAACAATGAAATTTTCTACCGGCCTAGTGTTCAAATCCCCAATGAAAAGAAGTATCGCCTGACAGGAATTGAACCTGCATTCCACTTTGAATCCGAGAAACCGCTCAAACAGGATAACTGAGTCTTCTCTATGGTAATGGCTTCCCGTAGCTTAAAGATATATTGAATTATGCATTTTCTTTATCCTGAATTCCAGTCTCTAGTGAGGTAAGCATTATTTTCATTGGATAAAAAAAAAAAATCAAGGACGTCATTACTCAAACACTGGTACTCAATATATAGCAAGATATATGTATCTATCTTTATGTCTGTACGTAAGTATGCGTGTCTGCGTGCGTGTGTGTGTATCTATATGTGTGTGTTTATGTTAATAGCATTTTCGTTTAATTTTCGAAGAATAAAAAATATATTCAACACGGAACGGGATGCTTCATGCAGACATTGGTAATTTTACCTCGTTCGGAGAATAAACAGTAAATGGCTTCCCCGACCTATCCTCTTTTTTTTCCTCTTTGAAAAATAAGTAATACGTAAGTAGAAATATTTGTTGTGTAAGTAGGAAAAGAAAGATAGAAAGCGAAAGAGAGAGAGAGAGAGAGAGAGAGAGAGAAGAACAACAACAACAAAAAGGTCATGCTTATGTGTGGAGTAATTTTAAGATTAGACTCTGCACCTGGCAGAGGAGAAAATAAACAAATTTTTCGTCTTTATTTTTAAATACTTAAAAAGGTTTTCATTTTGGCAATATCACCAACAATTTTTTTATACACTGAGAGGAACAACTTCTCTACGTCATTTAACTGCGATGTATTAATGTTCTTAGCTATCTCTCTCTCCCTCTCTCTCTCTGTTTTTTTCACTATCTACCTTAGTTTGTTCTCTGTCCATTTATCAATCTATCGCCGTCTGTCCCCCACCTTCTCTCTCTCTGAAACACACACATCTCAATCTATCTATCTCGGTTTTTCACTATATCAGTCTATCTGTCCACGAAATACCTATTTTTTACCTGTTTTTCTCTATCTCAGTCTGTCCACTATCTATCTATCTATCTATCTATCTATCTATCTATCTACCAGTCTATATACTATTTATCTATCTATCAATGTATCTCTTTATCTGTCTCTCTCAGTATGTTTATTATCTATCGCAATTTTTTCACTATCTCAGTCGGGTCACTCTCTGTCTATCACAGTTTCTTCATTATCTTAGTTCGCTATCGATCTCACTATCAATCAATCTATATATCTATCTCTTTATCTTTCTGTCTCATTGCATTCATTCTCTATCTCATTCTTTTCACTATCTCTCTCAGTGTTCACTATATATCTGTGTATCTATATCTCGATGATTTTTAACTATTTCAATCTATCTATGCATCTATCTATCAAACTCTCTATCTACTCATTATCACTATATCAGTCTGTTCACTATCTATCACAGTTTTTTTTTGCTGTCTACCTCAGTCTGTTCACTCTCTCTCTCTCTCTCTCTCTCTCTGTATCTATCTATCTATCTATCTATCAAACTATCAGAATCTCTTCACTATCTATCTCATTTGGATTAGTATCTATCTATCTATCTATCTATCTATCTATCTATCTATCTATTAATGTATCTCATTATCTCTCTATCTCAATCTGTTCGCTATCTATTGCAAAATCTTTCATTATCTATCTTAGTTTGCTATCTCAGTTTCTTCACTATCTCAATTCGCAATCTATCTATCTATCTATCTATCTATCTATCTATCTATCTATCACTTTATCTTTCTAAGTCTGTTCACTATCTAGGAATCATTTAAGCAAACATAGAAACCTACCATACTCCATACTCAAAGAAAATACAGATATAATAGCCCCATTCACATGTAAAAAGGCTACGAATAATAGAAGCGTTAATAATAAAAAAGCAAAGGCAAAAACCAATAAAATCAGCAATGAACACGGCCACAATGTGCTGACCGTATTTGAATAATAATAATAATAATAATAATAATAATAATAATAATAATAATAATAATAATAATAATAAATATTCTCTATTCCTATCTCTCTAGATATATATAGAACTATCAACATGTTTAGTTAAAAATAAAAATGTATAAAACTTCCTTGAAAATGGCTAACAGAATAGCCGAAAGCGTTTGGATATATAAAACATTTAGCTAGAAAAGAAAACACTTATACGAACACAAGAGACAGTGAATAAAAAGCACTGAACCTCCAATGCGAATATGTCAGTGTGCCTGGGTGTCAATCAGGGTAGAATGCAAAGGATTGGGAAAGACTTCGGAGCGTCTAATGGTGATTACAATAGTGTTTGGGGTGATCACTAGTGACGGCGACGTTATGCCTCAAATTCATCTTACCACAGGGTATCAGGTTCAACACGGAATCCTACATCAAGTGACTTGAAGAGGTAGTGCTGCACTGGGTCAAGAGGGTAGCTGATGGAAGACCCTATGTCTGACAACAGGACTCTGCACCATGGCACACAAGTAAACAATTTCTGTGACCACATCATCCCGTACATCTGGCCACCTAACTCCCCAGACTGTAAACCTCTAGAATATTTTGTGTGGAGTGAGCGAGAGACCAACAAAACTTCTAGTAACACCAAAGATGACCTGACGTCAAGGATTAATCGAGCAGACCACCCAGAAGAGATGCAAGAGATTCCGAAGTCCGCTGCAGGCGTTGGTTGAAGCCAATGGTGATTTTATTAGTATTTCAAGATATTTTTGTGTAATTTTGGTAAATAAGACAGAACGGTTCAAAGCGCAATCTACAAATTGGACAATTTTGCTGTTACACCATATATATATATATATATATATATATATATATATATATATATATAATTAAAAAAAAGCTCAAACACTAATATTCCATGGTTATAATAATTTATTACATTGGAATCGTAATAACGATCCAATTCATCAGACCTACAAATTCTAAAAGATATATATTTATATATATATATATATATATATATATATATATATATATATATATATATATATATATATATATATGTATATTGACCACTAATATTATCAATATATATATATATATATATATATATATATATATATATATATATATATATATATATATTACAATGAATCATTCATACAAAAAGTACATTAGTAAAGTTAATGATATAAAATGGCGAAATCCTTTCGCAAACAAAATTTTAAAGTTGGATTAACCTACAAACCACTCGATGAATGTTATGATCCTTGTTTTTAAAAAATATAAACTGTATAAGGTCTTTCTTTAATATCCTAGTACTTTCAGCTGTATATTCAGTCATCCTCAGGCATGAAAATTATTTTTTTATTCGTAAAATTCGGTAGCATCCGAGACGAAAAATCAAATGCGAATCGAAATGTGTTTTTTTTAACTGCACCACATATTTGATATATATATATATATATATATATATATATATATATGCAGATGTGCAAATTTCTTCCTGTATTTCCTTTATTTTCATAACCCTTAATTTTATTTTTTTAATTAACTTCCTCTGTTCCTTTCTGCTTTTGACTCTAACCCCTACGGCTATTTCCTTTTCTCTGGCAGACTCACTCCATTTTTATTGTTTCACACCACTCATTACTTAATCACTCTCTCTCCCCCTCTCTCATTACCCCCCTTACCCCCCTTACCCCCTTACCCCCCTCTCTCTCTCATTATATCACTCTCTCGTTCTCAGTCTGTCTAACCCACCCAACCGCACTGCGCACCGAGGTAAGGTCATGGTCAAATATCAACCTATTCTATAACGATTTTAATAGTACCCCGTCAACGGATTCCATTAAGTAATTTCGCACCGCTGTTAATGTCAGCCGTAAAACTTTATTCCACCTAACGATAGAGTCATTACAGTCTTGATTTTGTAAACTTTCTGCTCTGGAATATGCCAAAGCCGAGTCGAGCGACTGGCACGGGTTATTAAGCTTCGACTTTCTCCTACTCATCATCATCATTCGCCTGGCTGCATGAGGTCATAGGAGGACAGCAAGGTTTGAACACCTGATCAATTACCTCCACTTATCTGGGTTCAACGCCATCGAGGTATTCATCCTTCGTGGCGAGTCTTGAGCAAGAATATCTGGTGGAACCTATCCCTCTATAACCGACATCCTACAGCTTGACGGCACGCCTTTGTCACAGACACGTGTCCGTATATTTCATTAAGGAAGCTCTCCGCCCTGGCTGTTGACTTCCATCTAAGAAGCTCTCCGCCCTGGCCGTTAAATTACGTCTAGGAAGCCCTCCACCCTGGCCACTGATTTTGGTCTAGGAAGCTCTCCGCCCAGGCCGTTGACTTCTATATAGTAAACCCTCCGACCTGGCTGTTGACTTCGGTCTAGGACGCCCTCCGACTTGGCCGATGACTTTGGTCTAGGGGCCCTCCGCCCTGGCCGTTGACTTCGGTCTAGGAAGCCCTCCACCCTGGCTACTGACTTCGGTCTAGGAAACCCTCCGCCCAGGCCATTGACTTCTGTATAGTAAGCCCTACGACCTGGCCGTTGACTTCTGTCTAGGAAGCCCTCCACTCAGAGATGGGGGTCTCATCGCCGCAATGGTTTTATGCATAGGTATGGAGCTCAGTGCTAGATCGCCGCTCAGCATAAAAAGAAGGTCCATCCGCCCTCTGACAAATTGTATTTTCAATCCTGCAGGGTGTATAGCCGCTACCCTTACCAGAAAATGCCTGGTAGCAGAAGCGGTTTACACTTCGTAATGCTCGTTGTAGTAGACACTTTGTAATCGCAGATACAACTATAATACGTAATTGAACAATGCTGTTGCCAGACGCCTTAGAATAATCTCGCACTAATAGTACTTGCTTGATAATACTCGCTCGAATAGTAATCTGTATAGTGATCCGAAGAGAAATAGTTTAGTTAATAGAGTTGAGAAGAGAATCGCGAACAGTATAGTAATAGAGGATAGACTCGAAATAGCGATCCGAATACAAATAGAAAATAAACTAGAATGAAGATCCGAGTGGTAATAGACGATAGAGTAGAATGCAGATCCAAATACAAATAGAGGATAGACTAGAAATGTAGATCGTTCCTACATATATGCGTTTACTCTAGGGTCACGTGATCTACTTAATTCAATAATGGGATCGCCTGTGTTTACTCACTAACGATTTATGTTCAAACTTGTGTCGGCAGCGACACTTTATTCGTATATAACAGTAGAATGGGGTAATTGAGATATTGGGGTTCGATAACGATTAGCTCTTGATTTGAAGAGGTTAAGAGGTTACAGTGTCCAGGAAAGCATCCCAAGAATCACTCAGGGTAGGGCGAATGGGGTTCATTTATGGGCGTTAGAGAAGAAAGAAGCAATAAGCGTAGATATATGGATATGTATACAGATAACTGTTGAACCTACACTTGATGAGATTAAATTTGCAATGATCGGGAAAGAGTCCTCTCGGGAGTCTCTTCCACAAAGTTTTTTGGGGGGATGGAAGAAAGCTGTTTGCCTGGATCTTTCTCCTTACATTTGGAATATGGAGGAAATGAGGCTGATTTGACTCAGTGGATGTAGCATGGCCACTCCTAGCTGTAAAGATCTGAACTGATGGAACTAAAGAATGGAGCGCTCATCGGAAGATTTCGCCATGGAAGTAGCGATATGCTTGCGACGTTGGATCTGGTGAAAAAAAGACTGAATCGCGAAGAATAAATCTTCTCCCACAAATCAAAGTTCTTAATGGGGCGTAGAGCGACATGCCGACATGCAAATTACAATTTGGAAATTCCGAAATCAAGTTAGTGCAACGATTTTGGTATCTGTGACGCGTATTAACAGAGGACGGAAAGTGCGACACTAAAATTCGAAGGCACATTGGGATAGTGAAAGATGCCTTCCAGAAACTAAACAAAATATTAAGAAACAGAAAAATTTTGTCAGAAACAAAGAAAAGAGTACTGAAATGTTAGTGTCCTGGGTAAGACGATAAACTACATCCAACAAACATCAAGGCGTCTGATTAGGATGTTTTGAGGAGCATGGAACCACCTCTTAATTACTGGTGTTTCCAGGTCCACTCTGACCCGTAATGTTAACACCTGTTAAGGTCCCAGCTATGGGCAAATAATTAACCCCGATCTGAGATCAAAACACTATGAAAGTGTAGAAATAGGTTTTAATACTATCAATATATTTTTGCAAAAAATGATTACCAGGAATGAATTTTTGAGGAAAATAAATATTATCATCAATGCAATTATCGAAAAAATATTACCTGAATTACATTTTTGAAGAATAAAATATTACCAGCAATAAAAATCTTGCCACCATTAAATAAGCCATTTAGGTTGATAAGCCGTAAAACAAATCAAACCAAACCAAACTGTTATGTAATAACAGTCCTTCTCTATGGCAGTAAATGCTGGACAATCACCTCGCAAATGAAGAAGAGACTTGAAGCAACGGAAATGTGGTTCTACAGAAGCATGCTGAGAATACCATAAACCATATATGTGAGCAAGGACGAAGTTCTCGAGAGAACGGCAGCAAAAAGACACTCACAGTTAAGATCAGGAAGAGACAGTTGAAATGTATGGGGCACGAGTTACAATGGACAGGAAATTGTGAAGAGCCATGATCAGCAACGTCGTGAAGGGACACGGAGCATAGAAGAAGTTGGCAGGAAAGCCAGAATCCGGAAGATGAGTTTCACATGGGAAAAATGCAAGAGAATAAGCCATTAGCATCTAATATTACGGATATACATGGACATTTTACCTATTAGGTTGGTGCAAAAATAATGACGTAATAATGTCGTTTTTTGACGTTAAAAATACGTCAAAAAACGACATTATTACGTCATTATTTTTGCACCAACCTAATAGTAAAAGGACGAAGTATATCTCCAAATTTAGAACTACACTTAAATTCATGAAGTGGAGGCAGATAAACAAAGAATTCATCAGAGCAATCACAGTGATAATACTTATAGAAAAGACGCAAGGAAGCCATTTTACGGTGGTGGGACAGTGAAAGAAGCCGAGATGCCAGGTCAAGACTGATAACATTGCAGATTCTCTTGATAGATTTCAGAAGCTCCAGACCAGATGTGGTAAGCATATTCAATGCACCGACCAACAGCAGACTTATCGTCAGGTACAAATCAAATACTAACCGTTGTAATATGTCAGTATTATAACTTACCTATATTGGAGCTGTCTATTTACATATGATCAAAAATAAATAAATTGGCCCAAAAAATGAATTTAATAAAAACAAGAAGAATAGATTACAAAAAAATAAATAAATGGACTGCTCCACGTTTTTTAAAAGTAGGTGAAAATAATTAAATTTTACAATAGTCAGTTTTCAATTTGTACGAGATGATTGTCATGAGCATAAAACTCAGAGTTGCACTAAATGTCGAAGAAAAAATACATTGACTTGCTTAAAAGCCGCCCTATCATGTGTCATTTAAGCTAGTTCATGCGGAGGGCTCTTGATTAGACCCTTCATCACAATGGATGGGGAGAAATAGATGCAATAAACAACAATAAACTCCACAAGAACTCAAAAGTGATTGCTGCATTTAAGTAATACATATTTAATCTTTACCTTACTCAAAAGTTCAACGATAATTCTTCTGTCGCCATTTAATTTAAAGACAATTTGATGTACGTAGGTCCTTAATTTCCGTACAAACAATTATTTTTTATTTCATGAATGACTTTCGCTGGATTTCGTAATTAATTTCGATTACAGTGATCGCTCGTTTATCGCGGTAGATTGATTCCGAGACCGCCGGCCGCGATAACCGAATTTCCGCGAAGTAGGGACGCCATATTTACAGTATTTATTTAACGTGTATTTGAACTTTTAAAAACCCTCCCTGTACTGTTAACAACCCACCAATTACAGTACTCTATTAATAAAAAGGACAACTGTTAAGCAATAACACTTGAGATTAAAAAAAATAAAGATTGTTACTGTATTCAACACGATAGAAGTTGAAGTAGAATTCGAATAATGATGATGATGAATTTGCTGCGCAGTACAAATGACGATGATGAAGCTGATGATGACTTCTACTGTGCAGACGATAATTGTATTTTACGTCTCTTCAGACGGCGGTGCCCTTTCTATT
>OZ010586.1:91230251-91232751 GCA_963932145.1 Acanthosepion lycidas | reverse complement strand
AGCCAGGTGAATCAATTAATGACTTCTCTTGCAATGGATGTACTGCCAAATGAAATATCGATCTTTGTATTCCTTCCGTTTCAGGAGCTGAAAACAAAACACTAAGTGGCCAATCATCTCAACGTGTTCTTCATGTTTCTACATATTTTTCTATATTATTATTATTATTATTATTATTATTATTATTATTGATTTCTGGCGTTTACACATTTCTTTCCGGTTCTCGCCCAGGGACCTAAGGTTAGAAATGGCATCATGACACTTTCCACTGACAAAAAAAATTACCTAGATAAAGCCCTTCGTAAAGTGTGAGAACAATTTTTTTGTATCTCTTTGAGGCATGAACTTCCAGGAATCCCTTCAATTAGTCTACTGGAATCATTTCCAACCAATCCGAGGGCTCCAACTACAACAGGGATTGTTGATGTTCCCATATGCCACATTTTTGAGGTTTCGATTTCAAGGTCCTTGTATTTTGATAGCTTTTTGAATACCTTCAAAGATACATTGCAGTCAGCAGGGACTGCCATATCAATAAAGAGCCACTTTTCTGTGGTCTTTAATAACAATATTATTATTTTATTCTGTTTGATTTCTGGTGTGTACACATTGCTTTCCGGGCCCCGCCAAAAGAACTAAGTTCAGAAATGGCATCATGCCATTTTCCACTGACCAATTTAAAAAAAAGAAAAGAACAACAACACACATATTTTACATAGATAAAGCACTTCGTAAGGTGTAGGCTGTACTCGTGAGAATAATTTTTTGTATTTCTTTAAGGCATGGACTTCCAGGAATCCCTTCAATTAGTCTACTGGAATCTTTTCCAACCAATCCGAGGGCTCTACAACAAGAATTGTGGTTGTTTACATGTGCCACATTTTTGAGATTTCTATTTCAAGGTCCTTGTATTTTGATAGCTTTTTGAAGATCTTCAAAGATACATTGCAGTCGGCAGGGACTGCCATAATAATATGGATAAGGAGGCGCTTTTTTTTTTGTCTGCGGTCTCTAATACCAATATCTGGGCGGTTGGTTGTTCTGTCTGTGTGTATTGTGTAGTCCCATAGAATTGTAACAGGTCCTATCTCCGTAACCGTGTCTGGGTGGTGTTCATACCAATTTCTTTCAGTTTACTTCCGTAGAATTTGCAGTGCAGATATTGGCCCATTCTGTCATGCGATGTTCTTAGGACAATATTCTCAGTGACTTGCATGTTGATGTTACCTGAGACACTGTTAGTAAAATTATCCATTCCTTTACTCACGAGGCCTAGAACTCCGATTACTATTGGTACAATCTCAGTCTTCGCTCCCCATATCCTGTTAATCTCGATTCCCACATTCTTGTATTTGTCAATAAGCATAAAATTCCTTATTATTATTATTATTATTATTATTATTATTATTATTATTTCTTGCGTTTGCACGTTTACACCATATGTCTGCGGAGCATTGTTTCAGAGTGACAACAAGTTTCCTCAGATCTCTATTACCATTCTCCGTAGTGTTGAAGACCACGGGAATTCCGGAATTTTCGTGGGTTCCAGTTTCTACAGGAAATTTCCAATTCATCTAATTTCAATACCGATTTCTTTCACACGTTTCTATCCGAGCCAACTACAACAGGTTCGATTTTAATTTTGATTTTCCATAATTTCATCTCTGGCGAAGTCCGGTAATTTTTTTGTTAAAAATAATTTTCCGCTTTTTTCTTCTCTCCATTAACACCCCCACCCACAATCTGACAGACATTATTTTCGTTAACTATCAAATATATTCTCCTCTCTTGGATTCAGTAGTCGATCTGAATTTCAAAATCTTCAGGTATCATATATATTTTTTTTTATTTTTCTAAAACACTCAACTTCTTCTTCTTCTTCTTCTTCTTCTTCTTCTTCTTCTTATTATTATTATTATTATTATTATTATTATTATTATTATTATTATTTCCTTTGATTTCTGGTGGGTACACATTTCTTTCCGGGTCTCGCCCAGAAACCTAAGGTTAAAAATGACATCATCACATTTTCCACTGCAAAAAAAAAAAATTACATAGATAAATCAGTGCTAGTGAGAATATTTTTTTGTATTTCTTTAAGGCATGGACTTCCAGGAATCCCTTCAATGAATCTACTGGAATCTTTTCCAACCAATCCGAGGGCTCCAACTACAACAGGGATTGTTGATGTTCCCCTGTGCCACATTTTTAAGATTTCGATTTTAAGGTCCTTGTATTTTGATAGCTTTTTGAAGATCTTCAGATACATTGCAGTCTGCAGGGACTGCCATATTAATAAGGAGGTATTCTTTTTTTCTTTTTTTTTTGCGGTCTCTAATAACAATGTCTCGGCGGTTAGCTTTGATTGTTCTGTCTGTGTGTATTGTGTAGTCCCATAAAATTGTTACAGCTCCTATCTCTGTAACCGGGTCTGGCTGGTGTTCATACCAGTTTCTTTCAGTTCCTTTTCCGTAGAAGTTGCAGATTTTCCAGTGTAGAT
>OZ010586.1:91202751-91225251 GCA_963932145.1 Acanthosepion lycidas | reverse complement strand
TATTTATTAAAGACATTTTTATGTTTAACGTTCTTTTTATAGATACAAGTATTTAAGTAAATGCTCTGTTTATAATAAACAGCATTAAAACCGTCATTTGACCTGGCCGAGCGGTTAGGCACGTTAGGTAAATGACGGTTCTGTATAGGATGCAGGTTCGAATCCTGTCAAAGGACGAATATTTTCTATGAAAATTTCTTGGATATTCAGGCCGGTAAATGTTATTTAATACTGTTTATTATAAACAGAGCATTTACTTAAATACTTCTATCTATAAAAAGAACGTTAAACATAAAAATTGTCTTTAATATATATATATATATATATATATATATATATATCCTATTGTAATGAAACGTTGTACACGTTTGCTCCTTATGTGCAGAATAAATTGGCCGGTTAATGAAATTTGAAGGATAAAAAGCCACTAAAATGGTACCAATGTTGTCGATAAAATTGATATTTATTTGATATAAAACTTTTTATTGAAACGAACGACAGATAAATTTTAGAGTCGGGATTTTCGAACTCGCATCAAGTCAAAAGAACACAGGCATGTTGGGAAATTTCGACTTTAAAATCCATCTCTCAGTGCGCTTCGTTTCAGTCAATGATAAATAGAATATGTAGATATGAACAGACTGAGACAGAGTGCAGAGTGATAGTAAGTGTCGGACTTTGTCCATTTCATATTATATACATATTGAAATATATGTGTGTGTGTGCATTAAAGAGAGAAAAAGCCGCAAAAGATTTTGGTTTTAATGGTGATTTTTTAATATATTGTACGTGTTTCAGGTCTTTTTTGATTTTCATCAGGCGAAGAATGGTTATTTCCACATATTATTTTAAAGGAATTATTTTTTTCTTATGTTGAGTTTTTTAACCATTGTCTTTTGTGTGTAATAGTAATGAAAACTCATGTTTGCCTGGCGAAATAATGTTCCTTTGTTTAACAATAAATAAAACACCATTTCAGATCCCCAGACCTAAGACACTGTTTATTAGTTTATTGACTGTTTTATTACTCCTTAAGGAAAGGTGTATTCTTCCACCAAGATGAGTTTCGATTACTACTACACTCAGGTTTATGGTTGCGCCAACCCTTGCCTGGCTGAAAACGCGGCTTCTCACACATTCTCACACAACGTCTCACACTTGGCAACTCTGTCATACAATCCATTTATTTTTAACGATAATAACGATTACCTAGACCAATTGGACACGTGCCCGAGTGGTTAGTATGTTCGATTTCTGACCATGAGGCCCGGGTTCCAATCTTACCATTTGTCTGGAAGGTGACTTTTTGATGTTATTGGTCTGGAGAAGGCGATCCCAGCGTGGAAAGTGTGTGAAAACCATAACACGAGTTGACCCAAGCCTTGAGCTATCCGTGGTTGTAGTTGCACGAAGTCACAAGTCATCGTGACTGAGGGTTTGAGCGTGCTAGGCTTGTTCAGATCACGCACTTGCGCTCAGAAACTATAACTAAGGTCTGCTCAGCATAGTTGCAGTATAAACCACATGTTGGCTCCGTTGGTGTTGAACAAATATAAATATACCCGAGTACGCGTCTGCAACGGAGATTAGCTAGCCGTCCTAACAGGCTGCGCCATTCAGATTCAGACCAGTGTTGCCTTAGTTCGTTTCAAAGTACACCCTTTGAAATATAATACACTTTTCTTAACAGCGTGGGTTTGATTGATGGATTGGGGAATTTTTACAGGTTATCAACGTTTTAAAGGTTATTTAAAGCCAGAAAATATTTTTTAGATTCTAAGATTTTTTCGCGGATGATAATGAGTTTTCTCATACTAGTCCTACTATTTAACTCATATCTGGCCAGGGGAAGTGGATTCATGCCTTCCCCAAGATAATTAGTGCGTTAATGAATAAAACGAAATCGATCGGAACTAGAACTCGTTTTTGCGATTTCTCATTTTGAGTCGTTACATTTACACCACCTGCACACAAAATTTAGTTAACCTAGTATTATTAGGTTGGTGCAAAAATAATGACGTAATAATGTCGTTTTTTGACGTTAAAAATACGTCAAAAAACGACATTATAATGTCATTATTTTTGCACCAAGCTAATACCAAGAGGTCACTCAACTCGGTACTGAACAGAGTCGACGATGCTTAACTTCAGTGATCGGACGAAAACCGGGGTTAGCGTGATATGGCCGTAAGCCGAAGGAAGAAATAAACAAGGACACGTATTTAGAATCAGAATGACTTGGACTTTCTGAGGCACATAATGAAAAAAGAAGGCTTGTAAATTTGAAACACACATGACATATTGAAAGCAAGAGAATCCGATAGAAATAAGAGATACCTATTAAACCAACTTGTGGAACTCGACGGCAAACCTGCGTGTGGAAGGAAAAATAAGCAGACGGACATTGCTTAAAACTAAAAAGGATAAAAAAAAAATCGAGGACAAAATGATTGCCAATGTTCTAAAGGGGCACGTGCCATAAACGAAGCTACGCCCATTAACTATTACCCTAAACGAAGAAATGCTGTTGTATCCTTTTCGCCTACATTAGCGTTATCCAGGCTGAACGTTTCTTATAATGTTTATGGCGTCGTTTCTGGGCGCGCCATTTCGAAGAGTTTCTGGTTATTTGATTGTAACTCAAGTTCAATATGCCAAATGATCTGCGTCTATCATTCTTGTTTGTTTGCAAACGCTTCAGCGTTTGTCCCTGCACAAAGCACTCAAATGAGAAGTGGCAGGAAGTGACGTCACTTTTTTAATCTCAGTCTTTTCTAGGAACATTTTTTTTTTTTTTTTGTTGTTTGTTTTTTTTTTATCTCCTTTGTTCATTTCGGGCTGATTTTCGTTCATTTTCTCATTTACCTGTTTTTAGTTCTTTTTCGGTTTCTTTCTTTTTTAGTTCATTTTTCTTTCTTTAACTCGCTTTTTTTTTGTTTTATTTATTCTGTTTCCTCCTACTTCCTTTCATGTTGCATCCATCTTGCCTCTTTTTTTTTTGCTTTCTTTCATTTCTTTCGTTTTTATGTGTTATTTTTTTTTTATTTCATTCATTTCTTTCTGTCAGTCTTTCTTTCTTTCTTTCTTTCATTCTTATGTTATTCCTTCTTCTTTTCTTTCCGTTTAATTTTCTCACTTTCCCAGTTTCTTGGTTTATTTTTTTCTTTCTTCTCTGTTCTTCCATTATCTTTCGTTTCTGTTTTATTCTCGCTCTCTCCATCCTTTCTTCTTACTTTCTTTCTTTCTTTCTTTTGAATATGTTATTTCTTCTTTTTACCGTTATATTCTCATACTTTCCTCCATCTTAGTTTTCTTATTTTTATTCTTTCCTGTTCTTCCTTCATCTTTCTTATCCGTTTTATTCTTACCCTCCTCTATTTTGCTCTCTTTCTTATCCGTTCTTCATTCTTCTTTTCTTACCATTTTATTCTCGCACGTGCCCTTTTTCTTCGTCCTCTTAATTTTCTTTTTTCCTTTTCTTGCTTCAACTTTCTTTTCCGTTTTACTCTCACCGTCTGCTTCTTTCTTTTTTTCTTTCTTTCTTTCTTTCTTTATTTACTTTATCTTTCTTATTTTAATTCTGTCTTCTATGTTTTTCTCTTTCGCTCTCTTTCTTTTTTCTCCTTTATTTTCCTCATTTTTTAGACCGTTTCTTTGCTCCATTGTTATTTCTTTCGTCTCATTTTCCCTACATAATTCAGTCTATCAGAGAGACCTTTCATTCATTCTTTTTTCTTTATCCTTTTTTAATCTATTTTATTTCCCGCCTCCCTTCGTTTTTATTTCTTTCATTCGAACTCTCTTTATTTCTTTATTTCTTGTAATCTTGTTTTCACTTGGCCTTTTTCTTCTTCCTTTCGGGTTTATCAAGCCATCTTATCCACTCTCCCCGCGCCCTTTACTTTTCTTTCCTATCTCCACCAAAATGAATTCCATTCACCTATTTTTGTTATCTCCCTTTTGTCCCATCAGTATAGCACCTTTTATTATTTCTCCTGACATTTTTTTTGAATCCCCGAAGCCTAAGACCCTCGCATCTGATATGATGACGATATCTTTCATACGCAAAGAAGACGATGAAAAAAATGTCTTCCATTACTACTCGACAAGAGTTCCTATCGTAAACAATATACTTGCGGACGTGACGCCTCTGAGCATGCTCAGTGTGACTCAGTTGTTTTCTGACGGCCATGTATTGCAATCAGTAACGTCGTAGTAATTTCTCTGTGAAATAAGTAAGCACAAACACATATTTATATATATATATATATATATATATATATATATATATATATATATGTAGTCATAAATAATATCGCACTTATTTTACTCTCACATCATATATATATATATATATATATATATATATATATTTAAGACATTTTATGTTTCTACATTGTTTTTACAGATACAAATATGAAAATTTCTCGGACATTCAGGCCGGTAAATGCTGTTTAATACTGTTTATTATAAAACAGAGCATTTACTTAAATATTTGTATCTATAAAAAGAACGTATAAACATAAAAATGTCTTAAAATAATTGTCGGGCTTTGTTACATATATATATATATATATATATATATATATATATATATATATATATATATATATATATATATATATATGTATATATATAACGAGTGTAACAGCAAAATTATCGCTACCACAAAATGTTTAATATCTAAAAAAAAAAAAAGAAAGAAAGAAAACACTAAACTAATTGCGTGTGTCTTTTTTCTAGCTTTTCAGATAAGAAGTTAAGCCATCTTGGAAACGTTTTCCGAAAAAATCACTAAAAAAAAACCTTTGAGCTATTCAGCTAAAAAGAGAGCAGATTAAAATTGGTTTGTATCAGACCTACTGTCTTCCCAACTGGGCAATGGTGAGAGGAAAAAGATCATTCAGGCCTTTAATAATGATATCAACATTCATACTCTGGCTCCCATCTTCAAAGTTTATTCAAGAACCATCAAGAGAACGGTGAATAAGTTTAAAAAAGAGGGAACAGTAAAGAGGAAAACTGCATCAAGGGATCACAATAGAAAGAGGAATCGTCATTTCAAGTTTGAGCTAAAAAAAATCAATTATAAAAGATGTAACTCAATTCATAATACGTTTGGCACTTGAGAGAAGATTTTTAGCTATGAGAGTCCAGAGAGCAATGAAAAAAAATGAAAATGTAATCGTAGGTGAAAACTGAGTCACCTTGTTACTCCACGACAGAAAGTCGGAAAGTTAGAGAGGGCAAAGATCATCTTGAATAAGTTTAAAATTATCCTGGAATAATATATATATATATATATATATATATATATATATATATATATATATATATATATATATTTGAACTTTATTCCAATGCTTCATGAGCTTCCGATCCTTAACTATGATTAGTTAATGATGAATATGATATTTATGGTTAAGATCGAGTTCATCACGATTCTTTTGTTAAGCTTAGAGAGTAATTATACATTCTTATTGCTCAGAATAGAGACCAACAGAGCTATAAAAACAAAAAAAAGATATCTTTAATCATTTCTATCATACAACCGTTCAGAGCTTCATCAATTTTGCTGTGACACGATTTGGACGATTTTTCTGTTACACCCGGTATAACGCGAACATTGTCTAGCGAAAATTACAAATACGGACATATTAATCCGAACTCATATTATATATATATATATATATATATATATATATATATATATATAGAGAGAGAGAGAGAGGGTTCCAATAATATATACATATACATATATATATATATATATATATATATATATATATATATATATATGTATATATATACATATCTATATATATATATATATATATATATATATATATATATATATATATATATATATATATATATTTAAAATATTTCTCATTATATTTATATTTGGTCAAATGTCCTACTAATATACAATAAATATTATGAGTTTTATTATCAATATTATTAGATTTTTTCTATCTCTCGAATTTCTTTCACTGGCCTTTTATATCCACACACACACACACACACACACACACACACACATATATATATATATATATATATATATATATATATATATATATATATATATATATGTCATATGGGTATATATATATTCTTTAGTATTTCCCCTTTTCTAGCGAGATTAATGCTCGACAAGCATACATATAAATTTTAGATCAAAATAGAATTCTTTTCATTTTTCATTCAAAATACTCAAATTTTAGGAATACGTTTTCACAGCGTCGCCCACGTGACGACAACGTGACCATGTTAAACGGAACGCTGATCATATAAAACTTTCAGTTATCTGTTTGGATAAGTCTTGTTCTTATGTCCATCGTCTTTGTCATGTTGAATTGATAATGTTAATTATATTTTATGAATATGTCCTGAAGATGGTTTATTAGACCGAAACGTATATATATATATGTATATTCATGAATTATTCATACATAAAACAAATACAAAGGTTAATGATTAAATGGCGAGAAATCCATCTTCGCCAACAATTCAATAATATACAAAAACCCCGAATCTGTTTATGAATGAAAAGATCCTGTTTTCTCTTTTACTACATTTGTAAATAAACGCAGAACTTTAACCTTAAAATTTAAATTCAAACTCAGCGTTGCGACTGCACGTTCCAAAACAATAACAGACATTTCTCATAGCATTTTTCGGATTACAACCTTGTTTTCGTTTGTCCACTTATTACTGATAGTATAAACAAGAACACAATCTATTTCATACCCGAGGATGTCTGTAGGAACAGACGAAAGCTTGTAAAATAAAAAGATCTAATGCAACGGAAATTTATAAAACAGGTTCTTTTCATTCATAAACAGATTCGGGGTTTTTGTATATTATTGAATTGTTCGCGAAGATGGACTTCTCGCCATTTAATCATTAACCTTTGTATTTGTTTTATGTATGAATAATTCATGAATTTGTAAATTAATTGCACCTTTATTGAAATTAATATATATATACATATATATATATATATATATATATATATATATATATATATATATATATATATATATATATATGTATGTATCAAATATGTTGTGCAGTTTAATTTATGTTACAATGAATCATTAATACAAAAAGTAAATTAGTAATGTTAATGATATAAAATGGCGAAATTCCTTCGCTAACAAAATTTTAACGATACATTATCCTACTAATCACTCGATGAATGTTTTGATCCTTGCTTTTTAAAATTATAAACTGTATTAGGTCTTCCTTAAATACGCAAGTACTTTCGTCGGTTCTACAGGTCATCATCAGACATGGAAACTATTTGGTTTTTGGTAAAATTCAGGTAGCATCCGAGAAGATAAATTATAATCCAAATATATATATATATATATATATATATATATATATATATATATATATATATATATATATATTAAATGTGTTATTGATAACGGATACAAACTTGTAAAGCGTACGGTCCAACGCTAAGATTGAATTTTTTGAAAATTTAAGTGATTTCATGTTTGTTTTTTTTTTTAATAATATGCCAATTTAGGAATTGTTTTGTTGTAGGAGTTTATCTGTCAATGCATCTTTAAAATTTTGTTAGGGAAGGCTTTTCGCCTATTTTATATCATTCATTTTACTAATTTACTTTTTGTATGAAAGCCAGGGACAAATCTGTGCTTACCTGGTCATCAACACATTCTGTAGCCGAGAGGTTTTGACATCGCGGCTACAAAATGCACGTCAGATCTAATGATGTTTTCCACAAGGGGAACGCAGGTTTGAATCCCGCTAGAGCGCAACTATTTCTCTTTAATAAGATTTCTCGAATATCCAGGCCAGTAATTGAAATTAAATAAATATAATATTTAATAAATGGAGCGTCTACTCAAATACGAGTATCCACTTAAAATAACATTTTTTTTAACCTCTTCAGGTCAATCAAGGCTGGAGTGCCATTAGCACGCAAGATTGGAAGCAAGAATAAAAAGACGTGATAGAGGAAAGGATGAAGAGGAGGACGGGGAATAGATCAAGGTATCTGGGGATGTCGATTGACATTGCATTTGAATAGTTGGACATTATAGTTATCAGCAAAGCAAGTAAGAAGAAAGGAGTTCCACAGACAGGAAGTGCGAAACATGAAGCTATTGGAGTAGAAGAGACAGCTACATTTAACATTTTCGACGTTCATGTAGTTTTGGGAACCAGCGAAAACAGCTCGTCGGAGCAGTGAAAGTATTTATAGAAAAGACAGAGGGAGACGACGGCACGTCTCTGAGAGAGCAAGTGTAGACGAGATGCTAGATCAGGGTCCAAAACATTGCATGTCCATCTCTGGATTTTGTATAGGACCTTGAGACGAACAGCGGGGGCTCTAGACCATATATGACAGCAGTATTCCATGTCAGGGCGAATGGTTAATTTATAGATTTGAAGGATGGACTCGGGCGAGAAAAAAACCTTCTGGCGCAACACAGAGAACCAACTCGTGGAGTAATATATAGAAATGTATATATCCGTGTGCGTGTGTATACAATTAGACAACTACTCTTAGTTATCAAACATTAGGATATATATATATATATATATATATATATATATATATATATATATATATATATATATATATATATATATACAGAAATGTGGAAAAAAAGGTAGCGGAATCGACCGATCTTCTAACTGCTTATACTTAACATGTGCAACTGTTAAATTTTTATTTTTTTATACGTATATTGGTTACATTTTATTACTACTGTTTCCTGCTTTAAGTCAAATCTGACCGTTAAACATTATATATATATATATATATATATATATATATATATATATATATATATATATATATATATATTAGTATTTATCTCCTTCCTAAAATACACAAAGGCAACAACCCAGGAAGGCCGGTTATTTCATCGTTCAACTGCCACACGACAAAAATTTCCAAATACATAGATCATTACATACAACCGCTAGCTAAGGAAGTAAAATCATGCATCAGAGACACAACAGATCTACTGAACAAAATTAATCACATACAAACAGTACCAGAGAAAGCTACTCTAGTGACTATGGACGTTAGGTCACTCTATTCAAACATTAAAAACATCGAAAGGCTAACCGCCCTTCAGGAAGCACTTACTAAAAGAGAGAAAACAAGACCCCCCGCAGAAGTCATCATAAAACTCATGGAGCATGTCCTTACATTGAATACTTTCAACTTCAATGGAGCACACTACCTTCAAATAAGAGATTGTGCCATGGGCATCATAGCAGCTCCATCATATGCTACAATATTCATGTGAAAATTTGATATGACCCATATCTATCCAATCATTGATAGCGACTGCGTATTCTATGCAAGATATATCGATGATATATCGATGATATATTCTTTGTATACACGGGTAGTGATGAAAAACTTACCCAATTCCTTATGACCCTAAACACAGTGCACGACTCAATTAAGTTTGACTATGAAAAATCCACAACATTAGTAACATTTTTACATAGATGAAAACAGGAAACTACAAACGACACTACACACTAAAATCACCGACACCCACAACTATCTACACTTTAAGTCTTCCCACCCTAAACACCTCAGAGAGAACCTTCCCTATTCACAAGCACTTAGACTCAGAAGGATATGTTCCAACAATGAAGAATTAAATAAACGCATTGAAAATCTGGAGCATCAATTCACAACACGTGGCTATAAACAACACCTAATCTGGGAACAAATAAATAAAGCAATTTCCACACCTAGAGAAGACACCCTAATGTACAAGATTATATATATATATATATATATTAGTATATATATATATATATATATATATATATACTAATATATATATATATATATATATATATATATATATTAGTATGTATATATATATATATATATATATATATATATATATATATATATATATTAGGTTGGTGCAAAAATAATGTCGGTTTTTGACGTATTTTTTAACGTTATTTTTTTAACATTTTTTTTGCACCAACCTAATATTAGTATTATTGATATGTACATATGCATGTATATATATACATAATACTTACATATATATATATATATATATATATATATATATATAGATAGATAGATAGATAGATAGATAGATAGATAGATAGATAGATAGATACCCACTCGCAGCATACATATTTATGTATGTATAAAATATATATATGTATTTTTAAATAGAAAACCGTGTGGGTATCGGAACGAGATTTATGCCTGTCTCTTAAGTCAAAGATGGCATGATTACATCTGTCGCCTGTCGGAGGTGCCAAAATTTATGAAATTATCCTGTCAAAATCAGTAAAAAAAATACGCCAATGAACGAGACATCAGTCCCAGCTGACATGAAGCTAGTTAGCATGATTCCTGAAAATAGGAACCTGATATTCGTATGAGCTTCTTTTCTCTCTCTCTCTCCCTCTCTCTAACTCTCTCAAACGCTCTCTCTCTCTCTATCTCTCACTCTCTCTCTCTAATTCTCTCTCTCACTCCCTCTCTCTCTAACTCTCTCTATCTCTCTCTCACTCTATCTCTCTCTAACTCTCTCCCCCCCTATCGCTCCATGATTGTATTTCGTTTGAATCTAGCTTTCATTCTTCGGTTTGAACATAACTTTTATTTTATTTTTTTGAATCAATTCACTCCAAGCAAAGTGATAAATCCACTATGAGGTATAGGGCTACTGAAAGTGAAAGAGAACGAGAAGAATTCCGAATGAACCAGAAAGCCAATTCTAAACAGGAAAAAAGGGATAAAACTCTACTCCTGACAGAGGAGGACCATGAACTGGACAATAGGCGAACCTATCCAATATATTCCTTTTTTTCATTTTGCCTCGCAAGCACGGTGGAGTAATGGATAGCGGATCGAACCGCGGAATCGGAGAGCCGAGTTCGAATTCAAGTCGAATCCGTTACATTCCCTTACGTGCTAATACCCTTGGGAAAAGTGTGAATCCGCTTTTTCTCACCCACTCCCCAAAGCTATGGGGAAGTAGCAGGACAGGCTGGATACTATAACCTTGAATAGCAATTGGTCTACCGCAGAAAGAAATAGCAACCTACTGCAGGAAAAAAAATCTGCCTCGTCAGTCAAGTATCGAAAGATACATGATCGTCTAAGCGTGTATCACGCATGGCACATAACTGACTGAAGTTTGGGTTTATTTTGTTTTATATCATATCAATTTCAATGTGTTATTTAATTCCGATAACATTTTTAGGATAGGTTCGTATGAATAGAATATGTATTTTTTTTTAAGAAATCAGTTTGTAGATCAGGTTCCATTGACGTATTTTTGTAAAGTGCGTTTTTGTCAAGGGTCTAATTTATTGCTGGTAATTTTTTTTTTCCAATAATATATTGCTCGTAAAATTTTCTTTTTTAATTCACTAGTAGTACTTTTACTATCTATTTTTATACTTTCATGATATTTTGACCCCAAATTTCGCTTAAAGATGAAACAAGACTAAACACCTCAATTCAACTTAATTTTAATAATTATATTGAACTTTTTGGCTCTCGTTTTTGGAACATGAGAACTCTTATGTAGCGAAAGAATCATATTTTTAAACAAAAAATATTATTATAATAAAGCTCTACTTATGTATGGAGCACTGTCTTCTTAAAAATAAAAACAAAAATACTACGGAACTCCGGATTATGCACCCAACGTATTCTTTTCTATTTTCTGCATACCTGCGCACTTATATATATATATATATATATATATATATATATATATATATATATATATATATATAGTACAGTACAGTGTGAATTCCCAGATCACAAAAACCCTTTTCGTTCCTCTTTTAGTTTCAAATAAACCATTTATTCTTTATATTACCCCAACTTAATATCATAAGGTTATTATCCGGGTTTAATTTTATAAAACCTCTTCCCTTTGCAGCTAATACCTCCCCCACCCCGACCATTGTTTCGTGCCTTTCGTCTGACTGAAACATAGAAATGGATAAATTCTATATTGATTTTTGGACAGCTGTCACAGTAAATTTTTAATTTTGATACAAGATCAGTCTATATACCGTGGTTGAATAAGACTGAAGAATTTTTATAATTTTGTTCACGATAACCATCTAAATTGAGTACTTGGTAAAATTTAGTATTAAAAATATCTCTACAGACTATCTTCTGTAAACTGAGTTTAGTTATTGTCGTCGTTTATTATTTTCTGTATCGACTCAAGAGAGAACGGCAAGTGATGTATATGCAGGCAGTGCTCTATCAGGTAGCAAGGCCTCTGATCGGGAGAACTGAGGTTTTCAGGAGAGCCGAATTGCGTTGTTCTCATGCCCACCCTGAACGGGGTGATAGCAGCCGTTGGGGTCCCAGCTATGGACAAATAATGAATCCCAAAACAAAAGCAAATGACTATGAAAGTTTAGAAATACATTTTTATCGTAAAAATACCAGCAAAACATTTTTTATATAAAAATAATTTCCAGAAATACATGTAGTCAAATGATCAACAGTAGCTATTTCTAGGAAAATGACTAATAGGTATTTATATTAAAATGACTAACAATAGGTATTTACAGTAAATTGACCAATACGTAGTTACAGTAAATTGAGCAACAACCTAAAGGAAGCTAAAATTTCGCTTGAAGATGAAACGAGACTAAACACCTCTATTCAACTTAATTTTAATAATTATTTGGATGATTTCGGCTCTCGTTTTTGAAACATGAGAACTCTTATGTAGCGAAGGAATCATATTTTTAAAGAAAAATATTATATATATATATATATATATATATATATATATATATATATATATATATATATATATATATATATATATATATATATATATACAAAGAAATAATCACACATAGAATCAATCAGAAATATTAATGCGATTATTGGCGACATCCATCGCTAGTAGTATAATGTATGCATTAAAATACTGTTAATCCATAGAGTGAAGTGATCCTCGTCTATAAAATTGATGTCTGTTGTTTCCAGTTTATGTGTTCTTAAAATGCTAGTACTTACGAATAGTCTTCTATTCATCATCAGGCATGTGTTTTTTTTCCTTATAAAATCAAAAATTTGAAGACGAAATAATTGTTTGTCGACCGAAAGATGTTTTTTTGAATATCTGCTATTATTGACGGTTGTGTACGATCTCTGAACGTGCAAAGACGCAACACTAAGTTTTTCAAAATTTTAAGTGAAAATTTTATTTAAATATTTCTTGTGATGTGTTAAATCCACGAATTCTATTTTTACAAGTGTATTCAGTTTATATGGCATGAACTAAGCATATAGTTCAATTATGTAGTGTAATGTCTTAGTAGTAGTTTTTTTTTATAGGAATTTTCATGTACTGCGGATCGATAGGTTTTTATAAACATAAAACATTAGGCAGCATATAATTTACATACAAAGAAATAATCACACATAGAATCAATCAGAAATATTAATGCGATTATTGGATGTCGCCAAGTTTGATACAATTATATGTGTCTGTGTGTATTCATGTGTGAGAGAAGGCGTGAGAAAGCGAGAGAAAGCGTGAGAAAGCGAGAGAGAGAGAGTTAGAAGAAGCGAGAAGAATGTTTTGAAATATACATTCTACAAATCGCTTACAACAAAATCTTTGCTTGGATTATGATCAAAATCGAACATCAGTTTTCTTTCTTTATTTTCTTGTTTGACTACACTGAAAACATCAACAAGGTCACTCTTAAAACTCAATAAAACCTAGCAATCATACAACGAGACTCTCATCCACGCTCTCTATCGATTCAATTTTCACTTTTCTGGCATATTTCATTTTCGAAATTAACTGAAAGGGTTGGTTGGTTAGTAGACACTTTAAAAAGTACATACGTTATCTAATTTGACAAATAGTTTAGGGTCTTGCGTAAAATCTCACACCGAAATCCTACCAAATAATTCCCAATTAAGTGGAGGGTAATATGTAAGCACTTTTGCTGTAATCCGTAGGATGAGATCGGATTTCTGGGAATTTCATTTTCAAGCGTTTTTTCCGCCATTATTAAAGGGTGTTTCGTTTTCAGAGACGCGTCAATAAATCAAGAGGCTCGTAGAAGTAACGTAAGAATTTATTTATCACCGATACTTAAAATATCAATCGAAAATAGGCGTCGAAGAAAAAAAAAATATATATATATAAATGTTCATAAAATATTCGAAAGAGAAAATAAGAAACATGCAACTCCAACATGAAGAACACACAGACATAAACATGCATGCATACACTCACAATATATATATATATATATATATATATATATATATATATATATATATATATATATATATATATATATAATTCTGTCAGCAACTCTGTGTGTATATATATATATATATACATATACATATACATATATATATATATATATATATATATATATATATATATATATATATATATATATATATATATATATATATATATATATATATACATCTTTTAGACTCGATGAATTACTTAATTATAATTATCTCGAATCCTCCTAATTTCTATCACTTGTATATACTTGCTTGAACCTGCTTCTAATGATCTGAATGGAGCGGCTTGTAGATAGTTGTCGTACCTCGTGGAGGCACAGTCCTATGGATAAAAGAGAAACTCGGATGAGTTCCACCACGGAATATTTGATCGAGCGGCGTTATATCGCGTCTGATTCGCCACCTATTCGTCACCGATGAGTTGGAAAAGTTGGTATGACGTTTGCCTGGTAACGTAACTGTCAGGGTTTCAATTCTCGGTAGTGGATGCGCTCTGGTGCAAACTCCCAAATATAGTACGAAACGGCCATCCAGTGCATTCTGTTGAGGTTTCTTCTAGACTCGATGAATTACTTAATTATCTCAAAATCTCCTAGTTTCTATTTTATATATATATATATATACACACACACAGAGTTGCGGACAGAATTAATCGCCCCACCCCCAGTGAATATTTGCATACCTTCTAAGGAAATGAGAATATTTGCAAATACATTTATTGAATTTACTATAAATAGCTGATTCCGTATTTAGTTTTGAATATTTTTAGAAGTTTCAATCTATTATATTCATAGTCATAGATTTTTCTAAAAATTGCTCTAGTCTAAAATTAGCCAACCTCTTACGGAAATATAAAATAATATTGCTCTATGGTAATTGTAATGTTTTTTTTTTTTTTTTTTCTAAATTTAACATGTAATACAAAAACCCTTTTAAAATGAAATAGTATTGACCTGATTCAATAACATTCTAAAAGATAATGGAAAGAAATATGTGTGTACCACGTACCGCGATAACTCATTCGTTCTGCAACCATAGTAAAGACGGCTGAACTTGGCAAGAAGCTCCAAATGAAGATAGTTGACGCGTACAAAGGGGGTGATGGATATTAAACCCTCTCAAAACGTTTAAATATGCCTAGATTGACAATTCGTTGCATTATCAAATATAACGAGACTTATTGTCCTGAGAATAAACTGGACAATTATACAAAGGTTCGTCTACGAAACTCTGGAGTAGAGGTGCTAAATATAACATTACTCAAGTAAGTGACAAATTTTATATTTGCATTTATCCTTTATATACAATTGTGAACAAAATTATTTGTCTCCATTGAATATTTGCAAATACTTATTGAATTTACCATAAATAACTGATTCTGTATTTAGTTTTGAATAATTAGTGAATATTTTTAGAAGTTTCGATCTATTATATTCATAGCTATAGATTTTTCTAAAATTTGGTGCATTCCAAAATTATTCGCCCCCCTTATGGAAATTGTGAATTAATATTGCCCTATTTCAAATGTAATTATTTTCTTTTAATTTGACATTATGTACAAACACCCTTGGAAAATGAAAGAGTATTAACATGATTCTATAACATTCTAAAAGGTAAGAAAAAAACAATATGTGAGTACCACGTACTGCGATAACTCATTCGTTCTGCAACCATGGCAAAGACGAATGAACTTGACAAAAAGCTGCGAATGAAGATTGTTGACGCGTACAAAGAAGGTGATAGGTATTCAACGCTTTCCTAGCGTTTAAATATTCCTACATCGACAATTGGTAAGATTATCAAGAAGTACACCGAGACTCATTGAGTTGAGAATAAATGAAGGACTGGCAGAAAACAGTTAATTTCTGAGAGAATGGAAAGGAAAATTGTTAGAGATGTCTCGAAGATCCTCACTTAATGACAAAGGATATTATCAATTATGTAAATACATCAGGGTTGAATGTATCGACGAAAAAGTTCACGAGATGAGTTCATCGAGCAGGGCTTCGAGCTTGACGTACAAGGAAAATTCCTTTGCTTTAGGCTAAAAACCTGAAACGCAGATTAGCTGATGTTAGAATCCATCCAGAGCACATGAGTAAATATTAGAATTGTTTCATGGTTCACTTAAACCAAACTAGAATTATGTGGTTATATGAACTCCCGTTATGCATGGAAGAAAGTGAATGAAGCACACAAACCAAAAAATAACCTCCAAACAATTAACCACAATGGTGAGAGCATTCTACTCTGGCAATTTTTGCCGCTTCTGAACCAGATCTAGTGAGAGTCCAGAGTATCATGGATAAAGAGCAATATTTAGCGATTCTTAAAAATTATATAAAACAAAATGCACGAAATCTCTCTTTCGAGCGACACTGGACGTTCCATTATGGCAATGACTTGAAACACACGTCATGAATTGTTACAAAATGCGTAGATGACAGCAAAATTAATGTATTGGCGTACCCCGCACAAAATTCTGACATGCACCCCATTGAAGATTTATGGGCAAAGTAAGAGAAAGAATCCTTCAAATTTGAAGAAACTAGAAGCTCTTGCCAAGGAAGAATGGAGAAAAATACATATCAATGTGTGTAGTGATCTTGTAAGGAACTATCAAAAATGATTAAAGGCAATAATCAAGAACAAAGGTTAAGCAATTGATTATTGAGGCAAGGGGGACAATAATGTTGCCGTATGTTAATTTTTTTTGTGGGGGGTGTTTCTTGTATTATTGTTTGACATTAAAATAAAACATTTTGTGGATATCAGTGGACATTCTTTCGAATCCATTATTTCAACATTTGTGTAAAAAAAATCACACGAAATTTCCATAAAAATTTTAGTTATAACAGCTTTATTTGTAAAGAGGGAAGTGAGAAATAATTTTGTCCACAACTGCAACCACACCTTTGATCTAAAGAATGTATTTAGAAAGAAAATTCTCGAGTGTGCCGCGGCCGAATCTTATCAAAATATAAATCTGTGCCCCGGATTTTTTTTTTCCAGTATCTCCATTCTTACTTTCCCAAGTCGAGTTACATGACTATAAAAATG
Organism: Acanthosepion lycidas; assembly: GCA_963932145.1. Lineage (NCBI taxonomy): Eukaryota > Metazoa > Mollusca > Cephalopoda > Sepiida > Sepiidae > Acanthosepion > Acanthosepion lycidas. The sequence goes on along the minus strand of OZ010586.1, from coordinate 91,207,880 downwards.
TTAAAAAATAAAAAGTAAAAATGATTAAATCAATAATCTCACCTTATTCAAAACGTATAAAAAATAAACTAATCTTAATCTAAAAACAACAAAAAGTTTTTGTTTTTTTCAAATATGTCACTTACTCTCTTTCGTTTATTAGATATTGAATTGTGTCACTTCGTGTCTGCCATAACTTACCTTACATCTCAGCTAACCCGATGAATATTTATGAGTGCTCCTATACTGAAATGTTTAGAAAAACCAGTAAAATTTTTGCTCTTGTATGTCAATACTTGTTCTAAAATAAAATCCTCTCATTTGCCTTGATAATGTCCTTCAGAGTAAGAAATATGTCGACTAAGATATGTTTTTCTTTTATCTTTATTCACACACATACACACACACACATACACGCACACACACACCCATATATATACACATATATATCAATAATAATTATATATTTTTATTGCTTTTATTATACATCGAGTACTTTTTATTAGGTTGGTGCAAAAACAATATCGTTTTCTCACATAGTAACATATGTGAGAAAACGACATTATTTTTGCACCAACTTAATAGCATCAGTACTCAACGTGCGATATGATATGATATATATATATATATATATATATATATATATATATATATATATATATATATATATCAAGAAAAATTTTAGGGGGAAAATGTATAACAATATGGATAAAGTCATCGACCTTTAGGCTACATAAGACTAAGTTTGTGTTTACGTACGAACTAGCCCAAAATTTGGGCTAAATGTGTGGGAAAATGCTTCTACTCACGCATAACACGCACTCCTTTTTTTCTAATCAAACCCTATAAATTGTACCTTTCCATTTTCATTAAGGCCAGTGTTTCTTGCTCTTATTAAAGAATGATAATCTCAAATTGTCGTATGTCTCTGGTGAGTAGTCATTTCGCAACTGAAATCGATCTTTGAAACGGCAATTTTTTAAAGTTTTTTTTTTTTTTTGTAGCTGCGCATAATAGGCAGTTCTACTTCTGCTTATTACTTTTTAGAAAAAATGCGTATTATACATAAGGAATTACGGTATATATATATATATATATATATATATATATATATATATATATATATAGAGAGAGAGAGAGAGAGAGAAATGTGACAAACTGGAAGGTTTGTGATATTTTTCTAAATACTGTTTGTTGATATATAATATTATATAAAATGATATATCGCTATATCATATCATATATATATATATATATATATATATATATATATATATATATATATATATATATATACACACACACACGCACACACGCACACACACATACATATCTCTTTCTCTCTCTCTCTCTCTCTCTCTCTCTCTCTCTATATATATATATATATATATATATATATATATATATATATATATATATATATACAAGTATAGGATTGGTGTATCCGGAATAAATTCCAATAACCAACAAATACTATTCTTAAAAGAGTGCTCAGTACAGAGTAGAGCAAATACAATTATTCATTCGAAAATTATAACATAAATATTTTATAAAATCACTACCAAAATAACCATTTTGTTTCAACACTTCTGGTGTCTTATCAAGTGATGGTGTTGAATGTAGAATAAAGGGTTTTTTAAAAGTTCAAATCAATCACCCCCCACCCCCCGCTGAGAGGAAACTCTGTTACATGAGCTGGAATAACCAATCAAAATACAAGTATATGAGAATTAAAAAAAATTGACAACTAATAACTTGACAACTTATAACTTAGGTTATGATAATTATATATTGCGTGAATGTTGGGGTTAGACTAAAATGGAATTTATTCTAACTAATAAATATTAAATTATACGATAAAATTTGAAATTACAAATTAAAAATTAACCATTTTAAAATTTAAATTTAATCTATATTAAGTTTAAAATTATAAAATTACTCGGGAAAAAAATACGTATGTTATTCTATTTATTTTGTTTTTATTGAAATTAAGTTGGAATAAACGTTAAGATCAAATGTTGCTCTGAACTTCATGACAACATAGATACATTTGAATCGTAAATAGAGGCAGAAGACAATACATACATAATCAGATTATAATACATAAACATGAAGACGTATTTAGATATATACACACACAAAAAGGCGACGAGACAGGAAATACGTCTGCGTGTTTATGTATTGTCTTTTGCAAGATGTCATCCTCCCCTGCCTCTATTTACGATTCAAATGTATCTTTGTTGTCATGAAGTTCGGAACAACATTTGATCTTAACCTTTATTCCAAATTAATTTCAATAAAAACAAAATAAAAAGAATAACATGTATTTTTTTCTTTTTTCCTGACTTCATAATTAGGAAAAATTCTTTGTATATCTGATACTCACAGAACAGATTGAAGACAAAAGTTGACAGATGAAAACAACGTATAAACCTACTTAGTGACTTTTAGTAAATGGCTGACTGAACAAGGTCTAGGGGAGATAAGAAAAAGACATTTATAAAGAGCTACAAAGGACAGGAAATTGTGGAGAGCAATGATCGCCAACTCCCTCAAGTGATATGGCACTTAGAAGAAGGAAGCTGCAATTCATAGTCAAACACCGTTGAAGTTGATGTTACTAATAAGAAAAGTGCTTTGGAAATTAAGAGAATTACATTCATTTCGTCTTCAACAAAAGACACATTATCTAGATGTCACTTACAGAATGCGATGGGTTAATTGTCGCCATTTTATATTTTTAATTTCGCGCATGCGCGTTGTATGTTTGCAATTTTGTCGACTGCACAGTATAGTAGGGTCAGTTGGCCACCGTCTGTGGAAAAAAAAAAAAAAAACTTACCATGTCGCAATTCACTCCGACAGACTTTATGAAACAACATGCTGTACTTCATGGCATCCGCACCGGAAGGTCCAATACGAAGATTTCAGAGTGTTTGGGTGTCAATCTGAGGCCAGTGCAGAGGATTTGGAAAGAGTTGTTTCTAGTGATTACTAGTAAAGGCGCCGTGATGCCTCCATTCATCTTCACACTGGACCCTCAGACTCAACACCGAGGTGTGTACATCACGTGCCATGGGGAGGTAGTGCTGTCCTGGATTAAAAGGTTGGCTGCTGGGTACTGCATCATGCCACACATGCAGGAGAAGCCAGTCATGGATATCAGACAATTTCTGCGACCACATCACCCTTTACATTTGAACACCTAACTACCAAGACTGCAACCCCCTTGATTATTCTGTTTGGGGCGCAGTTGAGCGAGAGACCAACAAAACTACTTGCAACACCAAAGATGATCTGAAGTCGCGGTTTATGGCATCATTAAACAGCTTAAACGAGGGGTCTCAGAAGAGTTTCAGAAGATTCCGAAGTCGTCTGTGGGCCGTGGTTGAAGCTAATGGCGATTTTATTGAATAAATTTAATCTTTAGTTCTTCAAGATATTTTTGAGTATTTTTGGTAAATGATATGTTAAAATGAGATGTCAGTGATATTTTCGTTTTTGCGTCATTTAGGCGACAATTTATCCATCGCACCCTGTTTATCCAAATGTGTCTTCGTTTTTGCGTCATTTAGACGACAATTTATCCATCGCACCCTGTTTATCTGTTAAAATAAGTGAGTATTATTTTCGTTTTTGCGTCATTTAGGCGACAATTTATCCATCGCACCAGTTTTATCTGTTAAAATGTGTTTTCGTTTTGCGTCATTTAGACGACAATTTATCCATCGCATCCTGTTTATCTGTTAAAACGAGAAGTCAGTGTTATTTTCGTTTTTGCGTCATTTAGACGACAATTTATCAATCGCAACCTCTCTATAAGCAATATGAACGCGCTAAAGACGTGGATTGGCAACAAAGATTATCCTTTGTCTCTTCTCTCTTCCTTTGTGATTTCCCCTCCTCTCGCTTATCGCTTCCAATCTAGTTCACCGGTTCATGATTGTTTCTAATACAGACATGGCTTAGTACATATAATCCACGCGAAGGGATGAAGAATGCGCAAATACTTTACACCTTGCCCTTTCCTTTGCTTTGTCTCACCAAATATAATTTTATGCATTTTCATCTCTACCTGATTTTCAACCCGAAATGCGATTTACAGGTCGGGGACACTAAAATCAAGCAGGTGCGGAATTTTAAATATCTGGGAAGTGTTCTGACAGTGGACGGTAAATGCGGCGCTGAGATCCGATGGCGTATTGGGATGGCCAAAGACGTATTCCAAAAGCTGCACAGAGTATTGCGAGACAGGAAGATTTCTTTCGTAACAAAGAAAAGAGTAGTGAACTGCGACGTGATATCTGTCTTGCTTTGCGGCCGCGAAATTTGGACGGTCCTCTCAAAGATGAAGAAGAGACTTGAGACAACGGAGGTATGATTCTACAGAAGGATTCTAAGGATATCATGGACCGAGTGTGCGAACAACGATGTGGTTTTGAAAACGATGTAAACGAGTAGGAAGCTTATACTTAACATCGGAGCGAGGCAGATGAAATTTCTGGGACACATAATGAGAACGGAGGGCTTGGAGAATCTGATGCTCACAGGGCGGATAGAAGGAAAGTGAGACAAATGAAAGCAACGGGTGGCATACCTTGCGGTCTTAAGCAAGTGGATGGCAGATCAGGGTTGGGAGAAGTAGCAAAAGGACAAAACTTATTGAGATCTACAAGGGATAGGGGAAAGTGGAGAGCCATGATCGCCTACGCCCTTAAGGTACACGGTACAAAAAAGAAGAAAAAAATGTCACATGATATTCAACCAACAAGCCTGCCACTATGTCTTTACTATATTTCCATCTGTTCCTTCATCATAGTCACACACACCTGCACACACACACACACACACACATATATATATATATATATATATGTGTGTGTGTGTGTGTGTGTGTATGTGTATGTATCTCTGTGTGTGAGAAAGGAAGGAAAGTATATATACATACATATATATATATAAATGTAAATCACTAACGGGTCTTAAATGCCACTTAAGATTATCGCACAAACTTTCATAACTGAATCAATAAGCTGTCAGATCCTCATACGTCGAAACCGACGGGGGAGTCCATTATATATATATATATATATACATATATATATGTTTTCAAAATTTTAATTTCAAGAAAGCTCATAAATATTCTTCAG
>OZ010586.1:91160251-91200251 GCA_963932145.1 Acanthosepion lycidas | reverse complement strand
AACATTCTTTTTTAATTCGGTTTTTCCAGTTACGAATCCTTTTTTAAAGCTGATAGTTTTGTGTTCATTTTGTTTAGTTCTTTTTTCGTAACAGATTTAATGTTTAGTATAGAGCTTAGAAAATTAGCAATGTGAGATAGGCAAGAAGTAAGGCATGTAGCAACATCAGCACGACAGGGGACACTCCTTTAAAGGCAAGGAAGGGGAAAAATATTTTAAGTCAAGTGATAGCGATTGCTGTATGCGTCGTACGACTTTTGAATCAAGCACGGGCAACGCCGGGTCATGCTGCTAGTATATATATATATATATATATATATATATAGAGAGAGAGAGAGAGACAGAGAGAGACAGAGAGAGAGAGAGAGAGATAAATATATATGGTATCACTGCAAATGTTATTTTTAGTGGATACTCGTATTTCAGTAGACGCTCGGTTTATTTGTTAAACAGTATATTTATTTATTTTCACCTACCATCCTGAAACTTCGTATGTCCATTCTACGAAGTCTTTCCTTGTAGACTGACCACAGATTTTCGATCAGGATAGTTTCCGGTCCAGTCTATAGTACTTTGATTTGCTCACTGGTAAGGCTTGCCAATGTCTTCGTGTAGTGATACAATTTTCGTATGCTTCCTTAGAGTAACGTCCATGGCAGACAATGGCCGTAGGACATCTAATCGACAGTCAAAACAACAGTGTCTCGGCGTGATAAAATTCTGTTGCAATCACTTAATGACGCAATATTTTTCAAGGCCAAACAAATTTCATCATAAGCCCCGAAAATAGATTCATATTACTGCACATCACTGTAAATGACCTAATATAATGAAAAATATAAATCGATTGCACCCTGTCACTCCAGTGGGTCTGAAACTGACCGTATGGTGAAAGAAAGGAAACTAAGGCGATTTTTTTCAATTAATTTGAATAAGGATGTATATATATATCCTTCTTCGTCCCACGTTTTTTCTTTTCGTTTTCCTATTTTCTTACTTTTTATTTTCACTTCTTCATGTGCTTTCTTTTTCTTCCTCTTCCTCTTCCTCTTTCTCTCATTTTTCCAATGGCTGCCTTATTATTATTAGAACACTCGGGTTTTGAGTAAAAGAGGAATTTTGTAATAAGCGGTGCGGGTTGGAATTTTCGAACGAATAAATACTGGATTGAAAAGTGGGTAGGAGTAATAAAAAATAGTTTATTAGATTGAAGGAATGTTATGTAAACATCAAACGCATTATTCAAAGTGAGTTCAAGCAATTGTTCTTCTCAAAATCTTTACTGTAAATAAATGCAAAGCTTATAAATGATCTTCATTTTTTTATTTTCTTTACGTACGTTTTTGTGGAGAGTCATGAACTGATACAAAAAGGCATGAAAAATGTCGAAGTTTTGCATCCTTAAAATACTTGCTGCATTCTGTCGAAAAATACATGTTTCATGTCTTCTTCTTCGTTGTCGTAAATTCCTGTCAGGGCAATGGTGATTCCAGTCATAAGTTGATTCAAAATCCTGCAATTATTGCTAATGTTTTAATTATCACACGTTATATTTGCATTAGTTTTGTGAGAATAGGAGATATAAGATCGACCAAACGAGACATCTGCATATACCAGAGGTCAAAATTTAAATTTAAATATGAATAATATCAGACGATGTTGGACCTGTAGACAGTATGCTATGTCTTTGTGTGTAGGTGCAAATTTCACTTCGTTATTTTTAAGACGAGGACCACTGCAAGAAATGATGGAAGAAATCTTTCTTTTCTTCTATGCATATTCATAAAAGGAATAAGCAAGACTGATGGAAAAAGCTTTGAACGGAGTAAGATTATTTCAGAATTTAGTTTATTTCAAAGAAGGAATGAAATATGGATATATTATTTTAAAAGATTCAAACAATTTTCATCTATCGCAAAATTTCTACCACAAACAAATATAAATTCTACAAAGTAATTTTTTTAAATCTTCAGACTTCCTAATATGTTATTGAATGCGGCGAGAAGCTAAGCTATTTTCAAATGTTCTTTCTTAATATCATTTTTTTACGTTAGAAATTCTTAATCATTGGATGTTTCTTGTTATACGTTCTATTTCTGCGCGCGTCTTTAGTTCAGTGTGGTCAGGGTTGAAATGTGACTCGAAGTATTTTTTCTTTGAGACCGGTGCATTTCTTCTGTGAGATATGATGTCATTGTCATTTTTCGATTTAATCTAACACATTGCCGATGCTCTTTCATTAATTTAGTTTCCAATTTTCCGGAGATATTTCAAGGGGTCATCGCCACAGGCAGTACACCTTTTTGATCTTCAAAAAGCTATCAAAATACATTGAAATCGAAATCTCAAAAATGTGGAACATGGGAACATCAACAATCTCTGTTGTAGTTGGAGCCCTCAGAACGATTGGAAAAGATTCCATTAGACTCATTGAAGGGATTCCTGGTAGACCATGCCTTAAAGAAATACAAAAAATTGTTCTCACGAATACAACCCACACCTTATGAAGGGTTTTATCTATGTAAAATATGTTTGATTTTTTTTAATTGCTAAATTGAAAATGTCATGATGCCATTTCTGACCTTGAGTACACACCAGAAATCAAAAGAAATAATAATAATAATAATAATAATAATAATAATAATAATAATAATAATAATAATAATACAACAAAACAAGAAGAAGAAGAAGAGCCGGCGATGATTTGAGCTGGTTCAATCCAAGCAGTATATTAAAGATTGCAGAGGGGACAGCTAGAGATTTGGGAATACTTGTTGTCACTATCGATTGTTAACGGATTCGAGACCAAAAAAGAGAATTATGGTATGGCAAAGAAAATAATAAATACATAAACGCGTTCTCTCAGTTGCAAAAAAGAATTATTTATAATAACGGACGGCATTTTCCGACGACATCTAACGTCACTAATAATAAATATTAATATTAAATATGTGGAAATGATTTTGTTTTTAATTCCACTGCTTGGCTTCTACCGGGAAACGAATTATCTAAATAATCGACCTGTTCGACACTTTACTAAGCAGTTGCCACCGTGGGAAAAAAGAAAATAATCGACAACCACGAAACTTGTTTTTTCTTTTTCTGATTTTTTTTCGCTTTTTCTTTCTTTCTTTCTTTCTTTCTTTCTTTCTTTCTTTCTTTATTTATTTATTTATTTATTTCTTCTCCCTTCCTCTCTTTTGTTTTTCTTTGAGAATTTTTTGTCTTCCCACTTGTTTCCTCTTTCCTATGATGTTTTATCTTTGTTTTTGTTTTTTTCTATCTTCTTTTTATTTTAACTCTATTCCCTTTCCTTCTTTCCTTCTTTCTTTCTTGTCTTTCTTTCTTTTCTTTCTTTCAACGTCATTTTCGCCATTATCATTCTCCTTTCCTCATCTCCTTTTTTCTTTCTTTCTTTCTTTCTTTTTTCAGTTTTTTTCACACTCCTTTCTTTTACTTTCGTCTTTTCCCCTTTCGCTCCGTTTGTTTTCTCTACCTTTTTCTTTCTGACCTTCTTTCATATTCTTCGTTTTTTTTTTCTTATAACATTGTCTTACTGTAACTCTTCCCTTTCTTCATTTTCTTTCTGCCTTTCTTTCTATTTCTCTGGTAATTCCTTCTATTTTTTTTTCTTTCTTACCTTATCAACAAACTTCTCTACATTCTTACATTTTCTTTCTTTCTTTATGTATTCATCTTAACTCCATTTTTTTTTTTCAATTATTTTTATTATTTGCGTATTTTTATCTCACATTCATCTTTCTTTCAATATTACTTTTTTTATTTTCTTTTTTTTTTTTTAAATCAAGATTTTAAATCATTCCTGCCACACTAATGTTCTTTATTTCTTTCTTTTCATATTTTAATTCTTTTTTCTTTTTCTTTTTTCGTCCATTTTTTCTTTTACGTCTTCGTCCTTATTTTTTTTTATTTAATTGAAAAAACATTAAAACATTATCGTTAAGCCTTCTTTCGGTAATAATATTATTAACTGTAGTAGTAATAAAATAAATCGTTCTTTCAGTCGCATTAAACTATTAATGCTTAATGTAAAAGCTGATATTAATTATTAAAATTTAACATAAAAATCCAGTATTAATTATAGGTTTATAAAAAAAAACACGGCATTAAATATAAAATGACATTCCACACATCGCCGATCGGACCTAGAACTTTCAACAGTAGCAATAAACGAATATTCTCTGAGACAGGCCCCGTGCCTTGAGTGCCTGTTGGCATTTAAACTCAACCCTAACCTCTAGTGAGACTCGTACATATGATTCATCGCTAAAAATGTCGGAAAAAATGATAGATTTCCTGTACCGTTTCCGTAAGTTCATGACTCTTCCTACCACAGAAAGTTTTTCTCGCCTGAAACCATCCTTCCAATCTATAAATCAACCATTCGTCCTTGCATGGAATACTGCTGCCATATATGCTCTAGTGCCCCCGCGGTACATCTCGAGGACCTCGACAGAATCCAGAGATGGCTATGCAATGTGATAGGTCCTGATCTGGCTTCTGGTCTACAGTCACTTGCTCAAAGACATATTGTTGCTTTCCCTCTGTCTTTTTTACAAGTATTTTCACGGTAAGTGAGCTACTTTCGTTGGTACCCTAACTGCATGAATTTAAGCGTGCTACTAGGTTGGCATCTCGGTTCTCCCCTTTCACTGTCAAAACGATTTAATATAGCCGTCTCTTCTACTCCAACAGCTTATCTCGCACTTCCTGTCTGTGGAACACCCTTCCTCTTACTTGCTTCCCTGATGGCTATTGTCTTCAAATATTCAAATGTAATGTCAATGGACATCTTTTGATGCCTTGATCTCGTTCCCCGTCTTTATCTCTATCCTGTCCCCAAACACGCCTCTTTATCCCTGTTCTCCTTCTCTGTAAACCCTTGCATGCTAGTGGCACTCTCGACTTGCTTGGGTTGAATTGCTTAAAAAATAAAACAAGCTATCCACTATCTATACAAGAGCCAGATAAGGCCGAGAATGGAGCACTGCTGTCTTTATGGACAGGAGCTCCCCGGTCTTCACTTTACAGTCTCGACAGAGTTCAAATCTGTCCCCGCGTCCTTGTAGGTGACAAATTATTATCTACCCTACAACTCCTTTCAGAGAGACGAAATGGGGTAAGCTTCTCGCTGCTCTATCGCCATTTCCATGAAAAGGATTCAGTCGAACTAAATTCCTTAGTTCCACCAGTTCTAACCTTCACGTCTAAGACCCGCCATGCCAGGCACATTGTAGCGAATCACTTTTATTACCTTTGTATTCTATCCGTGAGATGTAAATCCCACTCGAGCAGCTTTTTCCCACGAACCGCTGCTTTGTCGAATCGACTCCAATGAGAACAATTCCCTGATTACTACGATCTTAACCTGAATCTAGGGTTAAGCGTTATCTTCCCCCTATATCAACATGAAGTGTGCTTCTTAATCTGTAACCCTCTACCTCGAGTGGCTCTTAGCTATTTCTTATTAGACCGTTTCTTTAATCCCGCTCTTTCTCAAATACAGTCATCATGCATCTGTAAAAAAAAAATATCTCTCCGACCGTGAATGGCATATTTCTTTTTAAATGCCTTGGAGCGACCGAGGTGTGAAAGAAATAAAGAGAAAAAGAGTAAAAGAGAAAGTGGGTTCACTGTGTCGGGCACGGAGCGTACAACGGCCGAAAGGTTGTGAATATGGCAATGAAGATGACGATAACAGCCCGAATAATGTAAATAATTCAAGTAATCATAATAGCTCAACTTAGAGATCCAATCGCCTGAAGAAGGCCGGAGCTTACAACGGTCGAAAGGTTGTGAATATGGCAATGAAGATGACGATAACAGCCCGAATAATGTAAATAATGCGAGTATTCATAATACCTCAAATCAGAGATCAAATCACCTGAAGAAGGCCGGTGTATACAACGGCTGAAACGTTGTGAATATGGCAATGAAGATGAAGATAACAGTTCGAATAATTTAAATAATGCAAGTGATCATGATACATCATCTCAGAGATCCAATCATCTGAAGAAGACTGCAGCGTACAATGGCCGAAACGTTGTGAATATGGCAATGAAGATGAGGATAGCAGTCCAAATAATGTAAATAATGCAAGTAATCATGATACCTCATCTCAGAGATATAGACAGAGCTTGAAAATCAGTCACTAAAATGTCAAGAATTTTACTGCATCTCGTTTTTCTTCACTACTTTCTGCAGGATTTGTTGTAGTTTTCTTTCCGTGTCTTCTATCAACACTGTCATCTGCATATCTTAAAAGATATAAAGTATATGTTTATTAGTTTAAATATCATAATTTAAACGTATTTAGCATAACACTACGTCTTTTTAAAATAAGGGTTCTCTTTTTTTACCCTTTCAAATTTGTCTCATTGTTTAAGGCTTCATTTTGATTATACAATTGACTGTATTTGGAATTTTAATCAACGTATGCCGAAAAGCATCAACAATGCTTATTCCTGGTGATGTCATTGTAGGTTTCGGGCCAGTAATAACATGAGAACCAGGCAACCAAACCAAGATCGATCACCTCCTGGTCAGCTTCATACCTTCTTTTGTTTGAAATAAAAAAAAATTGATACCAATTTTTAAATAATTATTGTTTTTATTGTACTTAAAATAAATATAAAGAACTTTTTCGCGTTCTACATTTTCTTACTTATATCTGAATATTAAAGTTAAAAAAAGAAACTATTTTTATAATTGAAAATTTTTTTTTTCTTGGCTAACGAAATATATTATATTTTAAGAAACCTAATTTAAGTGATAACAGTCGAATTAATCATAACAGATTCACTCTGGTATAAGAGCAAAGATGTTGCTATGGATGATTACGATTGGAAAGCTCTGGAACAGGAAGTCGGTTTCATGCGTTCGACGTAGAGTTTAGCTGTCATGGTGATTGTACGGCAAACAAGTTTGACCGCTGGAGAGTCAATGATTATGATTGTCTCAACCGTGACAGACATAAAATCATATCTATCGGACAGGGAACGGTATTTAACCAATTGACGGTTCTTCAACATAATAGCATTCTATTCAATATTCAATAATTATGAAGTCTACGCCAGCAGAAGAACAATTGTTAGAAGGTAAAGCGTAGCAGAGACATGCACAACAGCGATACTTCGACACTCTTAATTCCAGTCATCTTTTTTATGCGCCGTGACCCTTCAGGACGTAGGTAATCACGGCTCTCCACAATTTCCTTTTCTTTGGTAACTCTTAATAAATTTTGTCTTTTTGTTATTTATCCTAAATATTGTTCCTCCATCCATTTACTCAAACTCACTAAGTAAGTTATGCGCTGTTTTTCGCTGTCTTTCTTGACTTCAAACTGTCCTGTGTCAGATTTTTCCAATTCCTCTTTCCTAACTATTTGTCCGAGAAGTTTCAACTGTCTCTTCTTGTACAGTGGAACCTCGGTTCTCGAATTTAATTCGTTCCTGTAGCCCGTTCGTAACCCGAAATATTCGTAAACCGAAACTATTTTTTTCCAATAGGAATCAATGTAAAATGGATTAATCTGTCCCTGGTCACAAGATTATTTATTTAAACTTTTACAACAATACTTTGTGCACAAGTTTATACACAAAACTAATGAAAATCATTAAATCTAAGAAAAGATAAATAAACCCAATACTAAACAAATAAAATATAGACGAAGACTTCAATTTTACCGTACCTGTAAGTAGGAAAATTGATGGCGTAAGTGAAAGGGGAAGGAAAGAAATGTTATTGTTCGGAAAAGGGGAAGGAAGGACATGATCGTCTCTTTATTTATAAGAATAGTATAGATCGTTGATTTTGCCATATGAATCTGAGTAAGAAGAGACAATATCATCAACAATTGTTTTTCTATCAACTTTTCTTTTTCCTATACCATTATCACTGCTAGCTTTCTTTGGAGGCCATGACTAAGGGCTAATAAAGAGAATAAAAGGCGTAGTATAATAAAAATTGAAAAACACAGCACAACACACGAATTTATAAAACATGGCGGTCGACTCAGAAATGATGACGTTCGGGTTAACTCGCTTCGGCAATGTTCGAGAACCGAAATTTTGTTCGCTAACCGAGGCATTTTCATCTCGAATTTTCTGTTCGAAAGCTGATTTGTTCGACATGTGAGACTTTCGGGAAATAAGGTTGCGCTGTATAAGTGTCCTTTTTGTCGCCATTTTTTCTAAAATTTCGACGTTGCTCACATGTTCGTTCGATGGTTTCCTCAGCATCCTTCTGTAGAACAATATTTCTGTCGTTTCAGGTCTCTACTTCATCTGCGTGGAGATTGTCCAGATTTCACTGTCATATAGGAGGACAGATATCACGTAACAGTTCAGTACTCTTTTGTCTGTTTCTAACGAACTTCTACGTGTTTTGATTTTGGCATTCCTAATTTGTAATCTGCATTTTGGGCGCACCCTTTTGCTAACAACCATGCATTCTATCTTATTCCAGAACAGTACCGAATCAACCGTATTCACGTAATAACAATTCAATTACCAACCTAATTATTAATCTCTTGTATGTCTAAAGTATTACCCATTGTTATAAATTTATATTAAATTCGTGCTAGACACAACGGAATCTGTAGTGATTTAGTCTGGAAATTGCGTGAAATATAAGTGTGCAGCCATTCCCGGGATAAAAGACGACACTTGCATCTCCGTTAGTTCTGTAACCTTCGTTTTCTTTCATCTATGTAGATTATTAGATCAGTACTAGCTTTATTGCCGCCTGGCATTTTATTAGATTGGTGCAAAAATAATGTCGTTTTTTGAGGTTAAAATTTATGTGAGAAAACGACATTATTTTGCACTAACCTAATACTAAGTCCACGTTCAACGCTTATATAACATTGACCGCTGAAAAGCTCAAGCAACGCAAAGATGACACGAGACGTTCTAAACTCAACAACTATTTTACTCAAAGTTCCGCTTGATCTGTTTGTTCACAGCATTCCCTAGTGGAACCGGAAGTCCTTATAATCATCAGCATCATAATCATCATAATCAACCTTTATTGATGTTGTTATAAGCAACGAAAACTTACTGCTGAGAAGAAAGGAATCAAAAGTTAAAATATACAAAACTATCAAACTTCAAAATAAGTGAAAAAAAAAATGAGTAACCCGATCTCGCTATTTAGTAATGTGATATCTCGCGTTCATGCCTTTTGCTTTTATTTACACGCTATAATGCCTCCTGCATTCATTATTAAATAGAGACAATATATTGCATTACGGCTAAGGATACATATGTGAAGAACAGAAACATTACTAATGAGCGGGTAGAGAAAAGAGTATTCTGAAGGACAGCAGATAGCGATTGGCATTGCGTTTAAATTTTTGCAAATTAAAAAAAAGGCATGGAGCTGGAATGGAGTTCCACAAGCGAGAAGTGCGAGAAAAGAAATTGTTAGCATAGAACTTACGGCTACATCTAGCCAGCTCAACTGTGAATTGATGAAATCACGGACGCCAATCGAGTACTGCGGTTGAATTCAAAAAGCCTGAGTACAATAGCGAAGAGCTATATTTATATACATTATTTACATTATTCGGACTATTGTCCTCATCTTCTTCGCTATATTCATCACAACGTTTCGGCCGTTGTAAGCTCCGGCCTTCTTCAGGTGGTTAGAATGTAGAACTGAAACCTTTATTTCGCTCACTGGGGTAGACTGTTCTAGTTCCACGTGCCATGTTTGATGGATGTCAGTTATCAGTTATCTCCTGTTAATTCCCCTCTGAAAGTTCTCCACTGCCTTAACTGGGTATTGAACTCACACTCTTTGGGTCCTGTCACTGGGTCTAACCAACGTCTTTATCCACTGTGCCATATTGTCCGAATAATGTAAATAATGTAAATAAATATCGCTCTTCGCTATTCTACCCAGCCTTTTTGAATTCAACCGCAGTACTCGACTGGCGTCCTAGATTTCATCAAACACGTCACGTGGAACTAGAACAGTCTACCCCAGTGACCGAAATAAAGGGTTCAGTTCGACATTCAAACCACCTGAAGAAGGCCGGAGCGTACAACGGCCGAAACGTTGTGATGAATATGGCGACGAAGATGAAGACAATAGTCTGAATAATGTAAATAATGTACATAATACCTCATCTCAGAAATATAGACAGATACTGAAAGGGCGAAATGTTGTAATAAATATGGTGTCAAAGATGAGGACAATAGTCTGAATAATGTAAATAATGTACATAATACCTCATCTCAGAAATATAGACAGATAATGAAAGGCCGAAATGTTGTAATAAATATGGTGTCAAAGATAAGGACAATAGTCTGAATAATGTAAATAATGTACATAATACCTCATCTTAGAAATATAGACAGATACTGAAAGGGCGAAATGTTGTAATAAATATGGTGTCAAAGATGAGGACAATAGTCTGAATAATGTAAATAATGTACATAATACCTCATCTTAGAAATATAGACAAATACTGAAAGGCCGAAACAGCGATATTTATTTTATAATGAAATTACAAAAATGTGCCACAAGGACAAAATGTCGTATAATTAAATTTAGCTAACCACAATCAGTGACCCAAACATGCAAAAATATTACTTACACCAAGATATCGCAATCTTACTTACCATTCTTACTACATCCACCATAATACCTCAGACTTAACTCGTCCCCATGTGTATAATTCTTATCTTTTGGTGTGGCGGGAATAAAGGAAAAATTTAAAATCTAAACCCCAATGTTTATTTACAAATAGAGACAAAGTGTTAGTAATACCCCCACCTCATAATCCTTAATACCATTGTGATGAGGTCATCAGAACAATTACAGTGTAACCCGGATATAAAAGACACGGATATAAGATAAACCCGGATATAAGAGAGATTGTCTCTAGTCCCAAATTAGAGCCATACTTACCTAAACAAAATAGACCAAACCCGGTTATAAGAGAAACCTGGATATAAGAGACTTCTTCTCCTGGACCCCGACAACTCTCTTATATCCGGGTTACACTGTACCATGAAAGTATTTATAGAAAAGACAACTGGAGGCAACCTTACCTCGGTGGGAAAGTGACTGAAGCCGATCTGCCAGATCAGGACCCATTATATTGATTAATCTTCTTTACATTTTATCAAGTAGTTCAAGGTAAATAGCAGGGGTCCCGGACCACATGTGGCACAAATACCTTAACAGCTACACTTAGCGTAATTTGACGTAGACCTATACGCCACCAGGGCGTCTATAGGCATACAAATTGTGTTACAATTTATTCTTCTGCTAGTTACTCTGTTAGGTGTTTTTATTTATTTTATTTTTTCATCTGCATTCATTCTCTCGTCTTGCTACTTTCATTATTTCTTCTTCTCCTTTACTTCTAACGGGAAATTCCCTTCTCTGTTTTCCTTTTCTTTCTTTCATTCTTTCTTTCTTCATATATAAATTTCGTTCTCTCTAGATAGATAGATAGATAGATAGATAGATAGATAGATAGATAGATAGGATAGGAATAGAATTAGATAGATAGATAGATAGATAGATAGATAGATAGATAGATAGATAGATAGATAGATAGATAGATAGATAGGAATAGAATTGGAATTAGATAGATAGATAGATAGATAGATAGATAGATAGATAGATAGCTAGATAGATAGGAAAGAAGGAATAGAATTGGAATTAGATAGATAGATAGATAGATAGATAGATAGATAGCCAGACAGACGGACAGACGGACAGACAGACAGACAGACTCTAATTCTATTTCTTCGCTCTTTCATTCGCTCGGCTTTCTCGTCTTTTCTGTTGTCTGATGTTATTCAAATATTGTTCTTTCTTTATTCATATTTCTTCCTTACTTTTCGTTCGAATGGTGTAAGGAGTTCAAACTCATTCAGCTCTTCAGTTATGAAATTAAATTAGTCCCCAGTGACAAACAGTAAAAATTTACCGTGTGAAATTTGCACATGGAAATGTATGATGCATTAATTTATAAGCTTGATATTTCGATAATATTAATAAAAAAAAATAATTTGTTTACGTAACCTGTGACTATAAGAAGCTAAAAAGCTTGTTATTTAATGTTAAAAAGTTTTCTCCCACAGCCATTGGTCTACACCCCCTCCTCGTCACCCTCCTCCTTCTTCTTCGTCTTCTTTTTCTTCTAATTCATAATCATCATTTTTCCTCTAACTCTTTTCCTACATGCCGTGATTTTAATCTTTTTATTCTCCCGCCATCTTCTCGAATCCTCCTCTTCCTTCTACATTCCAATCTTCGTCTTATTCTCTTTTTCCTGCTTTTTCTTTCCCATCCATTTTGTCTAGTCTTCATCTTCCTTCTAATTTCCAATCGTCATTTTTTAATTCTCTTTTCCTCATTTTTTCTCTGCTCGCCATCTTTTCTAGTCCTACTCTTCCTTGTACTTTCCAATAGTCATTATTATTCTATTTCCTCTCCTTTTTCTCTGCCGCCATATTCTCAACTGCCTCTCTTCTTTCTACTTTCCAATAGTCATTTGTATTCTTTCCTCTCCTTTTTCTCTGTCCGCCATATTCTCAACCTCTACTCTTCTTTCTACTTTCCAATAGTAATTTTTATTGTTTCCTCTCCTTTTTCTATGTCTGCCATATTCTAAACTGCTTCTCTTCTTTCTACGTTCCAATAGTCATTTTTATTCTTTCCTCTCCTTTTAATCTGTCTGACATATTCTCAACTGCTTCTCTTCTTTCTACTTTCCAATAGTCATTTTTATTCTTTCCTCTCCTTTTTCTCTGTCCGGCATATTCTCAACTGCTTCTTTTCTTTCTACGTTCCAATAGTCATTTGTATTCTTTCCTCTCCTTTTTCTCTGTCCGCCATATTCTCAACCTCTACTCTTCTTTCTACTTTCCAATAGTAATTTTTATTGTTTCCTCTCCTTTTTCTCTGTCTGCCATATTCTAAACTGCTTCTCTTCTTTCTACGTTCCAATAGTCATTTTTATTCTTTCCTCTCCTTTTAATCTGTCCGACATATTCTCAACTGCTTCTCTTCTTTCTACTTTCCAATAGTCATTTTTATTCTTTCCTCTCCTTTTTCTCTGTCCGGCATATTCTCAACTGCTTCTTTTCTTTCTACATTCCAATAGTCATTTTTATTCTTTCCTATCGTTTTTCTCTCTCCGCCATATTCTCAACCTCTACTCTTCTTTCTACTTTCCAATAGTCATTTTTATTCTTTCCTCTCCTTTTTCTCTGTCCGCCATATTCTCAAACTCTTCTCTTTTTTCTACTTTCCAATAGTCATTTTATTCTTTGCTCTCGTTTCTCTGTCCGCCATATTCTCAACCTCTTCTCTTCTTTCTACTTTTCAATAGACATTTTTATTCTTTCCTCTCCTTCTCTGTCCGCCATATGCTCAACCTCTACTCTTTTGTCTACTTTCCAATAGTCATTCTTATTATTTCCTCTCTTTTTTCACTGTCCGCCATATTCTCAACTGCTTCTCTTCTTTCTACTTTCCAAAAGTCATTTTCATTCTTTCCTCTCCTTTTTCTCTGTCCGCCATATTCTCAAACTCTACTCTTCTGTCTACTTTCCAATAGTCATTTTTATTCTTTTCACTCCTTTTTCTCTCTCCGCCATATTCTCAACTGCTTCTCTTCTTTCTACTTAACAATAGTCATTTTTATACTTTCCACTCCTTTTACTCTGTCCGCCATATTCTCAACCTCTTCTCTTCTTTCTACTTAACAATAGTCATTTTTATAATTTCCTCTCCTTTTCTTTGTCCGCCATATTCTCAACTGATTCTCTTATTTCTACTTTCCAATATTCATTTTTATTCTTTTCTCTCCTTCTTCTCTGTCCGCCATATTCTCAACCTCTACTCTTCTTTCTACTTTCCAATAGTCATTTTTATTCTTTCCTCTCCTTTTTCTCTGTCCGCCATATTCTCAACTGCTTCTCTTCTTTCTACATTCCAATATTCATTTTTATACTTTCCTCTCCTTTTCTCTGTCCGCCATATTCTCAACCTCTACTCTTCTTTCTACTTTCCAATAGTCATTTTTATTCTTTCCTCTCTTTCTTCTCTGTCCGCCATATTCTTAACGGTTTCTCTTCTTTCTACTTTCCAATAGTCATTTTTATTTTTCCTCTCCTTTTTGTCTGTCCGCCATATTCTCAACTGCTTCTCTTCTTTCTACTTTCCAATAGTCATTTTTATTCTTTCCTCTCCTATCCTTTTTCTTTGTCCGCCATATTCTCAACTGATTCTCTTCCTTCTACTTTCCAATAGTCATTTTTATTCTTTCCTCTCCTTCTGCTCTGTCCGCCATATACTCAACCTCTACTCTTCTGTCTACTTTCCAATAGTCTTTTTTATTCTTTCCTCTTCTTTTTCTCTGTCCGCCATATTCTCAACTGCTTCTCTTTTTTCTACTTTCCAATAGTCATTTTTATTCTTTCCTCTCCTTTTTCTCTGTCCGCCATATTCTCAACTGCTTCTCTTTTTTCTACATTCCAATATTCATTTTTATACTTTCCTCTCCTTTTCTCTGTCCGCCATATTCTCAACTGCCTCTCTTCTGTCTACTTTCCAATAGTCATTTTTATTCTTTCCTCTCCTTTTTCTCTGTCCGCCATATTCTCAACTGCTTCTCTTCTTTCTACTTTCCAATAGTCATTTTTATTCTTTCCTCTCCTTTTTCTCTGCCCGCCATATTGTCAACCTCTACTCTTGTTTCTACTTTCCAATAGTCAGTTTTTATTCCTTTTTTTCTCCTTTTTTTTTTCCTCCATTTTTCTAGTTTTTCTCTTCCTTCTTCTTTCTAATCGTCATTATTTTCTTCTCTTTCCCCCCCCTCTTTTCTTTACTTTGCCACCTTCCCAACTCTTTTTCATATAACCTCTCATTTTTCCTCCCTATCTTCCCTTCTTCACGTCTTCTTTTCGTCCTCTTTTCTCTTTTCTTTTACTACTTCTCTTTCTTTCTTTACTTTAACATTTTTTTCTTGTGTAATGCATTATTAGGCGTCTCGGCGTGGGACAGAGTTTAGAGAGCCAATCTTACAATCTTTCTCCTGCGTAGTGCTGACAATTTTCATTTGGGTGCTTACTGTTTTGTTATCGCGACTGTTGCTCCCTTGGAGTTTTGTTCTGTCGGCTCATACACTTATTAGCAACTGCAATGAGCAAAGCTATCATTGGTTGCTCGTTTTGTCTACAAGAATTCACTCAATACGAAAGTCACTCAAGGCAGAGTGTTACTGTTAAAATGATACTAATGTGAGGGGTTTGATATGAACAAGAAGATAAGATAATGAGGATAAGAAGGATAAATAATGATTGCCCCTTGATATAAAGAGGTTAATATTTAAGCATTCAGGAAAGCACTCGCAGATTGGAAAAAAAAGCTCTATGAGTCGAATTTTTCTAATGTTTGGAACACGCTATAAATGAGGTTAATTTAACTCCGTGGAAATAGCATGGTATATACTTACTGTAAATGATTCCCTGCTTCGAAAATATTGCGTCTTAATAGCATTCTCCACTTGCTTCGGTTTTTAGGTTGAAACACCGGTTTACGTACGATCACCGAAGTTAAGTAATGCCGAGCCTGGTCAGTACCTAGATGGGTGACAGCTTGGAAATACCCTCAACGAAGTTAAGAAATGCCCAGCCTGGTCAGTAACTAGATGTGTGACAGCTTGGAAATACCATCACCGAAGTTAAGGAATGCCGAGCCTAGTTAATACCTAGATGAGTGACAGCTTGGAAATACCATCACCGACGTTAAGCAATGCCGAGCCTGGTCAGTGCCTAGATGAATGACAGCTTGGAAATACCATCACTGACTTTAAGCAATGCCGAGCCTGGTCAGTAACTAGATGGGTGACAGCATGGAAATACCCTCACCGAAGTTAAGCATTGTCGAGCCTGGTCAGTACGTAGATGAGTGACAGCTTGGAAATACTATCACAGACGTTAAGCAATGCCGGACTGGTCAATAGCTAGATGGTTGACAATTTGAAAATACCATCACCGAAATTAAGCAAACCGAATCTGGTCAGTACCTAGATGGGTGAAAGCTTGTAAATACCATCACCGAAGTTAAGCAACGCCGAATTTTGTCAGTACCTAGGTGGGTGACAGGTGCTGAAAGCTTGGATGTGTGGGTAATGTAATGGCCGATAACTCGGAATTGTTAATCGGGAAGCAGACTTCTAATTTCTTTTGGGTTCATTATATTTACTTACGCGCAATCCTCATTGAGAAAAGTTTGAAGCCACTTCTTCTCTCCCCCCAGCTATGGGTTAATTAGTAGGACTTTTCTAGCTCTAAATAACTTACAAAGGCTGATAACCCGTAAAAAGATGCATGAATCAATCAAGCCTTTCATGGGATGAAATAATTTAAAAAAAATACTCTAATTTAGCTTTTTTTCTTTGGGACATCTACAGATTTTTCTCCGATAGAGCGAGGAAAAAGATATATATATATATATATATATATATATATATATATCATGAACAATTTTAGAGAAAGCTATGGCAAAGTGAAAGATGTTTTCGTTTGAATCATCGGACTAAAGTATTGTTTTTGTTGAGATGATTACACATACGCATGAAGGAAACGGGAGGCTAAAATTTAAAATTTTGAAATTTAATTTTTTTAGTATCTGCTTATATATATATATATATATATATATATATATATATATATATATATATATATTTGTTAACCGTAAATTTGTTCCATTATCAAGTCGTATTCAGTACCTTTTGAAGAAAATGATTTACTTTTTAAATCGGAGTGGTATTATATTGAAGAGTTTACGCAGAAGAGGGAAACAACACGATTCTAACATTTTATGAGAATGTACGTATTTGACGAATCAAAAGACAAAAAAGGACAGCAAAAGTTACTGAATATCGCTTGATAATGGAGAAAATTTCGGGCTGCAAAACATAGAAATTTCTGTGTCGCGATAAAAAAAAAACATTTTTAAATATAAATAATATAATATTATGCCCTACTTTGTATTTGCCACTTTCTTTAAAAAATAAGTGCTTAAGAACTGTGGTTTATTAATCTGTCTCTTCTTTTTATATATATATATATATATATATATATATATATATATATATATATATATATATATATATGTATATGGGTGTGGTGTGTGTGTGTGTGTGTATGTGCGCGCGCGCACGCACGTGTGTGTTGCGTGTGTGATGAACTCTCCCGACGTATGAGTGTCTTTCAGTTCAATTTTTAATCCTGTACCTGTCCCCGTCGCCTTAACTCTCTCGCCAGTGGACTTGTTGCTCAGGTGGAATAGCAAAGAAGGAAGACAGAACTGAACTGCAGACTATCCACACAAAGGATTTGTTTAGAGTAGTGAAGGCTTGTGTAGAACCAGCCACATTTATTGGAAGTGCTGATAACAAGGAATTGGTGCAAATATTTACCACGAACACAATGAACAGCACTCCGCAGGTTTTATTATCCCGGAGTTATACCTCTCCGGTAGTAGCAGGTCACAGAAGAGTGCAGCGGCTTTCGATGGTAATTTCATGATTTAGCCTGCCTGTTGAAGCGCTTTACAGGTTTTGGCGCGTGGAGATTTAGGGGATGGGTGAAGACTAGTGTTTCCCGTCCATCTTGATAATAACTGCAGCAGCCGAGTAACAAAGTAACTATCCACTGCCACCTACATGCATAGAACATACACTGGATGTCGGAGTAAACAGTTTATCAGTAATGCGCAATACATTGCTAAAAAGTATAAATGATTATAAAGTATAAGAGAAAATTTTATTATTATTATTATTATTATTATTATTATTATTATTATTTATTTATTTATTTTTTTTTTTTAATTGAAAGACAAATAATAATACAAAGTTGACTAGTAGTAAGAACGAAACAACGTTACTATTGGGAACGCGTTTTCAATAAAATAGAAATTACGTTAATTTGCAATTAATATATAAAAATGTAAAGGAATAAAATTCATACTTAATGTTGTAAAAACTCTTTGAACATTTTATCTATTATATATATATATATATATATATATATATATATATATATATATATATATATATATATATGTGTGTGTGTGTGTGTGTGTGTGTGTATATAAAATTGAATGTCGTTCACTCGAATTCCAGCCGCGCTCATTACGCGAAGTTCGGAATAAGCATTCATACTAATAATTAAAACAACACAAAAACAGAGTACATCTCAAGCACTCAAACAGGAAAATTAACAATAGATAAAACAAACAAACCCCTTGAAAATGCCTAAAGGAGTGTCCGAAAACGCTTGAAACAATGGACAAATACTGCCTAACTCTCACCAAAAGGGAAACAAAGCTGGAAAACCTAAATAAAAATCAATTTAATTTACCTTGTCTGTTATATTCAACGAAACATGTTTAAAAGAAAGGTTGTTGCCCAAATATACATTATATATATATATATATATATATATATATATATATATGGGCGACTGAGTAGTGAGTTCGATCCTCACTGGGTGCCCCATACGTTCGGCCATGTGCTACATTTGAGCTACGCCTGGAAAATCACAGCACACACACACACACACACACACACACACACATATATATATATATATATATATATATATAAATAATATCACTTGTGGATTAATGGGAATATTACCGAGGATATAAATCTAAAGAGAGCTCAAAGTAAGAAAAGGCCATTTTATATTGAATAATGAATACAGAATCCTTAAAAGTCCATCAACAGATTTTTAAGAATTCTGTATTCATTTAATATATATATATATATATATATATATATATATATATATATATATATATATGCATGTATGTGTGTCTGTGTAAAATTTTCAGGTATGCCTAATATATATCCGTAAACGGACAATAGGATCAAAGACAAAAGGATAGCTTATTTCGCCTTGCGATGGATTTCATTTCGGTAAATGTATGGATTTTCTTTTGCTGGAAGTATTTATAAATGAAAAATGAAATGTGGTTATTTTTTCAAAATTCAAAATTTTAAGAACGCTTATAAATATACAACAGGCAAACTGAAAAGTAAATTTTAATTATGGACGATACTCAAGTTTTGTAATCTAATATCTAATAAACAAAAGTCAGTAAATATTATTGTTGTTGTTGATTAAATAATGTAATTAATATTTATATTATTATAGTTAGGGATTAATTAATGTATTATATATTTTAAATAATAGAAACCAGCCTGCGAGTCAGAGATATCATGGGCGGGATTCAGAATAATCGGGCTGGATTGGGAAACATGACACACAAATACTTCTCCAAGGAGAAGGCAAAGGGAAAAAGGCATATGGTAGTTGAAGAAATCAAAATGTTCGAAGAGGAGCATAGAATAGCTACTGCTATTACTCAAGCAAAACAGTGTAAATGGACAACATGGAATGATATCGAACCCATTAAGCTTTCGTGGAATTCATTAATTGCGTTGGAACCATTGGCGATATCTTTCCTTCTTCTATCTACATACGATCTTCTCCCAAATGAAACAAACCTGAAAATGTGGGGATACACAGATACAGATCTCTGTTTTTCGTGTAAAAAAGACCGAGGTACCTTGCGTCATGTGTTTTCTGCTTGTCCACAATCGCTCCAGATGTACACGTGGCGACACAACAAGGTATTAGAGGTGATAAGGGATCTAATAAGAACACAATGTGAGACAGCAAATCAACAGCTTGTGGCAACCAAGGAAACTAAAATCGAATTCCATAAGGAAGTGGAATGCCCTGCAAAGAAAAAACAAACAACCGCCAATATAAAGCTGCTGAGTGGTGCCAGTGATTGTAAGGTTTCAGCGGATCTAATGACATCCTTAAAATTTCCAATACACATCGTACAGACAGACAAGCGTCCCGACATTGTGTTGTTGTCCGACTCAAAAAAAGACTGTCTTCCTAATAGAGTTAACAGTCCCTTGGGAAGAGAACAGGGTGGAGGCGCACGAACTAAAGAAAAACCGGTACGACTCACTGCATGCCGAATGTATCGAAAATGGTTGGACGTGTAACGTGATGCCTATTGAGATTGGGTGTCGTGGGTTTCTGGGACATTCGGTCATTTCCTTCCTTTCAAAAATAGGCATCACTGGCTGTTAGTTGAAAAGCGTTTCGCATCGCATTCAAAAAACTGTTGAACACGCGTCAAGTTGGATTTGGTCGAGATCAAAGCAACAAGCAAATAAAATGCGCGCAACATCACGACCTAACATGCGCAATTGAAATATTTGCGTGGTCGTCTATAACGATTTTTACGAGCGCGTCAATAACGGCAAACGCATTCAGGAAACTTTCATTACAGATAGATTTTACTTAAAGGAACGATCAATTAGCTTATCTTCATACTCTTGTGGACTCTTCCACAACAAGGTAGTTAACCTCTGCCAGGAAATGCACTATTCCTCTTTTCACCATCACAATCTAGCAAAATATATAACAAGTATTCATTGGAAAATCACCTTCAATCTAGCTTGCTGATTGGTCAGTTCCGACCAATCAAACCGCCTGCACGCGACCAATCTGTTTTCCCGCTCATATGCTGGGAGCCTGTCACGTGGTACACGACCATTATATAAACCCAACACGTGTAAACTCCCTCGAGTAGTTTCTTCTCATTCCTTTCTACCAAGTGCCAAGATGTAATCTTCAAGAACTCCCGTCTTAGCCATTGCGGTCAGACCTTAAAGACAATTACCAACATTCACGCAAGTACGAACTCTGAAATCTCTACTGAACTTTTACCAACTTTACAACTCACAATTCCAAACTTTATTCTTCTAAATTACAGTTTAATATTACTTCCTTTTAATATGAACTCAGGTACAACTATTACCTTAATCAAAGGGACACGACTCTGTCCTACCTTTTTAGTTCGCATGCATGTATATAAAATATTAATAAATTCAATTGTTATGTTTTGAAATCATTCCATTCATTTTTGTATTTTATACTATGTGCTATTTACGTCAAATATTAATTGCATTGCATCCACGCATTGTCCTTAATCCCACCTTTCCTAGCCAAAGTTAAATATTGGTAACACTACAATATTGATGACCCCGACGTTGGTCGTTCGACAATCACAACAACAATGGTAACACTGTCATTACAATATTGGCAACCCCATCGCTAAAATATTAGTGACCCCGACGTGGCAAACGCTGCTGGTGGCGCCAGGGGTGGCGGTTCCTCCATAGCCACCGACACCGTGATACCACCCCTGGTCGGTGGCTGATGAAGACAGGGTATCGCACGTGCTAACACACGTTGTAAGTTTTAAAAAAATAAGGTTACAAATTTAACAGTTTCTTTTATCGTATATATATATATATATATATATATATATATATATATATATATATATATAATCATATTATGTATATATATATGTAATATATTCATTTAAATAATAGGTTAGAATTTAACCGTTTTCTTTCATCTTAAGATTATACATTCATAAATATAATATATATATGTATATGTGTGTGTGTGTATGTGTGTGTGTGTGTGTGTGTGTGTGTGTGTGTGTGTGTGTGTGTGTGTGTGTGTAATATATTCAGTTAAATAATAGTAAATTAGAATTTAACCTTTTTCTTTCAATTTTTAACATTTATCCAATCATGTATATTGGCTTTGGTAAGAAGAAATTCTTTCGCGATCGGAGAAATTTGAAAAAAAAATGGGGCGCAGATTTATATTTTGATAAGAGGCGGTAGTGGCAATCTCTAGATTTTTACGTCTAAGTAAGTTACTTTCTCGTATATATGGGCACAAAAACGACCGTATGCAAAATTTATCAAATGCATTCCTCATACATTGAAATAAACCGAACCAGAAATTCGACTTAAAGAATGCTACACTTATTAAAAGAGAAAGTAACTTACTCAGAAGGAAAATTCTTAAGATTGCTGCTATCGAAACTTATCAAAATATAAATCTGCGCCCCGGATTTTTTAAATACAAAAATATGCATGTTTTGTTGTAAAAATATTTATGAAATGCATTAGTCATACATAGAAATAAATTCAACAATTGTTGTAAAAATATTTATGAAATGCATTAGTCACACATAGAAATAAATTCAACAACAATTTTGATCTAAAGAATGCTACACTTATTAAAAGAGAAAGTAAATTACTTAGAAAGAAAATTCTTAAGAGTGTCGCTACCGAATCTTATTAAAATATAAATCTGATTGAAAAAAATTACCAGCAATAAAAATCTTGTCGACATTAAATAACCCATTGATGTTGATATGCCGTAAAACAAAACAAACCAAACCAAAATAATCCAAGGAATACATATTCTATTCATGCGAACCTATCCTAAAAATCTTGTCGGCATTAAATAACCCATTGAGGTGTTGATATGTCATAAAACAAACGAAACCAGACCAAACATGTCGTCAAACAAAATGACGACAATATTTAAGAAATTTTGCAATTGGATTTCCCTTTTGTGTACGAAATACTAGTTCCGGTACGAATAAATTATTTCCTTTATCATCCTCTTTTATTATTTCTAAATATTTTTACCCACGACACGATTAATTTCTTCTACGTTTCTTGGACTTATATAAAATTCCGGACGGACCGTTTACTTGAATGGACACATTTATCAGTTAAAAATTTCTCACCGGTATCACTATTCCATACTGCAATTGCATTTAGTATAAAAGATTCTTCTTCTTCTATACTACCACGTCTTTTCAGGACATAGGCGATCATGTCTCTCCACAACTTCCTGTCTAATGTGGCCCTTAATAGTTTTTTTTTCTCCCTTTGCTAAGAATCCTATATTCCGTTCTGCTACTCATTCACACAAGCTCTTCGGGCAAGAGGCTCACTGCCTTCCCCATGTCTTTCTTGATCTTCGTAAGTAAAAATCAGAAAGAGACAATTGAAATTACTGTAAGATAGGAAAGAAGGCTTGGAAAATTTAACACACTTAGGGCAAGAGCTTCATAGAAAACAGTGAGTAACCTACCTATCGAGTTTGTGTAAATGGATGACATATGATGGAGTATGAGGGATAGTATAAAGACTAACTTTTCTAAGCGCTACAAATGATGAGAAGTTGTGGAGACCCATGATCATCCATCTCCTGAAAGGACACGGCACATAAAAAATGTAATTAAGAATGACACATGTGTAACAACATATTTCTGCTATTATATGAATAGATGAGGTGTTTGTTCAGGTTCTCTTCTTCTATTTCCTTCAAAACATAGGTGATCATGGCCCTCCATAACTTCCTATCCATTGTGGCCCTTAGTAGTTTTTTTCTCCCTTTGCTAAGAATCCTATATTCTGTTCCGATACTCATTCACACAAGCTCTTCAGGCAAGAGGCTCGATGCCGTCCCCTGTTTTTGTTACTGTCGATATGCCCTGTGAGGATTAGGTTTTCCAAGTCGCCCTTCCTCAATGTATGTCCAAGACATTTCAGCTACCTCTTTCTGATTCTGAGTAAAAGTATTCTTTTTGTTGCCATTTTCTTCAACATTTCCTCATTGCTTACTCCCACCGTCCATGGAATTTTCAACATTCTTCCGTAGAACCCCATTTCTTCTGCCTCCAGTTTTCTCCCCTTTCGTAGGAAGATTGTCCAGCATCCACTGCAACATAAGAGAATGGTTATCATACATCAATTCAGAAATCTTTTCTTTGTTTCTAACGAAAGCTTTTCGTTTCTCAGCTCCTTGCTTAGATTTTGGAATGCCTCTTTCGCTAGTCCAATGCTTGTTCGGCTTTCGGTGCCATATTTTCCATCCTCTGTTAAAGCACTTCTCAGATATTTAAACTTTTTGCACCAGCTTGCACCAGCCAATTTGTAGCTCGCATTTTAGGCATTTTCTCTTGCTGATGACCATACTTTCTGTTTTCTTGTAGTTGTTATTCTGTCTTGGAGGTCCTGTTTTTTTTTCTTTTTTTTAACCATGTCAGCCATCAACGCATTTTCACTTACGTATCTTGTAGTTTTAAAATTACGCTCACCGATAACACCGGTTGACATTTTTTCGACCAAAATGTTGTTGGGCAATGGGCACATGTTTCTGGGATATTTATTCGCGCTGAATCTGAAAATCAATCCATTTTTTCCCACTACATCACGTTTTCTCAGTACAGGTAATTTCTAATTTTCTTAAAATAGGCCAAAATACCCATTTAACAGTGATATGCCAGAGCCACGTAGAACCAACGTTAAACGTTTTCAAATTAGAATAACTTATCATAAAAGAAAATGTATCCCAATAATTTAAAGAGTGCATTTTAGGTTAGGAAAAAGTTTTCAGAAAAACAAACACACAAAATTAAATTAAGGCAAACATGAGTCATCCATTTTTGAATCAAAACAGACAAAGAAGATATTAGGTTGGTGCAAAAATAATGACGTAATGATGTCGTTTTTTGACGTTAAAAATACGTCAAAAAACGACATTATTACGTCATTATTTTTGCACCAACCTAATATAAAAGAAAAAATGAAAAATAGATTCATTTTTGTCCATCCTAAGGTATAAATCTTCTCTTCTTGGAAACTCTGCGGTGCTTTTGAAAAGGCTGATCTCTTTTGAAGCTCCAGCAGAAATCAGCCATCATGTTAACTTCCATCTGCAAAATATCTGTTAGGTTGGTGCAAAAATAATGACGTAATAATGTCGTTTTTTGACGTAACGTCAAAAAACGACATTATTACGTCATTATTTTTGCACCAACCTAATATTTGGCTATCCCAATCCGTTGTTTGCCGGCGATTTTATGCACTGATAAAGAAAATTCTACTCTTGCTAATCTCAAATACACTCGCCTAACACAATAACAATCCTCATTTATCGATGTGCCTATGCGTGTTATACAGAGACAGCATGACAACACCAAACCTCCGTAAATTCAAGTGATATGATAAAATATTATGACGGTTTCAGTCTTAAAGCGAAACCTACAAATAAAAATTAAAATCGCTGTTCTTGAAAGTAAAGAAACACAAATGACAAATTTTTATCTAATTAAGAACATTGAGGCAACAAGAACATTTTCCGTTGATATCAGCCAGTCAGTTATGCGGCATACGTGATAGACGCCTAGACGATCATGTATCTTTCGATACATGACTGACGAGGCAGATTTTTCCCGCAGTAGGTTGCCATTTCTTTCCTAGGTAGACTAGTTGCTATCTGAGGCTATAGAACCCGATCTGTCCTGCTATTTACCCATAGCTGGTGGCGCGGGGGGGATTCTCTCATAAAATCAAGCATTTTCAGATCAGCTTATTTAAACTGAAATAGCTTAGAATTCATTTTGAAAGATATTTGGACACTTTTCTTGAATGATAAATACTTTTTAACACGAAACGAAATGTTTCAACTATGTCACTCGCATATTTAAACCGTGGCATATTCCCGTGAATTGGGCATTTGGGCCTGTTTCAAGCAAAATAGAAATTATCTGTAGTGAGAAAACGTGATGTGATTGGGGGAAAATAGACTTGATTTTCAGATTCAGCGTGAAAAAATACCCCAGAAAAACGTGCCCATTGCCCAATATCATTTGGGTCGATAAAAATGTCAACCGATGTGATATTTCCTGCTAGAGTTTCCGGTCTCTTTGGAGGGCGTCACTGTAGACGGGTGTTACACCCTTGTCTTACGCCCCTTTCTATTTTTCTATAGCTACTCAATTCATTTTCTCTTCGTATGCAGGTGGTTATCTTCCGGTATAAGTTCTGGATTATTCTAACAGCTTTTTTTAAATATATATTTTTTCTAGCAGTTGAAAGTGAAAATACCTTTTTAAAAGGCGGGTACCGATGTTCGTTTTATATTTATAATTAATCTTAATTAACAGTTATTCGTTGCTTTAATATGTTTTGGGTGTAAAATGATCAAGAGTCATTTTATTTTAAAAAAATATCATTATGTTTCAGAATTCCTGCAACATTCATCTTTACCACTGCGAACTAATTTTGTCTGTGTCTTAACAAAATATCTCCAAGAGTTACCTGACATTTTGTGATACAGACCAGAAACCAGTTGATCATATCCTAAGGCGGAATGACTGCTGAAAAGTTATGCGCTCAACAACTAAATCGTTTAAAACAAAATTTATAATTGTTCAGCATTTGATCAAATCTGGGGAAGTTGGCCAGGTCAGATGACTCTTCAACACCGATTTGTATTAAAACAGTAGTCCGAAATATATGTAAAAATCCAAACTCCTCCACTTTGTCTTACCTCCCTTGCATTGTATCTATGACGGGTTTAGGAGACGTGTTGGCAGTGACAACTAATCTGTGGGTGCTTTCTACAGGGTACCAAGTAAAAAAAAAAACAAAAAAAAACGGTAAATTTAGAAAGACGTGAGGCAAGCGTTGAAAACTGGTGGCGACCGGAGTGACAGAAACACTCAGAAAGAATTTCTCCACATTTCCGTCAAACTCAGCGTCGGATTTCCGTCTTTGAAAAGTACGATTTGACGCTCAAAATCGGTGAGGTGGTCGGCCATACGAGAAGAGCCGAATGAAAGACGGAAGTTGTCTGCAAATTCCCCACATATCCTCCTAAACTGTACCTCTTATTATTACATTAAACTAATTCAGTATCTCTCTACCTGGAGCTGCTTTTGAGTCTTGTATAAGGTAACCTCATCCACCTGTAAAAAAAGATTAAACTTAATGGAAGCCCTAATAAAAAAAAAAGAAAAGGCCAACTCTTAACAATATTAACAACGAACATGGCTAAAATGTGCTAACCGTTTTCGGATAATAAAACATCAATTAATCAATCATAAAAGAACCAATCAAAGTTAAGTAATTACGCGAGAGTCGAATGATTATTCAAGTTCAGGAATATTCAAGAAATTTATTCAAGATCAATAATTCCTGAAAGAATAAAACGGTTATAATAAATTTTCCGCATCTTTACTGGACAGTTTCAATTCTTTAATGTCGCTGCTTAAATTCTTTTTGGGGGATTCTGGGATTCCTCAAATTAAATATAAATAATAGCGTTTCACCAGGTTAAATTAATTATATATTTTAAATATATAGCGTTTAACCAGGTTGAATTAAAAACATTTTAAGCATATATTTTTAAAATTATTTTAATTAAAAAAAACATTAGTTAAAGCAATAAAAGCATTATTTGCCAAATTAAACTAAAATCCTGGTGACCCCCGTGCAAAATATATATAATTATAAATAATAACATTATGATTCAAATCAAAATATTACTGTTATTTTAATGCCGAATGTTATTGTTGAACTTTACGGTCCATTGAGAATACAACTAATACACGAAAGACTATGGTAGTTTGGCTTAAACTGTTATGATTTAAAACAAGTTGTGGTAGAAGTTCTAGGATAGGTTCTTAGTATATAACCACATCCAATGCAGCGAAGTACAGCAAGCTGACAAATCGATTCCAAAAGTAGTCGGCGGCCTTTCGATAGCTTGATATTAGTCCTTAATATATGTAAGTGTAGGATCTTGCGTGGAAGTTGACCTCTCTATCGTATCCCCAAATCTGAGCTCATATCGATCGAACGCCTCCAGAATGGTTCTCAAATTTAGACAACTTGTGATCGATGGCACATTAATCTGACCTGCTTAAATAACATAGTTGTTAGGCTGCACAGAGCCCTCGAGTGCGTAAAAATAGCCTCAAAAGAATGTAATGCACCGATCACTGATCAATGACATTTATAGGCGAACTGATGCCACATGAACACCCACAAGGCCATCTTGAAACCATCAGCAGACGACAGACTGCTTTGTTAAAAACTGGGGTCCATGACCTTTTTGGTGTCTGCACTATACACGAACCCTATCGTTAAGATTGCAGTATTCAGGAAAACCCCTTTCACACAAACGAAACGCCGTAAACCACTCGCTACTCTATCGATTGGAAATGTTCAGATGACTTATATTCTTTAGTTCCACCAAAACTAACCTCATAGCTAAGACCCACAGCGCTAGGTACGCTAGGTACGCTGAGGCAAACTACCTTCATTCCACTAATATGCCATGATTAAGAACAGCTTCTTCCAAGGGACCGATATTTTATGTAACCGACTCCCAAAAGGATGATTTCTCGACCACTACAATCTTAATCATTTCAAATCTAGCCTTAACCGTTATTTTTTTCCCCACATATCCTCCTAAACTGTACCTCTTATTATTACATTAAACTAATTCAGTATCTCTCTACCTGGAGCTGCTTTTGAGTCTTGTATAAGGTGGACACTAGTATATATATATATATATATATATATATATATATATATATGCTGGGACAATGGATATTGCAGAACATTTTTCGCTTATCTTACTCACACCAAACGGAAAAATATAAATATATCATAAAAACTGAATAAAAAGAAATCACACTTAGGAAGTTGGTATTTCAGTTTGAAATTGTGCTTTTCATTAGCAATATAATTTTAATTTTATCACTTGCTCACACAGTAAGCTACATCAGTATTCCTCTATATTGTCTTGTATATCGTGAGCGCTAATATCTATCTATCTATATATATATATATATATATATATATATATATATATATATATCATTTCATTGAAAAATACATCCCTACCCACTACCAAAACGTAACAATAACTGATACATTAAAATATAAACATATTGAACATACTGACACCCCTAGTCTAGCAAAATAGATTTATCTGTAACCTTGGAAACATGAATTTTGTTTTAGCTGTGTATTTAAAACCCTGTAATTTTTAAAGTTACTCCAAAATTCGCTTGAGGATGAAATGGAAGTGATGTCTTTAATTTACGTACAAAATTAAATTAGGGGCTTTTAGCTTCCATTTTTGAAACATGGTTGGAACTGTGTAGCGAAAAACCATATTTTAAGTCTTATAATATATATATATATATATATACACGCTAGTACACACACACACACACACATATATATATATATATATATATATATATATATATATATATATATATATATATATATATATATCTTAAGGTAGTCTGTTTTTTTTTAAATTATTTCCTCTGGATTTACATTGAGCTCTCAGGATTTCATCCTCCTTGGGACTACCCATACAGATTACCAAGATTTTTATAACTTAACCATATATATATATATATATATATATATATATATATATATATATATATATATAGCCTGACGTGCCTTAATCGATTGGGCCACAGAGGACGGATATTTTCTATGAAAATTTTTCGGACATTCAGGCCGGTAAATGTTGTTAATACTGTTTATTATAAACAGAGCATTTACTTAAATATTTGTATCAATAAAAGAACCTACAATCATAAAAATATCTTAAATACTTGTCGAACTTTTTCCATTTCATAATATATGACGTCATCTGTTTACATTTGGATACGCATTGAGCAGATATGAATGAATGAGAGAAAATCATAGAGAATTGTGTTTAAAAACAGTAAAATCGACCTTGCTAACTGAACGCTCCTCTGTGGACAAATCGGTTAAGGCACGTCTCGAACATTCAGGCGGTAAATGTTGCTAATACTGTTTACTATAAACAGAGCATTTACTTAAATATTTCTATCTATAAGAAGAACGTATAAACATAAAAATTGTCTTTAATAATTTTCGGACTTTGTCCATTTCATTATATATATATATATATATATATATATATATATATATATATATATATATATATATACAGCTCCATTAGAACCCATTTAAACACAGACACAAACTTACCAGACTCAGTTAGAAACATACTAGTAGAAAACACAAGCATAATAACCTCATCCACCTGTAAAAAAAGATTAAGATTAATGGAAGCCCTAATAAAAAAAAGAAAAAGCCAACTCTTAACAATATTAACAACGAACACGGACAAAATGTGCTAACCGTTTTCGGATAATAAAACATCTCTATAACACACGAAAAATATAGATATAACGCATACAGTAAATTAAACTGAAAAAATAACATCGTCCTTTATAATGGCTAAAAGTATAGCCGAAAGCGCTCGGTATTATAGAACATTTGAACAATTTCTACAAACTCTGTGTCCAAAAAGAAAGCACTTGTTCGAACACAAGAAAAATTAAAAAAATTAAGAAAAAGTTGCTAGCGTTCACCCCATATATATATATATATATATATATATATATATATATATATATATATATATATATATATATATATATTATGTTTGGAATTCACACATAGGAAGTTGATATTTGAGTTTAAAATTATCCTTCTAATTAACACTATAATTGTAATTCCATCACTTGCCTTTCAGGTTAAAGTATAAAGAATTTTTTTTTTAAATTGATATTTAACAAAGAGATTGGGTTACATTTGACGCTTTCAATCTGTCAAAGGAAATATTCTCCTTAGGAGTGACAAAAAACGTTCTCGTTCGTTATCGTGTTTCTAGATCGCTACTGGATTGGGTTTCCTTCTCGCGTCAGAGTATGTGAATCGGATTGTGCAAGAATTTTTATATTTTACACATGAAATCGAATGAGACTTTTTAAGAAAGAAAGAAAGAAAGAAAGAAAGAAAGAAAGAAAGAAAGAAAGAAAGAAAAAAAGAAATACCAGTTTAGAAAAAGAGAAACAAACAAACCTAACAAACCTAACAAACAAACAGACAAAAAAAGAAAAACAAGGTTGGAAGAAAGAAAGAAAGAAAGAAAGAAAGAAAGAAAGAAAGAAAGAAAGAAAGAAATATCAGTTTAGAAAAAGAGAAACAAACAAACCTAACAAACAAACAGACAAAAAAAGAAAAACAAGGTTGGATGAAAGAAAGAAAGAAAGAAAGAAAGAAGGTTGGGAGAAAAAATTAATAAATCAAGTGCAAGAAAATAGAAAGAAAAAAAAGGAAATATTACTAAAGCAAGAAAAAAAAGAAGAAAGAAAGAAAGAAAGAAAGAAAGAAAGAAAGAAAGAAAGAAAGAAAGAAAGAAAGAAGGAATAGATTGGAAGAAAAATATTAATAAAGCAAGTGCAAGAAAACGAAAGGTTGGGAGAACGAAAGATAAAATGAATTTTAGAAGAAAGAAAGAAAGAAAGAAAGAAAGAAAGAAAATATTACTAAAGCAAGTGCTAGAAAGAAAGAAAGAAAGAAAGAAAGAAAGAAAGAAAGAAAGAAAGAAAGAAAGAATGGAGGTGGCAAGAAAGAAAGAACAGATTGAGAAGAAAAATATTAATAAAACAAGTGCAAGAAAAATTAAAGACAGGTTGGGAGAAGGAAAGAAAAATGAATGTTAGAAGAAAGAAAGAAAGAAAGAAAGAAAGAAAGAAAGAAAGAAAAAGAGAAAATACTACTAAAG
This sequence comes from Acanthosepion lycidas, assembly GCA_963932145.1. Lineage (NCBI taxonomy): Eukaryota > Metazoa > Mollusca > Cephalopoda > Sepiida > Sepiidae > Acanthosepion > Acanthosepion lycidas. The sequence continues at coordinate 91,168,860 of OZ010586.1, read as the reverse complement.
CAAGAAAAGAAAATAAAGAAGAAAAAAAAGAAAATATAATCTCTAATTGCTATAAACGTTATTTGTAACTGGTGCACGTGTTTAAGTAGATGTAATTTTTTTGTAGCCAAATTAATATCTTCTGACCTAGAGTTCGATAGTCTTATTAAAGAAAATGCGTCTCCTGAGAGGATTTGAGTCTTGTACATGTTATCCAAGCCGGGAAACCACCTTCAAGCTAGACATTATCCAGGGATCAAGTTTCCTATTTAAATTAGGCACATTTCCCACTGGGAACTTTAGATGTCTATATCTGCTCTGGTCGCTTTAATTTTGTACTCGATAGGTAAATAAAGTAACACACACACACACACACACACACACATATATATATATGTATATATGTATATATATATATATATATATATATATATATATATATATATATATATATATATATTGACACCAAAACCTTGTCCACGATTATGAAAGGAATCAACTTAAAATAATTAGACAAAACTTCTCTAAATTATTCAATGAAACATGTCTCAATATATATATATATATATATATATGTCTGTGTGTGTGTGCGCGCGTGTGTGTGTGTGTAAGTTTTGTCAAACTCAACTAAAAATTTGTGTCTGTTTAATTAATTATTTTCTAATTTACGATTTAGTTCTACACCCAAATCAAAATTGTAGATAAACTGCCCAAAGGTCAATTATTGTTGGGTTTGTTTAGAGTACCTACATCTGTCTCAGTCATTATCAAGAAGTGTAAAATTCATATATATATATATATATATATATATATATATATATATATATGATGAGCTGTGATACTGCTTAACAGTCTGTCTGTAGATGACAATATATACCCCTCCGAAAAATTCTTGGGTGAATGTGAGAATTTGTAGACCATAACTACTATTGCTAATACTGCAATGCTCTTCTATGAAATAAGACCTGTCGGTCATTGGCGTGTTTATTCGAAGAATAGGTACGTAAAAATTAGTCTTCCTCTCAACAGGGAGCTGATAGCTCAGTGGATGTCTAGCCACACTTATGAGCTGTGATACAGCGAAACGGTCTGTCTGGGGATGACAATATATATATATATATATATATATATATATATATATATATATATATATATATATATAGATAAATAGATAGATAGATAGATAGATAGATAGATAAGCTGATTATTAAAATATGAAAATATGGAATATAGCCAACAAGGCTATTGTGATAAAAAAAAAGCCGCAAACTTCTGGTAAAACATTAATAAAAATGCTTATTCTAACGTTTTTTTTTCTTACGGCTAATAATAAAAACTTTAAATGCTAAGTGTTGTAAAATATACCTCTGCAAATGCAATGTATGTAAGCAATTCAATGTAAATACAAGGAATAACATGTAGTGAGTTTAATTTTAACAGATCCCCAAATGGGGCTCATGGCAGGTAATGGGTTAATAAAATCTGTCTTTTTTGCTAACTTTCTCAGACCCAGACCCACCATCCATTCACTGAACTCTCCAACTAGATTACGCGTTGTTTTCCTGTTTCTTCAATCTGTCCTTTGAGCATTACATTTTCTAAGCCTTCTTTCATGCCCTTGAAATTTAAATTATCAGTTCCTAATATTAAGTCACGGTGTCTCTAGAACTTCATCATTCCCTTCATGTTTGGTCCATGGTATTCTGAGCACCATTGGGTAAAACCACATTTCTGTTGCTTCAAGTCTCGTCTTCATTTGTCCATCGTTCACTTTTATGCAGGAGGAAAGGCTGTATAGTTAACCTACGTAGAAAAAGTCAGTGTCACAGTCATCATTACTTCGCAGTATTATCTAAGTGTTATCAAACCTTTTTTTTACCAGAGGCTCATAATATTAAGAATTCCTGACAAAAGCTAGCGGACAAAATCCAGCTACATATCCCAAAAGTGGACAAAAACACAGTCTCACGAATAAAAGATTTATATATAGAGAGAAACTAATTTAACATTGAAAATTCAAATTTTAATCCCGAACTGAGACATTAATAATAATATACAATATATAAACTTATATGTACAAGTAAAATCTATTAGGTTGGTGCAAAAATAATATCGTTTTTTGAAGTTAAAAAATACGTCAAAAAACAATAATATTTTTACACCAACCTAATATTTCTGTCGGGTACTTCACAAGTTTATGAGACGTTCTGTTTGCTATAGAAATTCATTGTAAAATCGATGTATAATTGGAAAAAAAAGTTTTGTAACAATATATATGAAAAAGAAACAAATTTAATATCGAAGATTCACGGAATTTTTCATTCAAATTTTAATACTAAATTGAAACATTAAAAATAATATTCAATCTATACACTTACGCGTACAAGTTCTATTTTTCTAGGGTACTTCACGAGTTAAGAGGTACGTTCTGTTTGCTTTAGAAATTCCTTGTAAATCGATCGAACCCATAAAATACGCTTTCTAACTATGCTACGGTTACATATTCAATATATTTCAATGTTAGGGAGTTAGAGTATTAGGTCTTATGGACTTTATGTGAAGAGAGTATCAATTTGACATTAACATTTGAATTAAATGCTCCTTGCATTTTCAATTTATATATGAATTATGAGACGGGGATTAAAGATAGATAGATAGATAGATAGATAGATAGATAGATAGATAGATAGATAGATAGATAATGACCAGTCTAAGATAGATAGATAGATAGATAGATAGATAGATAGATAGATAGATAGATAGATAGATAGGAGGGAAGGAACAGACGTATATAGATAAATAGACAGTTATACAGATTGACAGATAAATAGATATGAACAGGCTGACATAACTTAAGAAAATTCTAATTCAAATTTTAATGTCGAATAGAGACATTAATAATAATAATAATAATAATAATAATAATAATAATAATATACAATATATGCACTTATAGCAATTCTCAAGCGTAGCTTAGAAGAGGCGCAAGGCCGAAAGTATAGGGTATCCAGTGAGGATCTAACTCAATACTTAGTCGTAAATGTTCTAGCAAGACAAGCTTGCTAACCACACACACCACTATATATATTTATATATGTGTGTGTGTGTCTGTGTGTGTTTGTGTGCGTGTGTGTGTAGGTATGTAGAGAAATAGGAAAGAAAACGTTAGGTAAATCCGGAGTTCTTTAGTACTTTTGTTTTTATTTTTAAAAAACAGTGCTCCATACAGAAGTAGAGCTTAAATTATAATTATTTTTTTAAAAAAATATGATTCCTTCGCTACATAAGAGTTCTTATGTTTCAAAAACGAGAGCCGAAACCGTCAATATAAATTAGAATTATCAATTTAATTTTAATAATTATACTGAGGGTTTCGGCTCTCGTTTTTGAAACATGAGAACTCTTATGTAGCAAAGGAATCATATTTTTTTTTAAATAATAATAATTATTATATATATATATATATATATATATATATATATATATATATATATATATATATATATATAGGGTGTCCATAAGGTCCGTGTGCAGTTTAAAAACTTTATTTGTATTTGCGATAGAAATAATTTGTTTAACGGATTAGAAAGAAGTAAATCTCTATTTTTTAAGGTTTTATTGAAATTTTATTTGAGGTTCGACATGTCCTCCATCATTAGCAATACAAAGGGTAATACGATTTTGTAGCTCACGGAAAACATTTGCCAACTGATTTACAGTAATGCTTGAAATCACATTAGTTATTTTAGCTATACTTAAAACTACGTACATTAAATTTTTTACAGATTATTTCTATCGCAAATACAAATAAAGTTATAAATTTTTAAAGTGCACACGGACTTTATGGACACCCTGTATATATATATATATATATATATATATATATATATATATATATATATATATATATATATATATATATATCCTGGTATTGAATACACACATCTTTGGCTCTCGTCACGGGATCTAACCAATACCTTTATCCACTGGGTTACAGCAGTGTTGAACCTAAGACTTGGAGAGTTGAATTAAAGGGAAATAACTGAGATATCCGGAAGAGGCATGGTATGTGGAAGTGGAACAATCTACCCCGGTGGACGAAATAAATCGTTAGGCTCGAAATTACAATAACCTGAAGAAGACCAGAGCGAAAAGTTGTGAATATGGCAATGAAGATGGGGATAACAGTCAGAATAATGTAAATAATGCAAGTAATCGTAATAACCTCATCTCAGAGATATAAACAGATATCGAATTAGGGACTTAATTAAGTTTTTAATTCGGGAAATATTTTTTGTGCATATAAGTCTATATACTGTATATTATTGTTGTCAAAATTTGGTATTAAAATTTGAATTGAAAGTTCCTTGAATTTTCAATATTAATTCTTTCTTTTTATATATGAGACTGGGATTTTGTTTATTTTTCGGATGAGAAACTGAAATTTTGTCCGCTGGGATATTTTCCTGTTACACAATATTGAAACCACTACAGAGAAATTAATTGACAAGCAACAAGCAACGTCGTTCGGCGTCCTTGTGCGTTAGTGAGCTTGCTTTAAGATGAAATAAGAGAAAGAATAAAACGTGATTTTCACTTGTTTGATAGAATTATTTGATTGCCAAGTGAATAGTGAGAAGCGGACTTTCTCAGCTAAATCAGCTAACGTTAATCTTTAATCTAAATATGGCGTCCGGGTGACTGTGATGCAGACATGTTGGGACTAGACGGACAGCAGTCATGTTTTATTTATTCATTTATTTTCGTGTAAGTTATTGAATAGTAGGTGGGTGTGAATTGTCGATAAGGGCCGCTTTGCCTGAGAACGGGTTGGTCTATGGTTTTGTTTTGTTTTGTTTTTTATGTGTGTGTGTGTGTATCGTCAAATTAACAGACGTATTAAATGTTAAAACGTTTCAGGGATCAACATTCATGAAACATTTAGACATGCGATATTTGACGAACGCATATGTAGACTTTTTTCTTTTCTTTTTTTTTTTTTTTTTGAAATTCACACCATCGTCAGGTTATCGGGCATGGTTAAATTTAGCGTTTCAAACGATTTCTGCTTACTGTATATTGAATTAATTCCCTTACATTCCTTTCAATATTCTATTAGGTCTTATTCTGCCTACTCCTGTACCTGTTGCAATATACACCAGTTCGGTTGAGCCAGCTCTGTTATACGAACCAGCTGTTTCCGATTGAAAGCTGACCAACGGTAGTAGAGGCCGTGTTCATTCGGACGTGCAAATCTATAGTAAGAATTTCAGTGTGAAGTTGGGTTCACAAGCGGTCCCCATATAAGTACCGGTCCTCATATAAGTACTGGTCCCCATAACGTCCCCAGCCGCATATATACACACTTGTAGGATAATGCGATCCAGTTTGAAGTTTCATTCTCCAAGACTGATCGCCACCCAAACCTATAGAACCCAGTTTGCCCTGCTATTTTATCCATAGATGGGTATTCTTATTCTGTGTCATGCATTTAATTTAAAAACTGATGCATTCGAAAAGAAATACTAAATAATAGTAATCTAAACCGTTTCCTTATAAGGAAACACTCAGCATGCATTGATCGAAATGTCACTGCTGCTCTCGGTTGAAATTTATAAAAAAATTTGTAGTAAAACCAATTTTTCAGGAAAATAATTTTCTCAGAGCTAACGTTATCACTCTTTCCAGTGTTGATAGAGGTTTTCTTCGTAACATTTTATTTGAAATAGCGTGGAACGCCATCATCATGATTATGTCATTAGTTTCTCTTCAAGGACGTAACGGCCGTCCAGTGCTTTCTGCATTCTATTGAGGTTTCTTCTAGACTCGATGAATTACTTAATTATGATAATCTCAAATTCTCCTAATAATTTCTATCATTTGTATATCCTTGCTTGAACCGACTTCTAATGCTCTGGATGGAGCGGCTTAGGGAGAGTAGTTGTTGCTCGTGGAGGCACAGTCGTATGGGTAAGGGAAACTCGGATGAGTTCCACCACGGAATATGTGATTGAGCGGAGCTATATCGAGTGTAATTCTCTACCTCATCGTCACCGAGGCCTGTTGGTACAGTTGGTATGGCGTTTGCCTGATAGCATCCGGGTTTCAATTCTCGGTAGTGGATGCGTACTACTGATGTGTCCCAAATATAGGACGAAACGGCCGTCGAATTTTTTCTGTTTTCTGTTGAGATTTCTACTAGACTCGATGAATTACTTAATTATGATATATATATATATATATATATATATTTCGTTAAATAATAATAAGTTCAGAAAGATTTAATAAAAAAATTGATAGTCAGAACTTTGTCCATTATTTTTTAACAAAACATGTTCAGATAATTCTTGCTGCCAAATACACATTTTCAGACTGGTAAGTGAAAACAAATAAATCTACTGTTTAATGAATAATTGGCGAGCCGACTCAAATACGAGTATCCACTAAAAATAACGTTTAAGGTGATACGTATATATATATATATATATATATATATATGCTTATCCCTTGTTGTTTCCTGTTTAGGATTGGGTTTCTGGTTCAGCTCTTTATATCCCTAACGTCTGGGCCTGAACTCTGAAACCCATGTTAAGTGGTGAGGTGTCTTTAAAATACATGTCCCTATATATATATATATATATATATATATATACATGTGTGTGTGTGTGTGTGTGTATGTAGAAAAATAGGAAAGAATACGTTAGGTAAATAATCCGGAGTTCTTTAGTATTTTTGTTTTTATTTCTAAAAAACCGTGCTCCATACAGAAGTAGAGCTTAAATTATAATTATTTAAAAAAAATATGATTCCTTCGCTACATAAGGATGCCTAAATTTCAAGATTGGTTATTCCTAAATTTTCGCTTGAGGATGAAACAGGGCTTGATACTTAAACTCAGTTTAATTTTAATAATTATATTGAGGTTTTCGGTTCTCGTTTTTGAAACATGAGAACTCTTATGTAGCGAAGGAATCATATTTTTTAAAAATAATTATATATATATATATATATATATATATATATATATATATATATATATACTCCGCCCTAATATTTTCAATAGGAGTAAAGGTTTGTCTCTACTTCAGCTGTAGACTGGTGACACTTGTTCTTTCATAACCTAATACAAATCCACACTGTAACCTTCTACTTTGAACATCTATTCGACCTTGCACTGGGTGAATATTAGTAAAAATTACATATATATATATATATATATATATATATATATATATATATATATATATATATATATATATATATATATGTCTGTGTGTGTGTGTGAGGATGTTGTGTGAGAGGTAGATGAGTGTAGTCCTAATTCTAATACATAAAAATCACATGGGAGATCAGACATTCTTCATACGAATTTTCACCCAATACTAAGCTCCAGAGTTAGCCATGGTAGATGCTTACTTCATCAGGGGTGATATGAATGTAAACCGAGGTAAAAGAAATAGCCGATTATGAGGATAACGGCCAAAGATTGTGATGGGCCGCTGATTTCAAGTGTTTAAGAATGTAGTATTCAGGAAAGCAATTACGCGGAGAGTACCATAGCTTTTTCAACGAAACATCCTGTTTGTTCATAGCTAAATTATAATCAGTTGGAGCAATTATATGTGATTATATAATTGCTGTCTACTAGGGCGGCTAACCAATACGTATTGCAGATGCTCGCTCAGGCACATTTGTATTTGCTCAACACCCATAGAGCCAACCTGTGGTTTATACTGCAACTATATTGAAAAGGCCTTAGTTACAGTTTCTGGGAGAGAGCGTGTTATCTAGAGTAATCAACAATTCGAACAGGGCCGATGAATATTGGATTCATGCTAGCACAGCTATCGACGGCACATAAGAGTTCCGTCTACCCATTTTCACTCACAAGGTTTCGGTCTACACGTGGTTTTCAGGCACTTTCAAAAGGTATCACACGCTGGGATCGACCTCGATCAGGAAGTGGCCTAGCCTGAAAGCGAACGTTCTAACCACTCGCCCATATATGTTATATAATATATATGTATATACATATGCATCACCCTCTCTCTCTCTCTCTCTCTTTCATGAGGAAAAACTAAGAACACCCAAAACAACCCCGCCTTGAAATGCCTACAAGAATTGTCGAAAGCGCTTGGGTCAATGAAAATGATGGAAATTTTTTCTAATCCCTTACTCCTAGGAAACGAAAAAATCTAAGGATGGTGAAAAACTCAATAAAAAATTAATTAAATCTTCCTTGTCTGCTGTATTAAACGAAGGATGTTTAAAAGAAAAGTTGCTGCTCAAATATACATTAATACATATATTAGGTGGGTGCAAAAATAATATCGTTTTCTCACATAGTAACATATGTGAGAAAACGACATTATTTTTGCACCCACCTAATATATACATATAAGTGATTACATAGGGGACTTAGGCTAAACATATAGTAATTCGTCGTGCTTACAATAATCCTCAACAGAATGCACTGTTCAGCCGTTTCGTCTTATCCGGGACTCATCAACAGTGCGCATCCACTACCGAGAACCGAACCCGGCCCGTATCGATACAACACAGTCATACGAAATTTACCACTGGCCATCCAGTGCTTTCTGCATTCTGTTGAGAATTATTCTAGGCTCGAC
>OZ010586.1:91102751-91145251 GCA_963932145.1 Acanthosepion lycidas | reverse complement strand
TGAACCAATTCATCAGACCTACAAATTCAAAAAGATACCGGTAGTTTTTCCGATTACTTTTTTGAATTTGTAGGTCTGAAGAATTAGATCGTGATTACGATTCCAATGTAATAAATTATAACCATGGAATATTAGTGTTTGAGTCTTTTATATTATATTATATTCTTACTCTGTCCTGGATATTTAGGTCTACCCGGATTCTATCCTGTTGGAAATTTATATATATATATATATATATATATATATATATATATATATATATAAATTTCCAACAGGATAGAATCCAGGTAGACCTAAATGTTGTATGGGATAATAAAAGAAGTAGCTATTAGGTTGGTGCAAAAATAATGACGTAATAATGCCGTTTTTTGACGTTAAAAAATACGTCAAAAAACGACATTATTACGTCATTATTTTTGCACCAACCTAATATATGATTAAATCTGAATGGCGTTGGTTTGGTAGCTTTCGTGGCCTAATGGATATAAATATAAGACATGTTCGACTGAAGTTTGATAATTTTAGGACAGATACTTTATATTTCTTATCGTTTTATTATCCAATCACCAAAGTTAAGCAACATCGACTTTGGCTGATGCCTAGATGGGTGACCACTCAGAATATCAGATATTGTGTAGGGGCGAGGAGTATAATGGAAAGCGGAGGTAATCAGCTGGTAATGAGAATCGGATAACAGAGTTCGAATTCACTTACGCACAAATACACTTTCAAACTGTTAAAAAGTTGTCGTCATCCATTTTTTCCTTGCTTCTAAAAACGCTTACTCCGCCTATTGTTGCAGACTGCACATCAGCATTACATATTATTAACATGTTAAATTCATAAACCTTCTCTTCCATGCTGGCTGAAGACATGTTGGAAGAAAGTGATTTTCCTGAAGTCGTTTGCAAATTCATTCTTCGGTAGATTGATTGCCAGTGGTTTCCAATTCTTTCTGCAGTAGATTAGTTGCCAACCAAAGCTATAGAACCCAATTTCTCCTGCTATTCAACTGGAGGGAAACGAGATGGATTCAAGAGTATTTGAGCGTAAGTGAATGTAACGAACCCGACTTGAATTCGAACCCCGCTCTTCGATTTCTCATTCCGAGCCGATATCCCTTACGTACTTAATACTTGCTGTGATTCTGTTCATATTCCAAATAGAATGTGCCCTTCATTCAATAAGTCAATCTTGCAAAGATTTTTTTTTCCTTCACTATACCAACCCAGCCGGACATCGCACTTTCAGTGACGGTGGTCGTTGCGATGCGATAAGGAAAGACAATACCGGAAAGAAATGAGATAATATCACCAACTGTGCAAGCGCCGGCGAAAACAACAAGGGTTTTCTTTAAATATATTACACGGAATTAATACCGGATTCCAGTAAATGTCACACAGTTTACATAGTTGCTGATAAATTTGTCTATGACAATTAAATTATAAAAAGAGGAACTAACCCTTAAATTAGGTGCAGAGACAGTATCAGATGTATTAAGATTATTTGTAACTGTATATATAAGTATGTCAGTGTGGGCTTGTGTTAACATGTGGCCTGTTTCGTATTTCACGAATATATATATATATAAATATATATATATATATATATATACCACCCTCCCCTGGTCCCTGTCTCGTGCCTTTCATCTGATTGAAATTGATATTATTATTATTATTATTATTATTATTATTATTATTATTATTATTATCATTATTATTATTATTAGCTTACACAGTTAATTTTCTATTTCTGGCGCGAACTGAGTCCACACCGGGGTTTATAAGACAGACGACTGATATATTCGTCTACCGAAATAGGCGATGCCCCATTTGAGGTGAATTTAGATTTTATTGTTTATACATACATACATACATATATATATATATATATATATATATATATATATATATAGAGAGAGAGAGAGAGAGAGAGAGAGAGATAGAGAGAGATATTGTGTATTTAGGCAGTAAATTCTTCAGACATGTCTGATTGATAAGGTACAAACGCTTTCTGCTTATTTTGATCATAATCCTTTCATATTAACGAATATTTTCCCGTATAACAATTCTTGTCTCATTTAAATGTAATATCCTCGTGAATATGAAAGGATTATGATCAAAATAATCAGACATAACGTTTGTAACTTATTCAAACATATATATATATATATATATATATATATATATATATATATATATATATATATTCATACATGTTTCATTAAATAATATAGACAAGTGTTGTCTATTTATTTTATGTAAATTCTTTTCATAACATCTGATAAGCTTAATAACATTATCATTAAACGAAGAAAGAAAATCACAATATTGATGCATATTTTTTAAGCATTATGAAAATGACAATTACAGTACAATATATTAAGCAATAAACGGACAAGAAAGTGATGATAGTCTGTTTCTGTTTACATTATTTCAACGACAAACACGTGCATATAAGACGCTGGAAGCGAAAATCGCACTACAGCTCAAGACGTCACACATGACCACGCGAGAGTGAATTCGAGAAGTATTGAGTATGGGAAGCCGTTGGTATAAACTAATGACTTCTGTTATTAATTTTAGATATTTAAGAATATTTGTGGAGATTTCATAGTTTATTTTGTTCAGGTTAGGTTTCAACTGTTTTATGTAAATTTTTTAGTTTTTGTTTATATATATTCATACATATATGTTTAAGTATAATTGTGTTTTCAACAAGGATTTTACGAAATTGTGTATGCGGCCAGGCATGTTGTTTTAAATGCCTAAAAATGTTAGAGTTATCATTCAAATGTAGTGTCAAGCGTCGTGAAAGCGATTTTGTGGTGTGACCAGCATAAATATTATTTAATTCGTTGGAGATACAATCTCCCAAAGGGCACTTGAATTTGTAAACTATGTTCGGAGAAGAATCATTGCGAATAATTGAGTTGGATATACTAGATTTAGTGTAGTATATGATTAACTTTTGCTAGGATCTGTTGTAGATATATTAGTATTTACTAATTTTTTTTAGTATATTTTCATCTTGTTTATAATTAGTATGCATTTGATTACGATATAGGAGATTAATATGTTTGAGATTAGTCGAAGCAGTATTATGTACTATTTGCTTAGTATTAAGACTTCTAAGAAACCATCTTATTTGTTCATCAACTATATAGTTTGGAAAGCTATTATTAATAAATGTTTGTTTTAGATTCTTTAGTTCACTGTAAAAAATCTCTTTTGTGGATGAATTATTTTCTGCACGATGTATTAGATTCTTTATAATTGCTATTTTGTAGTTATATGGGCATTCACTCTTGTAGTTAAGTGTACATGAATATATATTGCATGTATACACCAATATTGAATTATAATCATGATAATTTAAAACTTTGAATCAAAATACTATATAGCGTTGTGCCATGAGACCTAGAATTTTCGAAAACAGACGAAAACAGAATTTTAGTATCTGGAGATTGTACACAGATGAAACTCTGAGTCGTACAACTGATGAACGAAACATGTATAGTTATTAATATATAATTTATAGCTCTGTTACACTACACTGAGCACTGTTTTGGTTACACCAAAATTAAATAAATATTTATTTGCAAATCTGTATATAAACATAATCATACGCATGTATGTTTGCCCATATTTCTTTATTTAATTCATACAGTCAATAACAAAATTACTCGTACACACATCAATTTTGAGTATTTTTTTTATCCATTTCTCAGAATCTAATGCCCATATGATGCTAGGTTTTTTTCATATTTTAATAAGCAGAAAAATTGAAAATAAAATGGGTATTCCGTTTAAAACCACAACCCCTGAAAACTGTAAATTTCACCACGAAACTTCGAAGTCAGGTTAAAATTGATATTTAAAACTTAATTAATCTTTTCATGTAGTGTATATATATATATATATATATATATAATACTTAATTGTTAGGTATAGGTTAAATACAATAAATTTGACAGGAGAATTACGCAAAATAGGAAAAGACAAAATTATTCGTATACGTCTATATTTCTGAGATGAGGTATTATGTACATAATAAAACATGTGAGACAACGTTTCAGCCGTTATACGCTCCGGCCTTCTTCAGGTGACTGGAATGTCGAACTGAACACTTTATTTCGCTCACTGGGGTAGACTGTTCTAGTTCAACGTGCCATCTTTAATGGATGTCCGTTACCAGTTATCTCACATGGCACAGTGGATAAAAGCGTTAGTTAGATCCAGTGAGAGGACCCAAAATGTGAGTTCAATACCCGGTTAAGGCAGTGGTGAACATTCAGAGGAAAATTAGCAGGAGATAACTGATAACTGACATCCATTAAACATAGCACGTGTAACTAGAACAGTTACCCCAATGACCGAAACAAAGGGTTCAGTTCGACATTCCAACCCTCTGAAGAAGGCCGGAGCGTACAACGGCCGAAACGTTGTAATAAATATGGCGACAAAGATGAGGACAATAGTCCGAATAATGTAAATAATTATTCGTACAGTAGAAAATATCGTTTTAAATTGATTGATTCGTGTATATATAAGAAATTTAAATAATTATTTTATCAGTGAAGCCTTCTAGACTATTTATTCAGTAGAATATTTATGATAATTCCAGCAAAGGACATCACGTGGTGCATAAAGTGTCGCCATTGTTATTCTTACGTTAACAACACGATGGGGAAGACAAAGGAGCTTAGCGTTGACTTGAGACAGAGAATTATTAAATTCCACAAGTCGGGAAATAGTATTATTTCAAACCAATTAGCTATCCCTAGATCTACGGTACAGTCCGTTATAAAGAAGTTTAAACAGTTTGGCACGACAGAGAATTTGCCTGGGCGTGGAAGAAAACCTAAATTGTCACCAAGAACTAAACGAAAAGTGTGTTGCGAGGTTAATATAAACCCAAGAGCTGTTTTGAAAGACATCGCTAAAAATTTGGATACGATTGGTATCAGCGTAAGTACTCGTACAATACAACGTTGTTTAAATAGAAATGCCTTGTATGGTAACCGACTACGACAAACCCCTCTTCACATACCGTGCCAAATTGTCGCTCGGTTTAATTTTGCCAAAACGTTCTTGGACAAAGAAAATTACTTTTGGGAAAAAAGTACTATGGAGTGATGAAACAAAAATTGAGCTTTTTGGACATAATGAAGTACAGAATATTTGGCGCAAGAAAGGTGATGCTTTCCTCCCAAAGAACACAGTGGCAACATTGAAACATGGAGGCGGCTCGATGATGTTTTGGGGTTGTTTTAGCTCAAAGGGGACTAGACAATTAATTGCAATAAGATGCATAATGAAATCTGCAGACTATATCAAAATTCTAGATGAAAATTTGCAACTATCAGCGCAAAATCTTCATCTAGGTTGGTGATTCACTTTCCAGCAAGATAATGACCCCAAACATACGTCTAAATCAGTGACTGCGTGGCTTCAGAAAAAGAAGATTATAGTTCTGCGATGACCTTCAATGAGGCATGACTTGAATCCTATTGAAAATTGATGGCAAGAATTGAGAGTTCGAATAAATCGTCGGTCACAAAAAGCCTTCAGTAATTAGAACGTGTAACCATTTGCTGTGGATTCCGGGTTGAAATCCGGTACCAATAAATAACAAACGCCAGAAATGAATATATGAAAATAATGTATTAACGTAATAATACAAACTGGTAAAGCAGGTTAGTAGTTCCAGGAATACGGGTTAGTAGCAATATATATATATATACAGTCTTTGGTATTGAAGTATCGCTGTATGACTTCTTACTGAGTCTACGTGCTCGCTCATTATGACTCCTACAATGCTGTTACCTCACCCTCACTCTTCCGGTTACTTACAACCTTTTACTCTGTCACTCTGTAATCGACTCGACTCTCGGGTATTCACTGGCAGTAGTATAAGTATACACTGGGTGAGTCCATTTGTATAAAAAGGGGTGGACCCCTTAACACCATTGAAGAATGGAAGAAAATCCCAGAAAAGATTTGTTCAAATCTCATCAAAAACTTTAGGAAGGGATTGCAGCAAATTATAAAGATGAGATGCCAGTCTATTGACTATTAATATTGTGAAATTATTTCAATTTTTTTCTATTTTTCATAATTCACCTGTCAATTTTGTAGTATTTAACCAATTGCTCTGAAAATTGAGTGTTATATTCCTTTTTGCGCTTATTGATATATAAAAACCCTGGCATCATACGAGCATTAGATTCTAAGAAATGGATAAAGATATTCAAAAGTGATGAGGGTACGAATAATTTTGTCGTTGAATATATATATATATATATATATATATATATATATATATATATATATATATATATATATATATATATATAATTCTCTGTGTATACATTAGTTTTATAGATACAATTTATTTAAGTAAATGCTTTGTTTTTTTAATTAAAAAGTATTGATTATATTTACCGACCTAAATGTTCGAGAAATTTCTTAAAAAATATTCGTTCATCGACAGGAATCGAACCTGTATTTCTATAAAGAAACCGTCATTTGATCTGACGTGCTATACCATTTAGCTACAGAGAAGCCTCTGGTTGGTGTCTAAATTACTGTTCACGAAACGTATCTGAACGTAACAAGACAACATACAATGAAATGTATTAAGTCCGACAAATATTTAATATATTTTCTGTTTATAACTTATTGTTATATATACAATTTATTTAAGTAAATGCTCTGTTTTTAACGAAACAGTATTAATTACGATAATTGTCGTACTAAATAACATTTCATTATATATAAATATGCCCAGCAAAATCAAACGGTTTTTTTTTTTTTTGTGGGGCAAACAAATTTAGAATTTAGCTTTAAATTATCAAAGGCCGCCAACATGGTTAGCGGCAAGTTCATTTAAAATTTCCAGTCCCTCTAGATTGGCAGAAAACCGTTTGTGTTAGAAATGAAAGAACTTGATCTCTTTTTTTAATGTCTGCAGGGAAAATATAAATTCACTAATGAAGAATTTTTTTTTTTTTTTTACTTAATTCTTGTTGTATTTGAGTATGAAAACAAAATCTAAACAACTACAACAAAAATATTTTTAGCTATTGTCCCATCTGTGGTCCAGTACTGCGTGAGTTAAGGGTTTTTGGGAAGATCGTGTCATGAAAATTATCCAAATAGGAGATTTCGATGTGATTTCTTTTCGGAAAACGAGTTTGCAGGTTTTATTACGTGAATATAAACCCTGAAAAATATTACAACTGATAAAAAATTTTGAAAGCCAAATGAATAATAACAATAATACATACATACATACATATATATATATATATATATATATATATATATATATATATATATATAGAGAGAGAGAGAGAGAGAGAGAGAGAAAGAAGGGGAGATAGATAGATGCTTATTTAAAGACACAAACACGCGCGCGTGCACACACACACACACACACATATATATATATATATATATATATATATATATATATATATATATATATATATATATATATATATATATATATATATATATACATATATATATATATATATATATATATATATATAACCTGGATTGAGTTCTCTAGGTCACTTGCGTGTTTATGATAAAAATAAATGCGTAAAAATTCGCCTTTCTCCCTGCCGGGCGTCGATAGCTTAGCGGTTAGAATCTCCAACTGATGCCAAATCGGTTTGAAGCGATTGGTTGTGTAGTCACACTGATGAACTATGAAACAGCGAAACTGTCTATCTATGGATTACTATATATATATATATATAGTGAGAGAGAGAGAGAGTGAGGAGAAATGGGTAGGATAAAAAGTCTACATACACGCACATATATTTGCACGTACGTATAAATATATTTCTTCCTCTGGTGTTATAAATACAGTGTTCAATGTTACGAAACAGACCGATAAGTATATATTAGTGAATATACATAATATCCAAGATCTATAGCGCTATTCGGAGTTTTATGCATCGAACTCTACAATATATTAGTTTGGTGCAAAAATAATGACATAATAATGTCGTTTTTTGACGTATTTTTTAACGTAAAAAAACGACATTATTACGTCATTATTTTTGAACCAACCTAATATAATAGTCTGTAAGCCTAGTTTGCTTGCCATTACTCCATGGTGAGATACCAATTTCACGATATAAGTATTTAATAGAAGTAGATAGGATCGCCTATCGTTCGGTTCACACCACTCTTTGGTCTTTTGAACAGGATTAGAGGTTTATTCCCTTCTTTCCTACTTAGGTTTCCGGTTCCTTCTAAAGTCTGCTTCAACTCTGGGCTCCTAACGTCTGCGCATGAACTCTGGAATTTTAATCAATATATATTTTATTTTATTTTAATTTATTCTCTCATCTACCAATAGTAGTAGATAGGATGACCTATCGTCCTGTTCACATTCCTCCTCTTTTTTTCGAATAGATTTATCCCTTGTTCCTGTTTAGGATTGGGTTTCCGGTTAAGTCTGAAGTCTACTTCAACTGTATACTTCAAACGTCTCCCCTTAAACTCTGAAATTTTACTTACTGTTTAATTTTAATGTTTTCTCCACAAGAGGAGTAGACAGGTTTACGTATTGTCCGGTTCACACTCCTCCCCAGTTATTTGAAAAAGAGCAGAGTTTTATCAGTTGTTTCCGTTTTTAATATTGGGTTTCCTGTTTCTTCTAAAGTCATCTCGTTCTCTTTCACTCTAGTCCCTTGCACCTCATTAGTAGTGTCGCCTTGCTTAGGGTGAATTAAAAAATTATGTTGGAAAATTTCTAAGTCAAAAATTAAGAAAATATAAACTTTAATGAAAATTGTCACAATATATGGGAAACATTACGCGTCAAAATGTGTACTCTGACGCCATGTTGAATCAATAATGTCGTCTTTTTGAAATACTAATGGATTATCGCTAAGTAACGTAATTGGTCTTAAATACCAAATGTCTGCGAGTAAATTACACCTTTTCTTCTAATGCGTGATTAATATATTTGAAAAAATGACGACAACAATAAATTTCACCAAATGATTTAGCGGATTATTTTAGTAGTTAATTTAAGGAAAGTCTCTAAATTTACAATTCATATTAAAGTATAGTGAACATAATCGAATTCGTAATTTTCTACGTAAATGAGTCATTTTAAAAATTTAAGGAATTTTTTCATCAATCACCACAAACGCATTTTAGATTTAAAATCTTCAAAGAGATTTCCAATGTTAATCTTTGAAAAATTAATTTGATTCGAAGAAACGTAAAAAAAAATGTTTTCTCTGCTTTGAAAATATTTCAATTTTTCCCCCTTTCAGTTCCTTCATTCCTTTGATGTTTGGCTTTTGCGTGACTCGAAATGAAAAATGGAACGTTCGCTCGACCATCCGAATGAAAGAGCAGAAATTTAGATGGTTGTCAGAATCGGGTGGCGTCGGGTGAGTTGGATAATTGACATAGAATATTGGAGCATGCAGGCGTGTAGGGTGAAAAAAGACGAAACCCACTGGTGAGTGCTGAAAGTTTTTCTACTGTCTTATTTTTAAATTTGTTTCTGACCTTTCAGTATTAATTTTTTAGTTTGTAAATTTTCTTTTGAGGAGTTAATTTCTTCCTGTGAAGCTTTTCTTAAACATCTCGTCTTAAAAAAAATACCAATTAGGTTTCGCAGTTCATTACATTGCCATTCCAGTTTTTAAAGCTTCTTTAAAAGAGAATTTTAAGAATTGTTTCAAGCTTGCCAGTAATGATGGGTGCAAGCATTATTTTCCTTCTATATTACTTTTCAGCTGTTTACCAAACTCCATCTTCGTTATTGTCCCCTTCTCATTGTTTATGGAGTAACCACTGAGAGAGAAGTAAAGTTCCATTCAAGATTACTGAAGGAGAATGAACATAAATAGATTCCTGAAGAAGGTCCAACCCTATAAAGTTCGAAACGTTAATATGAAATAAAAATAAATGTCCGAAAGTATGATTCTACAATAAATTCGATATTATGGTGAAATATCGGTTCTTTTCATTCTATACAGTATCTGCATCAAGATATCATGATGTTTTTTCAGTCAATAAAGTCACTGTATCTTGATGAACGATTATCGTCTGCAAGCAATGCGATACTCACATCTTGATGACTATTATCGTATACAACCTGTATAATACAGGCCTGGTGAATATTATCGTTTGCAAGAAATGGTAAACGCACGATTATCGTTTGCAAACAATGAAACACGGATCCTGATGACAATTTTGCTAAAAAAAAGTAATACGCATCTTGATGACAGCCATCGCTTGCAACCAATCACACATACGAAATTTGATGACAATTATCGTTTGCACCCAATCACGCACACGCAACTTCATGACGTTGATCGTTTGCAACAAAGAAGACACACGAAACTTGATGACTTGCAACCAATGACACACGTGCATCCTGATGACTGTCATCATTCGCAACCAATCACACAAGGTATCTTGTTGACGCTTATCATTGAGACACGCATCTTGATGACTGTTATCGTTTGGAACCAATGAGATACACGCATCTTGATGATTATTATAGTTTGTAACCAACCACATTCGCACATCTTGATGACTATTATCGTTTTCAACCAATGAAACATACGCATATTGGTAATCATTATCGTTTGCAACAAAAGTGGCACGCCCATCTTGATGACTACTTGCTCAAAATTTGATATAGCAGCTCAATTCTACAATGAAATAAACAAATTACAAGTCCAAACTCGAAGATCTAGGGGCAGAAAGAAATGTCGAAATCGCGAATCGCAGGTCGAATGTCACAAATCCCAATACACGTAAACGGTCAGAAATCCAACACACAAACTAACGGTCGGGGTAGATAAATAAACGACTTCCCAATTCGAGAACACTGACTTCTTTTATCGACGAAACAATTTTTTCATTGGTCAAGCGGTGGAACAGGACACACAATATTAGCATATCCGAGATATGGTAACACATGTTACTGATTTGTTTTTTCTATTTTGGTTATTTTGCATATCGTACAGAATACACGTGCCCTTTTTCTCGGTGACTTTCTCTTTCGCTACACTATTATCGTATCCATCCAACGAGACACACGCATATTGAAGATCATTATCGTTTCCAACCAATGAAACACACGCATATACATGATTATTGTCCTTTGCAGCCAATGAAACACACGCATCTTCATGACTATTGTCTTTTGCAGCCAATGAAACCACGCATCTTCATGACTATTTTCTTTTGCAGCCAATGAAACGCCAACATCTCGATGACGATAACCTTTAGTATCCAAGGAAACTCGCATATATCGAAGACCATTATCTTTTACAGACAATAGAACACGTGCATTTACAGATGACCAGGGCGTTCATATCTGAGTAAATTTCAAAAGATACACGCAATGAAAATGGATTTACCAAAAAGAAAACATTTCAAGAATTTGGTTCACCAAATGGAAACAGGGAGAACAGATGCAGAATATTAAGAACTTTAACTGAAGTTATGAAAGCCACCAAAATAAAAAACGTTGATTGTAATTATGCATCTTTTTTTCATAAACTTATTCTGTTGAAAATTAAGGTTTTCAACATTAAATTCAATTATTCTTTCAGAAAATCAAAGAGTACCACAGATTTGAGTGTATATATATTTTTAAAAATGGCGATTCCTTTAAATTCTGCGCTAAGAATCCGAAACACAAAAAAGGTTTTTATTGGTGGTAATATTTTTTTCCAAAAAATGTATTGCTGCTAATATTTTTCTTTCGAAAGATGTATTGCTGGTATTTTTTTTAAAAAAAGTACTGCTGGTAATAATTTCTTCCAAAAAGGTATCGCTGGTATTAAAACCTATTTTTATACCTTCACAGTGTTTTGACCCCTTTTGTGGAAAGAGGGTTAAGTATTTGCCCATAGCTGTGACTCAGGTGCTACCGCCCCGGGTCAGAGTGGAACCTTTGAATATCAGCATTTAAGAGGTGTTTCCATGCTCCTCAAAAACCTTCTGATCAAAGGCCTTGCAGTTGGATGTAGTTTATCATCATACCCAGGACGCGCGTGTACTTTATCGTCTTACCCGGGACGCGGATGTATTTTATCTTCTTACCCTGGACGGTTACGGCTGTGGGAAAACGACTTAAGCCAGGACTACAGATCCGGACTGCTAATATTTCTGATTCTTCTTTGTATTCTATCAAAGATCTCTAGATGTATAGCAGGAGCACCGGACCATTTGCGGCAGCAATATTCTAAGCATGGACAAATGCTTGATTTATAGATATACAAGGTAAATTCTGGAGAGAAAAATTGTATCGTAGGACATAGATAACTAAATTTCTTAGCAGCTGACCGAGCAATGGATTCAATATAGTGTTTCCACTTCATGTCAGCCCAGAACTTTCGCTCGAGAAGGAGCACTCTCCTGGAGGTTAGCATCAGCCATGCTGATGGACGGTAGAAAGTGGTCTCTCAGATGGTCTTTGTTCAAATAAGTGTTTTCCACAGCCTACTTGATGAACAAAAATGATTAGAAATATCTCAAAATACACATAGCTTTTAAAAATTGTTTGCCTGATATGTGTCTGGAGTACTACTACCTATTATGTATCTAATTTGGCTTTTAGGCACTATAATTTAATAGAAAAATATTTAAAAATTAATAGGAGTAGATAGTTTCGTCTATCGTCCGATTCACAGCCATATCCGCTCTTTTGAACAGGAGTAGAGGTTCATCCCTTGTTTCTTGTTTAGGACTGGTTTTCCGATTCCTTCTAAAAAGTCTACTTCAGTGCTATACTCCTAACGCTTGCCATTTCTTGCGCTATTATAATTTCAAACAATACCTATCTACCTTGGGTGGCTCTTGGGCCTTGTTTTGGGTGAACATTAGTAAAAAGAAAGGACTAAAATTATCCCAGACTACCGATATTACAGAAAACTTACACACTTGTATAAAATTATTTAAACATCTAAAATGCGACTCATATGTACACGTGCGCACATTTTTTATAAGCGTTTCACCACAATCATGGTGGGAAGCCACTTGCGCACAAGGGGTTACAGAGAGTTGGAGCGAGAGCAAATAGGAATGATAGAGAAAAGGATGAAGAGAAGGATAGGGGATAGATCAGGGCATCTGGAGACGTTGATTGACATTACATTTGAATAGTTGGAGATTATAGTTATCAGGAAAACAAGAAATGGGGAGGGAGTTCCACAGGCGAGAAGTGCGAGACATGAAGCTATTGGAGTGGAAGAGACGACTTCATTTAACAGTTTTGACAGGGAAAGGGTGAGAGCGAGATGCCAGCCTAGTAGAACGCTTAAATTCATGAAGTCTGGGAACCAGCGAAAGCAGCTCATCGACGCAGTTACCGTGAAAGTATTTGTAAAAAAGACAGAGGGAGGCGACGGCACGCCTGTGAGAGAGCGACAGCAGACGAGATGCTAGATCAGGGCCAATTACGTTGCATATCTGTCTCTTGATCAAGAACCTTGAGACAAACATAAGGGGCACCAGACCATATATGGCAGCAATACTCCATGCAAGGGCGAATGGTTGGTTTGTAGATTTGAAAATATATGAGTATTTGAAATTACAGGGTGTCCATCAAGTCTCTTTACATTTTAAAAAATATATTACAAAGGCAATTGATGACATATCTTAATCAGATTTGTTCTATGCACTCAGTAGTTATCAAAGTTTTTAATCGCATTGTATTTGTTTATTTCAGGTATCCTGTTGACGAAAGAGGTACTGTTAAATGAACTCCTAACATTTCCAAACCGGTGGACTGGAAGTGATGGCCCAATTCTCTGGCCAAGTCGTTCACCAGATGTCATTCCCTTGGACTTCTTTCTATGGGTTTATGTTAAAGATATCGTGTACAGGACACAGATCATGACATCACTGATCTAAAGCTAAAGATTGCCACTATTGAAAAGTCTACAGGAAACGTTGTAAGAAATTGAGTATTGTCTTGATGCACTTCGTGCAACTAATGGCACCCATCTAGAGGTGTATTAAATTAGATTAAAAAAAACCTTCAATATCTACTCCTCAATTTGTAACAATTTCCAACTGTTCATTTGCTTTTGTAATATTTTTTAAAAATGTAAATATATTTTATGGACATCCGGTATAGTCATTTGTTCAAGGGCACCTAGAGGTGGCGCAATGGTTTGCAAGCTTGCCCTGCTAGAACAATTACGACTAAGTAGATCCTCACTATGTGCCTCATAGTTTTGGCCTTGTGCCACATCTGGGCTACGCATGGAAAATTACTATAATCATTTGTTCAGCTTGGCAAGGTCTGACATAAAGCCAATATTTGGTGCCTGGCATCACTGAATGAGAATCGAACTGATTACCCTAAATGAACTGCAAAACAGCGATGTAGCTCTCAAACCCTTGATTTGAGTGCGTATGAGGGAAGGGTATGGTTCCTTTCCGGATCTGTATATTTTGAAAGCATTTCCTCTGAATATTTTAACAAAAAATTTGTAAGGCCTCCTTCGTCCAGCTTCCTCGATAATCGAGGCAGATGTCGACCTATTTAATTCCCAAAATAGGAATGTATTCTTTGAGTAAATAAATACAGAACCGGGCAAAAGTCTTCGAAAAATTTTAACTCTTGTAAATTTCTAACCAGTGACACTTGGAAGAGCGGAAAGTGAATTTGGCGTGCCGAGTTCAATTTCCAATCGATTTTGTTTCGTTGACTTCGCGCTAAGGCCATTCAAGCATTTCATCAATCCTTCTATTTGTTAAATAGAAATACAGATTGGGCTTTCTAGCCTTGAAGTGACAACCTGTCTTGGAGAAGGAAAACCCTAAATTCACAACCTTTGCCCAAGACACACTCATTCCTGCAGTACAAGGCTATAATACATGCAGTGTATTCACGTCACATAGGTTTTACTGGAACGAAGTGACATGACGAAGTGGATGTTTAGCGTCGCGTTTTCTACGGATGACACTACAAGGGAGAATGAAAATGACGATATAAAAGTTTTAGGACATCTCTTTTTTATTTTTAGTGATTTGGTTTGGTTTATTTTATTTTACGGTATATCAACCTCGATGGATTATTTGATGACGACAAGATTTTTTAGAATAGATTCGCATAAATATGTTTTCTTTGTCAGAAATCCGTTTGAGGATCAGGTTTTATACAGGTATTTTTGTAAAGAGGCTTTTTGTCGAAAGTCAAATGTATTGCTTGTGATATTTTTAATCTATTGCTAATATTTCTACTATAAAAATCTATTATAGTATTTTGACCGCTGTTTAGCGGTTAACCATTTGTCCATAGCTGAGAGGGTGGTCCTGGAAGCAACAGCAATTAAGAGGTGGTTCCGAGCTCTTCAAAACCTCCTGATTAATGGTTTTGGTTTTAATAGTTTTGCGAGCGGATGTAGTTCGTCATACCCAACACTTAAATACAAAAAAACAAATACATTAAAATAATACACTTACATATATATATATATATATATATATATATATATATATATATATATATATGTGTGTGTGTGTGTTTGTGTGTGTGTGTGTGTGTGTGTATATATATATATATATATATATATATATATATATATATATATATATATATATATATATATGTGTCATCCACAGACAGATTGTTTAGCAGTACCACATCTCATCAGTGTAGCTAGACAACCAATTCCTTCAAACCGAGATCAAAACCCGACCGATTTGCTATCAGTCAGATATTCTACACACAATTGTCGCACGGCAGACATAAAGGGAAAGTTTAACGTTTTTACTATGCGAAAAATGCCATTAGCTAGGAGAGCTCGATTCGAGTAGAAGAGCATTGCATTAGAAGCAGCAGCCACTGTTTTTAAGATCAACGCTTCCTCTCCGAGAGCTCAATCGAATTATTTCGAGAGCACATATATATATATATATATATATGTATATATATATATATATATATATATATATATATGTGTGTGTGTGTGTGTGTGTGTGTGTGTGTGTGTGTGTGTGTGTGTGTGTGTAGGAGGAGGAAGATATATGCAACTAGATATTAATAAAACTATATGCCTGGAGATACATTTTGTATACATATACACCAATTCAAGTTATTCGGTGGATACATGAAGGGGCTGCTGAAAACCAATAGACTCGGCCAATAAACCCTTCATCCCCTAAACATGATATTCGTTCATTTGATCTTATTTTGGGAAATGAATTGGAAAAGCTTTTAACAAACTTTCGTATTTTTTTAGATCGCTGTTCTGGTTGAACACACCTATGCCTCATGCATTTGATAGAGTGTTACATAGAAGAAAACACAAAAGGATATTTTGCATAAGAATTTATTTGCTTACATGAGCGTTAGCAAGACAATTTCCTTCGGACAAAGAAAAGAGTGCTGAAATGCTACGTGATATCAACCCTAATGTATGGGAGTGAATGCTGGATAATCTCACCACGGATGAAGAGGAAAGCAGAGGTCACAGAAATGTGATTCTGCAGAAGGATACTGAGAATTCCAGGGTTAGGGAGACGAGAAAGCAAGGAGGATGCCTTATAGAAGATTCTAACAGAAAGGTCACTTATACACAGAATCAGAAAGAAAAGGCTGAAATTTGCTGGGTACATAACGAGGAAGGAAGGCTTAGAAGCACTTTTCCCTCGCATGGCATATCCAGGCTAATAGAGATAAGGAAAAGCAGTGAGGCTCTTACCTGATGAGATTGAGTGAATCAATAGCGGAAGGGGGCCACAGGGGAAGTTGTGGAGAGCTATGGTTGCCTAACGCCTATAGGGATACGAACCATAAGAATGATCACCATTTTTTCCTGATATGATTCTTATGGGAAAAATCTGCCAAAAAAATGTACAATTAAAAAAAATGGAATAAATAAAAAAAAAAAGGTGCAAAGGAAAAAGACAGTTAAACAAACAAGCAAACACTTTTGGCACTTCACCTTCTCATTGAGTATCAATGCCAACTATAGATTGCTGGCAGCCATACCAGCTGATGCTGCTTGAAAGCAATTGGTACAAGGACGTCCGGAAGTTACATCTGCGCAGACGCTTTTCAGTCTCAGACCAATCCTTTTCCGCTCAATTTTAAGACGAAACCTAATTTATTTATTTATTTTCTATTTCACGCATGCAGTCAAAATTATATTAATGTGTTTTGTTTTGTTTTTTAAATTTGAGACTTTAAATAAATTTCTTTTTACTGTACCGACAAGTTTCAAATAAGAAAAGAAAGGAAAAAGAAATTTTCATATTTTTCCTAATTTTTGGAAGTTGGTCGGGACGAAAACTTTTCAGCACCCTCTCTTATATAGTTTATCTAGGTTCAAGGCTTGAAAAATGATCCCTTCCTTGCTCTGGTGGACTTACCTTTAAGCTAAATATCCTATACCTTAAGGCCACACACCCTTGTTGGCAACACATTCTCCGTGGCCTCATTTTCTTTTTAGATATATTTTTATTTGATCAATTCCTTTTATTTTTTAACAATAAATAAAAAAAATGACATATATAATCGTTAATCTATATAAATAAATGCGAATGTCAGTGTATCCCACTTTTCAAATTTACTCCTAGAGGCCCTAGCCCAAAATACCATACCATTTTGGAATCAGACCGACTCCACCAGCAAATTAAAAACATTGCGGGCCGGATCCAGAGCCGTCATCCTGAAATTTTGTATTCCCAAGTTTTCATTACTGGAATTGTTTTCGGAGATTTTTACCAAATTTTTGTGACGAATTTTTTGTGCGATAGCAAGTTTTATAGCTTAGACATCAGTTTGGGAATAATTGAAATCAATGTGAAATCTTGAAAAAATCATCCATGAAATAAAAATAATTGTTTGTACTGAAATACATCAAATTTTCTTTAAATTAAGTGGAGACAGAAGAATTATCGTAGAACTTTTAAAGGGTGAGCATAAATATTAATGCAATACTTAAATGCAGGGATCTATTTTGAGTTCTACTGTAGTTTATCGTTGCCTATCGCATACGGCAGCAGTATGCCTCGTAAAAAGAAATCTCCGCCAACAGTGGTCCAGATTGCAATCAAAAGAGCCAAGGCTGCAACGATGAAAAGAAAGTCCCGTGCAAACGAAAACCCAGATCAAACGGCAGCCAGGAGAGCTTCAAATGCTGAGAATATGCCGAGACTTAGGTAATCTCAAACTCCTAAATAAGCCGAAGGCCCAATCAAGAACCAGAAATCGTGGCTTTTTAGCTGGTAAATAATAATCCTGCATAATTATCCTATTTTTATTTTTTAATCAATTCCCGTCAAGCAAGGCGATAATGCCACTAAAACGCCAGGGTCTAATGGGAGTTAAAGAGAATGAAAAGATTTTAGAAGTAACCGGAAACCCAATTCTAAACAGGAACCAAGTTTTAAAGAAGGGCATCGAGTTTCATATAGCTCAATGTCTCAACAGGTGAAAGTCCGCTCCACAAAGTATCTGGCTTCTTCTGCTATGCTCTACCTTTACCAAAGTCAGATTCGACCAAAAATGGCGCATTGGTGCCGCATCTGAACCGAAGCTACGCAATCTCTACTTTCCAACCTTGACGCAGTTCGAAAGCTTTTACAGTGCGTTGTGTGCGATTAATTATTTTCCAGTCTACAACCCCTTTCCATCAAACGAACTGTTACCATCCTCTCGCTACTGTATTGCTGTTTTTATGGCAGATTGTTCAGACGAGCTACAATTCCGAGTTCCGCCAGCTCAGATATTCACAAACACGACCCGCTATACAAGGTTATCATTATCATCTGTATTGCATTAACAACGAAGAAGTTACACTTAGTTCCCAAGAACTGTTTCTTTGTGGAATAGACTCGCGAAATTACGCTTCTCCAATCACTACGATCCTAACCTCTTCTAGTCTAGAGTCAACTTATCTATCCTTCTTATTCTTATAATATTCGCTTCTTACTTTCTCCCTCTGTGTCCTTACATCAAACCAATTCACTACCTTGAGTGGCTTTTGGGTCATATACTGGATAAACACTAGTATAAAAAAAGGTAAAAAAACGGCTGGTCGCTCGTATCCGAGTATGCATATCTGCTAAGGTGGCTACCCAATCCCTGTTGCAGACACCTGCTCAGGTACATTATAGTTTGTTCATCCCCCTCCTTCCTAATGAGATCAGCTGTGTGCTTACACTAAAACTATACTGATCGTGCTTTAGTTACAGTTTCTGAGAAATAGAGAGCGCATTATCTGGCGTGTTCAAAATTTTGAATAAGGCCGGCACGCCCATACCCTCGGTCACGATGACTTGAGACTTCGAGCTAGCACAACCATCGATCTAAAATTCCGTTGACACATTTTCACTCACAAGGCTTGGGTCAAGTATGGTAGTCAGACACTTTGCAAAATTGCTGCCTGATAGGATCGACACCACCGGCTAATAGCATCAAGAGGTCCCCTTCCTGATCGACTATGGTACGATTCGAACCCGAGACTTATGGTCAGAAAGCGAACGCCCTCAGCTTTTGGCCACGTGCCCATAATATGGTGATTGTTTGATTGATCGTAAGAAGTTTTTGATTTACTGGTACAAATCCAAACTGATGGGGGGGAGAAGAGGTCGATTCATTACTTTCCTAAGTGAATTTGCGCGTAAGTGACTATAACGAACACGGCTTGAATTGAAAATCGGCTCTCTGATCTCCAGCTTCCATGCTCAGAGAACCAGGTATTAGGTTGGTGCAAAAATAATGACGTAATAATGTCGTTTTTTGACCTATTTTTAACGTCAAAAAACGACATTATTACGTCATTATTTTTGCACCAACCTAATATTACCAAGCAGTCACCCAACTAGGTGCTGACCAAGCTCGATGTTGCTTAACCATAAAACGGAATTTCTCACCATGTTCAATGCTTAGGATACCCAACACCGTAGGGGAAAATCGAGATGAGCATGCATGCATTTCTTTAAGCTCACATCTCGGCTTCACTGACTTTCCCATTTTTTTATAAATATTTTCATCGGAATTCTTCTGATGAACTTTCCTCTTTGACACCAAGACTTTTACCATTTTAAACGTAGTTCTAGATTCGTGGTAAGGTCCTATCATTTTACCCTTGACATAGCTAGATTTAACCGTAAGTTCTTTGCTAACAGTTTCTTCTCTCGCACTTTACGCTTGGGGAACGCTCTTTGTTCTTCAAAAATTTAAATATAATGTCAATCTTTATATTGTCATAGTGTGGGATAATCAGGGACAAAGGTAATGGAGAGAAAAAGAATACAGATGATTTCGACTAGACCGAGAAAAAATATTCTCTCAAAAATATTCTTTCAAAAATATTCTTTCACAAATTTTGAAATTACCTGCGTCTCCCGTTTCGCGCGCATGCGTAGACGTGGCAACGTCAACAAAGCCCAGATCGATGAAATCGTTACAGATGAAACGCGGCACAAAAAAACCCTTGTCATATTTTTCTAAATATTCTGTCTTAATTCCTTTTCTTTTAATTGTTCTCTTTGCATCACGTGATGTAATGGTTAACAAATTTATTTGACGTACCTTTATTACTTTGTGGTGAATTCGGTTTTTACTGGGTGCCCTGTAGAAGCCGTCTTGTACTAGAAAAAATAAACTTTGAAAATACATATTATGATGGGAGGGTAGTTTAGTGTCGAATTACTTAAATGTAATAGTCACGGAAGTTACATCTGCGCAGACGCATTCCAATATACTGTTAATTCATTTCCGTCTGATTTTTTTTTTTTTTTTATTAATGTCGTGTTTTTCTTTTATTAATTATTTTTTAATTGATTGCCAATCGTTGGAAATTCGCTTCTGGACTTCTTTTTCAAAAGAAGAAACACATATTTCATTTTAGTGTAACACTAACTGGTTTTTCTGTCAAACTGATATAATCACCGTCATCAGTTCAGTGATCGGTGTTAGTCGTAAGATCGCTGTGCAGCTGAGAGTATAACCTTCGTTGTGTACCAATACCCGAGTCTCTGCGATTGATCTTGCAGTTAGGACTGATGTACCAAATAATAGGTAACATAGTATAATGTAGTAATAATCGGTAATGTAATAGTGTCTGTATGTGTGTGCAAATATGTTTTTCTGTATGTATTAATCCTCTCTCTTTCTCTCTCCGACGGACTCAGTCGCTCGCTCGCCCGCCCGAACGCCCGCCTGCCGTCACTGGCGTGCACTGCAACTACGAGAAACCTGAATGACATATACTTATAGTCAACCAAAGACATGTCGCCATTAACAATTCCATTTCAAGGACGAAAACTCAATATATATATATATATATATATATATATATATATATATATATTGCTGTGCCTCTGCCTCTGTGTGTATGCGTGTGTGTATGTGTAAAGAGGACGATGAAGGGAGCACTCAGCGGCGACAGTGTGTTTTATGCTAAAACACAAACTTCATGGCCTGAAGATTGCGTTGAAGCAGGCAACAACCTGTCTCTGCCATGAGTTGACCACAGTGTCCACTTTTTTATTTACATACGCGTTATACGTGCTATTAAACACTTTTATCAATACATATAGGATAACTTAAAACTATATTTTGATTTTGTATATATATATATTTGTGTGTGAGTGTGTGTGTGTGTGTGTAACGATCATGAAATTACAACACACGTATTAAAATTTAACGTTTCATTGGCAAATTCAGCATTTCAGAGCAATTTATTATACATCTAAGTTTGCCGAGTGATTTGACGCGAAATTCTGAAGATACGTTGGTTTTAACCTTTGATTAATTGAATAATTATATATATATATATATATATTTTAATTTCAATAAAGGTGCAATTAATTTACAAATTCATGAATTATTCATACATAAAACAAATACAAATGTTAATGATTAAATGGCGAGAAATCCATCTTCGCGAACAATTCAATAATATACAAAAAACCCGAATCTGTTTATGCAACGGAAATTTATAAAACAGGATCTTTTCATTCATAAACAGATTCGGGGTTTTTGTATATTATTGAATTGTTCGCGAAGATGGATTTCTCGCCATTTAATCATTAACCTTTGTATTTGTTTTATGTATGAATAATTCATGAATATATATATATATATATATATATATATATATATATATATATATGTCTGTGTGTGTCTGTCTCTGTCTGTGTGTGTTTGTCTGTCTGTGATGCATTATTAATTTATGTCTAAATCTCTCTCTGTCTCTGTCTGTCTGTCTGTCTGTCTTTCTCTCTCTCTCTCTCTCTCTCTCTCTCTCTCTATATATATATATATATATATATATATATATATATATATATATATATATATATATATATATGTATATTTGCGTGTATGTACATACAAAGTTCTCCCAGAAAACTATACACACTCCAGGAATGGAAAAATTTGTCTTTCGTAATTTTAGCAAATTGCGATAACTGTCGTACGATATTTTCCCGACATTACATTGTCGGCTCTTTGACAAGTAATTGAAAATGAATATGCAGCAATCCCACAGGACACGGTGGTCAACGTTAACCAAGCAGTAGTTCGCCGTACTAATAAATGTCTGGAAGCTTGTGATTGTAGAGTCCAAAGGTAACATACATTAATCTCGTGATGTCTGAACAAATTTAGTATTACAATATCTATAAAAGTTTTTTTTTTTTTCTCTCCTAAAGTGGGTATATTTTTCTTGGCGGAATTTGTACACACACACACACACACACACACATACATATATATATATATATATATATATATATATATATATATATATATATATATATATATATATATATATTCTAGTATTTGTGAAGACGGAATAAAATTCCAATAACCAAAAATACCTTTCTTAAAAGAGTGCCGAATACAGAGTAGAGCGAATATTATTTATTCAAAAATTATAACATATACATTTTATAACGTCATTGCAAAAATAGCCGACAGTTGAAATGGTATTACAAAAATGTAACGTTTCTTTTCTGCGGAAAATAAATATTTCTTGGTAATCCAATCATTTCTACTGCAAATATTTTAATTACTTTCAGTCAAAAAGAAAGAAGCTATCTAGAGGCCGAGGTAAACGCATAATTTATAGCTTGACTTCAAACCTCGTTTGCATATATATTCTTACGCAAACGAGAAATACTCGCTCTATGACACACACTCATATATACCTACATCCATACATGTGCTCCATTCATACGATATTTCCGTCTGCGCGTCATCACATGTTTGTTTAAAATGCACATGCCAGAGAACAGTAATAAAAGTGAAAAATAAAAAATAAAAATTTAGAAAGGTCACAGGTTCACGAAAGCAAAGGTCAGAGATAACAAAGGTAAAATTATAATCCTGGTTCGCCGCCATATGTTCGGCGAATCAAATAAGATCTCATGGAATCTCGTGAGAACTGTTCGTCGATTAGAGAGGAACATTTCGCCATATGTACACGTCTCACATATATTGTTATGCAGGTTGCGATTGGTAAATTGTTGCCATTTTTATATTTTTAATTTTGCGCAAGCGCGTTGTTTGTTTTTGACTTTCTCAACTGCACAGAATAGTAGGATGAGTTGGGCACCGTCTGTAAGAAAAAGAGCGCCATGACACAATTCACTCCGCCAGAAAGTTGGAAATGACGTGTTATCGTACATAAAAATTCGTCACAAAAAAGAAAATCACGTAAAAAAATCACCGAAAACAATCGTATTGATGAAAATTTGAAAATCTAAAATTTCAGGATTGCGAGTTCGGTTCTGGTCCGGAATGTTTCTAATTTGCTCACGGAGTCTGCTTGATTCTAAAATACAGTGTAACCCGGATATAAGAGAGTTGTCGGGGCCGGAGAAGAAGTCTCTTATATCCGGGTTTTTCTTATATCCGGGTTTGGTCTATTTTGTTTAGGTAAGTATGGCTCTAATTTGGGACCAGAGAAAATCTCTCTTATACCCGGGTTTCTCTTATATCCGGGTTACACTTTAGTATGATATGTTGGTCTACGACCTCTAGGAGTAAAGTGGAAAACGTGTGACACAGTGACACACTCACGTTTGAATTTATTATATATTAGGTTGGTGCAAAAATAATGAAGTAATAATGTCGTTTTTTTACGTATTTTTTAACGTCAAAAAACAACATTATGACGTCATTATTTTTGCACAAACCTAATAGAAGATGACATATGACATTCACACGAAAACTTCCACTTTATTATGGATTTTCCTAAAATTGCTCTTGATATATATATATATATATATATATATATATATATATATATATATATATATATATATATATATATATAACACTAATAAACTTATAAATGTAAGCAGCTGTACTAATCCGGCAAAACCTTAGGTGTTTCAGCTTGTGAATCAACAAACCAATAACCAGGGGAGAGAAAGCGGTAAAAAAAGAAAGAACTGAGAACATATACCTCCGGCGAAAATATTCGTCTAGAATCTAAGTTCAGGGTAAAAAAAAAAAAAACCCAAACAAAATTCGACACGAGTAAAGTAAAATTAACTAAACAAAGTGCTCAATACACTAAGTAGAGCAAAATAAGTAAAGCCTGTCCGGCCTGACTATCCGCATAAGTGAAACCTAGGTAGGTTTGTCTGGCTCTTTACGTTTGCGCGTGTATATATATATATATATATATATATATATATATATATATATATATATATATATATTATTATCATTATTATTATTAATTGATTATATAGAAGACGACATGGATATATTTATATTTTTTTTAATTTTATGCATATACCCTTCCACGCCATATAAGTAAACATATTTATATATATATATATATATATATATATATTAGGTTTGGGCAAAAATAATGTCGTTTTCTCACATAAGTTAATATGTGAGAAAACGAGATTATTTTTGCACCAACCTTATATATATATATATATATATATACATATATATATATATATGTCACACGCAACCAAGATAATATAAACATAAGACACATTTTCACTGCAAAGAAAAACTTAAAATGCTGGAAACCCTTGTAACACAGTGGATGAAGACAAAATTAAATAGGGCATCTTTCTTCATATATATCTTATAGTGACGTATTTACAAAAATAAAGATTAACCACTGTAGTGACAAGCAAAAGTATTTAGATTAAAAAAAATGAAATTTTGGAAAATTTCTCAATTCTATAAAAAATTTACTCGAAGTTTTGAAAAAAGTTAATAAAATTGAGCTGACTTTACTGTTCTTGTCTAACAAACTTATTTAAAAAAGTTTACCTATATTTCTGAGATGAGGTATTATGTACATAATTTACATTATTCGAACTATTGTCCTCATCTTTGTCGCTATATTTATCACAACGTTTCGGCCGTTGTACGCTCCGGCCTTCTTCAGGTGGTTGGAATTTCGAACTAAACTCTTTATTTCGCTCACTGCGGTAGACTTTAATGTAAATAATGTATTAAAAAGAGTTCTTGCTGTCCAAATTCAACTTATATATATATATATATATATGTATTTATTTTTATTACTTTAAACGTTATTTTTGGTGGATAATCGTAATTAAGTAGATGCTTTCTTTATTTATTAAGCTGTATATTTATTTAGTTTCGTCTACCGGTCTGAATCGTTAAGAAATCTTATTAAAGATAAATTCAAGTTCTCTGGTGATATTCGAACCTGCACCATTCCGAACAGAGAGAACTAACTGCTAAAAAGGGTACCCTGTGACCAAACTGAGTTATAAAAAAAAAAACAATCGCTCTTGCAAGGCCGAAATTGTACCTTTAAAATTCTCTCGTCATAGATCTTCCGAAATTTTTCATATCTACGCAGAATCTTATGCAAGCTGGTGAAAAGCTGCCATAATCCTTGCCTTCAGTTCATCTATGGTGTTACAAGGAGTTTTGTTGGTCTCTCGCTCAACTGCGCCTCACACATAATAACCAAGGGGGTTGCAGTCTGAGGAGTTTAAAGTGCTAAAAATATGCCAGATTAATAATACATATATATATATATATATATATATATATATATATATATATATATATATATATATATTACTTATTATAAAACGCAGATTGTGCGCGCGTGTGTGTGCGTGTGTGTGTTTTTGTACGTTTATATATTGGATCGGATTTCCTACATTTTTCAACCGATTTCAACAAAACTTCACGGTACTACGTAAAATTACCTTGCGGGGGTTCTGACAGCGCCAAAAATTGGAAAAACACAATTGTTTTTGCACGAAATCAATTTGAAAACACAAGAGGCATTAATGAAAGGGGGCAACTCATATCGAGTTATAGATATTAATATCGAGTTATCGAGTTATACTTATTATAAAACCCAGGTTGGTTGTTTGTGTGTGTGTGTGTTCGTTTATATATGGGACAGGATTTCCTACATTTTTCAACCGATTTCAACAAAACTTCACTTTTTTTTTCGCAGGTAGTGTTTCTCATTGTCTTGCACACTTTTTTCTTTATTTTTACATTCAGAATGCTTTAAAAATTTCATTTACAAGACAATTGTTTATAATAAAATTCTATTCAATCGGCAGACATAACGATTGAAAACAATGTTTTTGTTTGAGTTTGGGTTTGACCAATTTGTAAAAAAAATAAAAAAAAATAAAAGGAAATAAGACATGCCAGTCCGTCAACCTTAAACAATAATCTTTATCAATTTTATTTTTCAGTCTTTATGATGGTCGATACTTGATCTATCTCTTACTGTTACATCCCCGGGCAACGCCGGGCTCTAATGCTAGTATATATATATATATAATTACTTACATACATACATACATACATACATATATATATATATATATATATATATATATATATATATATATATATATATATATATGTATGTATGTATGTATGTATGTATGTCTGTAAGTGATTATTATTTTTTATATGTATATATATGTATGTATGTAGGTATGTAATTATTATTTTTTATATGTACATATATATGTATATGTATGTATGTAGCTATGTAATTATTATTTTTTATATGATTGCATCGCGACTCAGAAATTACGATGTTTCGAAACTAAACATCGCTTGAGAATGAAACTGCTTTAAATTGTAAGTTTAATTTAAACTTTAGGACTTGAGTTTCATTTTCAAAACAGTAATTTCTGTGTTGCGATGGAATCTTTTTTTTTATTTTAAATTATAATTTTTAGCTCCATTTCTGCATCGAGAAATGTTTTTTCAAAAATAAAACATAAATACTAAAGAACTTTGGATTATTAATCGAACTGTTCTTTTCTAATATTAGGTTGGTGCAAAAATAATGACGTAATAATGTCGTTTTTTGACGTTCAAAATAGGTCAAAAAACGACATTATTACGTCATTATTTTTGCACCAACCTAATACATCAATACCCACACAGATACACACACACATATATATATATAGAGAGAGAGAGATAAAGAGAGAGAGAAAGCGAGAGAGAGAAAGAGAGAGAGAGACATACATACAAAGAGAGATATATAGTAATATAATAGATAATTACTCAGTTTAGATGAATATAACTTCCAAGACTACAATAAAATAACCTTTTCATAACTGGTTCTTATGCGTTAACTTATGGGCTCATATGTTTCATTTTATTTTGAAGAATTATTCTAAAAGTTTTAAATAAAGCGCCTGCAGAATTATATTAGGTTGGTGCAAAAATAATGACGTAATAATGTCGTTTTTTGACTTATTTTTTAACGTCAAAAAACGACATTATTACGTCATTATTTCTGGCACCAACCTAATAGCTATATACTAGAATATTGAGAATAAAATGTCACAGAAGAAGAAGCGAAAAATGGCAACAAAAACGAAAAGCGGCCGTCGGCAGGGAGGATTAAATAAAAAATAAAACCTGAAGGCAATTGTGGAGGGTTGGGGATTTAGAACAAACCATCTGGATACAAGATTTAGTCAGGATTATCGATTCATGTCTACATTATTCGAGCGAATAAAACGTTTCCACTTTTCCTTCATTCCTTTATTTCTTCTTTGCTTCCCCTTTTTTTTTTTTTTTCTCAATCTTTTCTTTTTTTTCTTTTCCCATTTTATTTGTTTTTTTCCCTTCATTTTCTTTCTTTTCTTTTTACTTTCATTCCCATTCACTTTTCTTTTCTTTTTTTCTTTCATTCTTCCTTTTTTTCTTTCATTCTTTAATTATTTAATTCTTTATTTCTTAATCATTCAATTTTATTTCGTTCATTCTTTTTTTTTCTTATTCACTTTTCATTCTTTCTTTCTTTATTCTTTCTTTCCAATTCACTTTTATTTTATTCTTTCTTTCTGTCTTCCTTTCTTTTTTTTCTTCCTTTCTTTTTCTTTTTTTACTTTCTTTCTTACTCATTCGCATTCATTTTATTTTTTCTTTCTTTATTTCTTAGTTTCTTTCTTTTTCTCCCATTCATTTTTAGATGATTCTTTCTTTATTTCTCAGTAACTTTTCTTTCTTTCTTTCTTTCTTTCTTTCTTTCTTTCTTTCTTTCTTTCTCATTCACTTTTATTTCACAGTTTCGTTTTTTCTTTATTTCTTTAATTTTTTCATTCTTTATTTTTTTACGATTCACATTTATTCCTTTCATTCTTTTTCCCTCTTCCCTTTCGATTCTTTCCTTCTTTATTATTTCTTTCTATTTCATTTTTAATTTGAATCTTTCTTTCCTTCTTTCTTTCCTTCTTTCTTTCCTTCTTTCTTTCCTTCTTTCTTTCGCATTCACTTTCATTTCTTTCTTTCTTTACCATTTACTTTTTTCATTATTTGTTTGTTTGTTTCTTTCTTTCTTTCTTTCTTTCTTTCTTTCTTTCCTGTTCATTTTTATATCATTCTTTCTTTCTCATTATTTCTTTCTTTCTTTCTTTCTTTCTTAGTCACATAAAACAAGTTTCTTATTTTCTTTCTTTTTCTTTCTCTTTTTTTACTTTTTCGTTAATACTTTTTCCTTATTTTCTGTTTCATTTTATTTTCGTTCTTTCTTACCTTTGTCCTACCTGCTTTTTATTTACTGCCCCATGCCCCAGCAAAATTTGGCTCAAGGCCAGTGATTTAATGCAAGAAACCTGACTACGTTCCTAATACTAGCCAAAATTCTAACTTGCAGTTTTCCCGCGTGATTTGTTGGAGACATCAGGGTGTGCCCTTGAACATTAGTGCCAAGGGGGGTGATGACTTGAAGACTGATTAATTCTCAAGAGGCTTCAATTAATTTTAGCATGCATCACCCGAAAACGGAGATCTGCCCATGACCGGAAACAAAAACAGCCATTCTACAAGAAGTGAGTGCGTATGTTGATGATGTTTTAGCTAAGACAACAATACGAGATATTCAGAAAGTATCTAATTTTTCTTGATTGTCCAGAGAAACAATATTGGCACCTAATACCTTATATACTCGAAGAAAAATGAAATTACGCTGTTACTGATGTTGTCTTTCTATAGTGATTTTCAAATCATAGCTTAAATGTGGCACAAGGCTGAAAGTATGGGGCGCCCAGTGAAGATCGAATTCACTACTCAGTCGTAATTGTTCTAGCGAGACAGGCTTGTTGACCATTACACCGCCTCGAACAGCATCGAAATCGACGCAAGTGAGAAGGTCGTCGATGCGACGGTGGCGCGACCTGTACTATAATACTGAAAGTACATGTCATGAAAAGTGGGTACCTCTAGGTGGTGGAATGGTTAGCAAGTTTGTCTCGCTAAAACGGTTAAGACTAAGTAGTGAGTTCGATCCTCACTGGGTGCCCCTTACTTTCGGCCTTGTGCCACATCCAAGTTACGCTTGGAAAATCACTACATGTCATGAAAAGAATGTGTATTGGTTTCCCGTTGACTTCTCTACAGTTTGAAATTCAGTGTTTTCATTCTCTTAGAATGATACCGTCAAAGACAAGAGGATCCCATCTACCCTACTATTTAACCCATAGCTTTGGCAAGAAAAAGAGATTCATGCCTTTTACCAAAAGCACTTATGCGAAACTAAATTCAACAGACGAACCCCGGATTTGAACTCGGCTCAACTATTCTACTTCAATACCCGTCACACTAACCGCACATCTTAGATTAGATTTCTCTTGATGGCATGCTCGCTGCTCTCTCTCTCTTTCTCTCTTTCTCTCTCTCTCGATGATAAATGTTTTTGGCGGGAACGGGTTATTTGAAGAGGCGTATGTATGCGTTTTATTAGTGTCTGTCTTTTGTGTTGGATGATTATGATGTCTTCTCTTCCATTTTGCGAGTGGTTGTGATCTTTACAAAAGCGTGTCTTCTCTTAAAGCGCCGAGGTCAATTCTGTTTAGAAAGGGAACAAATAACATCCGACTGGTCAGGTCCAATATTAATTGATAGATTATCCCAATTTGCCAGCACATCTGTCCACCATTTCGTTCATAAATTCCTCGCTCTACGACTGCCCTTCAAACTTCCGAACTTAAGAGATGTCTGTCATTACTAAGCCAAGTAGCAAAAATATTCATCCGATCTAAAATAAAACCACACACACACACATACATACACACACACACACACACACACACACACACACACATATATATATATATATATATATATATATATATATATATATATATATATATATATATATATATATATGAAATGGACAAAGTCCGACAATTATTTAAAGACATTTTTTATGTTCATATGTTCTTTTTATAGATATAAATATTTAAGTAAATGCTCTGTTTATAATAAACAGTACTAACAACATTTACCGGCCTGAATGTATGTGAGAAAATCATGGAAAATTGTAGTTTAAAGACAGTAAAATCGATATTGCTAACCGAAACGCTCCTCTGTGGCTAAATCGGTTAAAGCACTTCAGGCTATATGATGGTTTTGTATAGGATACAGTTCGATTCCTGTCGTAGGACGAATATTTTCTCTGAAAATTTCTCGGATATTCAGGCCGATAAATGTTGTTAATGCTTTTTATTATAAACAGAGCATTTACTTAAATATTTGTATCTATAAAAAGAATGTATAAACATAAAAATATCTTAAAATAATTCTCGGACTTTTTCCATTTCATCTGTGACGTCATTTGTTTACATTTGGCTACGCATTGAGCAGATATGAATCGTGAGAGAATCATGGAAAATTGTAGTTTAAAGACAGTAAATTCGGCCTTGCTAACCGAACGATCCTCTGTGGCCAAATCGGTTAACGCACTTCAGGTTATATGACGGGTCGTATAGGATACAGATTCGATTTCTGACGGAGGACGAATATTTTCTATGAAAATTTCTCGGACATGCAGGCCAGTAAATGCTGTTTATTATAAACAGAGCATTTGCTTTAATATTTTATCTATAAAAAGAATGTATAAACATAAAAATGTCTTAAAATAATTGTCGGACTTGAATCTGATACGTTGGTTTCAAATCTCAAGTAACCTCTGACAATATTTTTATCAAATGACTACCTAACGCTCTTTTTTTTCATTTTAAAAGAATGAAACTAAAGAACGCAACATTTTTTTTTTCAAAATTAAATAAACAAACGCACAATGTTGGGTGTAATAGAAAGGTGGTGGGTAGGATAAGACGAAGGAAGAAGAAGAAAAAGAAGAAGGGGAAAGAGAAGAAAAACAATGGAATTGTATTGTAAATGCATAGGTAGTGGGGTGGGGTTGAATTACACTTTTTTTATCCAGCCTCACATGCACTTAAGAAAAATAAGCAAAAAAATGTTATTTTTACTCTTGTTTTTTTACAGTTGTATTGAACACTTTTTAATACTATTATTTCCTGGTCTGATTCAACTCTGACCATTAAACTCTTATGTATTACACTTACACACACACACACACACACACACATACACACACACACACATATATATATATATATATATATATATATAAATATTTATATATACACTTTGGCAGCATGTTTTCATTAAGACATGCCTCATTAAATAATTTACGCAAGTTTCGTCTGCTTATTTTTAATAGGATCCTCATAATTACAGACAAGATTCTTAGTATACTTATTAACGGAAAAAAGAAAATTACCATATTGATGAATATTCATTTTATTCCGAGTAATTTCGACATGAACACAATGTCGTGATCAGTGTCTTGTTTTTTGTAAGACAAAAAAATTGTGCTATGTTTAAAATGTCTAGGTTTTAACCAATAATTTTAAATATTTTTGCTTTTTTTGAAAAAAAATATTTAGACACTTCAGTAACTTAGTTACTTTCCTTGACTTTGCATGCGTTTCTACAGGATAAAATTAAAATTTGTACATAAACATAACGTCGCTACTCACAAATTCCGTCGTGATACTCATCCAATTACCCATAACGCAACGGGTTGTAACCAAAGAGCGGCGCTATATTGAGTCTATTCAGTTTCTTCTTCGTTACCGAGGCCCGTTGGTGCAGTTGGTATGATGCTTTCGTTGTATCGAAACGGTCGGGTTTCGATTATTGGTAGTGGATGCGCATTGCTGATAAGACCCAAATAGACCAAAAGACTATTCTGTTTAGGATTCTTCTAGTCTCAATGAATTGCTATATATATATATATATATATGTATATATATATATATATATATATATATATGCGTGTGTGTGTGTGTGTGTGGCGGGGGTAGGTATTAATAAGGGTACTTATCTGACGCAGTTAACAGGTCTATATAATGAGGAAAGAGTACTTGGAGAATCTGATACCCACAGGACATATCGAGTGGAAGTGATAAATAGCGAATAATCTACCTACCAAGCTTAATAGGGCATTAATGATATTATATGAAAAGATTACTTAACTTTTAAATATCAATTTTTATCTCGACATCGATGTTTCTTGGTAAAATTTCCAGTCTTATGGGGTTGTCGTTTAATGACGGGATAAAAATTGATATTTAAAAGTTAAGTAATCTTTTCATATATATATATATATATATATATATATATATATATATATATATATATATATATATATATGCGTGTGTGTATGTGAAGTTTGTACGAAAAAATATGGTATAGTAAGGCAGTTTTCAGGTATGTTATATTTATGAGAGAAAGTGCTCGATATCAGCAATAGACTGTATGTAGACATAAAGCCTTAAACAGACTGTCGCCGCTGAGTGCTGACCTCAGTGGCCACTAATCATGATAGACTTTATTATGTAACAGGCTGGGTAAGTTATGGTTGACGTAGTAGTGATCCTGATTAATATTATTTGAGTGTTGTTAAAGTAATTACCCCATTGTTATATGTACTTGATGCGTAGGAAGAATCCTTTTCTCTCTTTATATTGAAAACGAAATGAATTAAAACATACAACAATAATATAAACAATAAAAACTTGAGACACGTGAATAGCAAAAATTTGTATTTTCTTTTTATGAATTACAGAATATTGGTATGGTTTGTGTAAAATGTTCTCATTGTGTCTTTGTTTAAAAGTCAGTGCTTACTTCGTTTGCGAAAATTTAGTTTGTGAGGATGGCGTTTGATATGGTTTGGTTCCGAGAATTTCGTTTGTGGGGGTGGCGTTTGACATCATATGTTTCGATCTTCCCGTAGAGCTGACAAAGACGCGAGTCTCTGTACTATTACTACTTGTCTACTGGTCTATTGCTGTAGGGTACCCTAGTCTACTTTTCTCTACTCTGCTCTATTGACACTCTCTTGTGGAAGGGTCGTTTTATAATGATCATGGGTAATGAAATATCCTTCTTTTCTATCATCACTGATGACAAGGTTATTTTTAGAATGATGAAATATCCTTAATTTTCTTTATTACCACTGACAGCAAGCTTATTTTTAAGATGATAAGATATCATCATTCTAGACTATAACAATTACAATTCTACGATTTCTATTACTTGTAAGGAATTGCAGACTCACTTATTCAGATTTATCGTAAGCCTATATCAGCCCAGTTCAATTTCATATCCAAAACGTAAACCAAAGAAATTTCTAGAAAGGCGGAAGCAGGTTCGAACCATGCTGGGGAAATACTTTAAAGGTGCAGTCCGATATACGTAATACAGACTGCTTGACAAAAAAGTCTACTGAAACACCTGTATATATATATATATATATATATATATATATATATAGATAGATAGATATGTATGTACGTACGTATGTATAATTTAATGTATTACAGACATTATTTCAGCGTATTTTTAGCATAATCCTTTTATATTCACGAATGTTTTTGCATGTATTACAATCAAATGTGGAATGAAATGCACTGTAACAGTGAAAATCACTTTTATTTCCCAATAAATAAATAATAACTGACAGCCATTGCTGGGTTCTCCTGCTTGTGTGTCCCGCACTATACCGCACAAGCTGGATAATAAATCACTTTTATTTCCCAAATAATTTCCATCTTGGAAAATAGTTGTGAAATAAAATTGATTTAAATAAGCAGACCTGATGTTTGTAATTTATTTAATCAGACATGTCTAAAAGAGAATTTGCTGCCTAAATACACACACACACACACTAACACACACACTAACACACACACACACAAACACACACATATATATATATATATATATATATATATATAATCGAGGCACAATATCACATAAACCGCGTATTTGCAACGAATGTGCTACTGACATTTGACCCTATGTTTTATAAATATTATATTTTCCATAATACCTGCAAATAATTTGGTGGAAAAATCATTTGAACATTTTAGCACCTCATATATTCAACGAACGGTGAAAATTAATGCCTATTCAAATTTAATGTTGAAAACATTAGTCAAAGTTCCAATTATATATATATATATATATATATATATATATATATATAAGATTAAAGGAAAGGCTTAATGAGCTACTTTCTCCTTTTCTACACATAATTCTTTTTAAAAATGTCTGCTCCTGTAAGCACATGTTGAAAGTAAAACGTTATACAAATTTTTTTTCGAAGGAGAAAGTGTTGCAAACATTCGTAAAAGATTAATTAATATTTATAGAAATGCTGAAATTCATGTAAACATAGGAAAGATATAAGTCAGGAGAGTTAATGACAGTTTAAAAAGAAATGAGAAATTAACCTCAGTGAGAGGCCCATTAGTAGCAGGACAGCTGCTGCTGGGAATGACGAATGCGCCAACAGATTGATAAGCCTATTACTGTTGATTAAAGAATCACCATTGTAGAATTCTGTGAAAGCCTCAAGGTGAGCTATGATAGTTCTTGCAGTTTAGTGCTGTTTTAAGGGGGCAAATAAACAAGGCGCATATGAAAGTAGTTAAGAATCATATATGATACGTATATATATATATATATATATATATACATATTTATATATATATATATATATAGATAGATAGATAGATAGATAGGACCTAGTGAGCCAGGCAAAACTACACAGGTTTCACCTAAGCGGTACGTCAGGCAAGGTTTGTCTGGCTCACTAGGTTTATCTAGGTCTGCTCTACGGTTGCATTGAGCTCTTTTAGTTAGTTGTTTACTAGTGTCGAGGTTTTTTCTTTGGGCTTTAAACCTGTATCTGTGCGATTTTTTTCGACAGACTTTCATGTTTCTAGCTCTTTCTTTTTTTTCAAACCTTTTTTACTTCGTGATTGATTTGATTATTGGCTAATCAAGAATTCGAAACTGAATTTGCAGGTCTGATGAATTGGATCCTATTTACGATTCTAATGGAATAAATTATGACCATGGAATATTAGTGTTTAAGTTTTTTTATTATATATATATATATATATATATATATATATATATATATATATATATATGACCTCAAAGATAGAAA
Organism: Acanthosepion lycidas; assembly: GCA_963932145.1. Classification (NCBI taxonomy): domain Eukaryota; kingdom Metazoa; phylum Mollusca; class Cephalopoda; order Sepiida; family Sepiidae; genus Acanthosepion; species Acanthosepion lycidas. Next base: position 91,109,442 of record OZ010586.1, on the reverse strand, counting down.
CTGGAACTGAGAAGGAAAGAGACTATGTTGAGGAGATAATCTGGAATCCTGGGACTTTTGTGTTCATTTTACGGATTTCAATGGACAAGAACGGAAGCGAGTGTATAAATGTTCTATAAACATTTTACAATTGTTTCTTACATTGGTCATATAAAGGCCACACTGTCTTGTAGGTTAACTTGACTCTTGCGGAAACTTAGTGCATATATGTGCATTAGTCAAAGATCACATCACAATTGTACAACTGTTAATATTAGATCAATATTATATATTTAATAAAATATTATACAGCACTCGCTACGAGGAAAGACTCACAATAATCAAAACTAATATAAACATTAAAATATTATAGACATAACAATACTAGCATAATAGAAAGGAAACAAGCAATAGTGAATCAACTATCATAATTATAAATTTATTTTATGGTTGTCAAGCTCTGTGAAACCGTTCTATTTAAAATCTCACTAAGATGCACAAACACACGCACAGACACACACACATATATATTGATAATATTAGTGGTCAATGCGTACACACACACATATATATATATATATATATATATATATATATATATATATATATATATATATATATTAGTTTGGTGTAAAAATAATGACGTAATAATGTCGTTTTTTGACGTTAAAAAAACGTCAAAAAACGACATTATTACGTCATTATTTTTGCACCAATATATATATATATATATATATATATATATATATATATATATATATATATATATATATATATATACCTAAATTCCCAAGAGGATAAAATCCAGGTAGAACTCAATGTCCAGGACAGAGTAAGAATATAAAAGGCTCAAACACTAATATTCCATGGTTATAAATTATTACATTGGAATCGTAATTACGATCCAATTCATCAGACCTACAAATTCAAAAAGAAATTGAAAATATAACTCCGAGTATAAAAAATAAAATTTTAGTGAGAGTGTATGTGTGGGTGTGGGAAACAAGTGTGGGAGGGAAATGTATGAAAGCTATAGAGAGAGGGTGTAATAGAAGAAAGAAGAACAGGGAGGCCTAAAGGTGAAGGAGGAGATTAAAATTTAACAGAGAGAAGTTTTAAAGAGAGGATTTGAATAACGGTTTAAATGAGTGATATACAGATAGATCTGAATTATTTTCAGATGTATAATTCGCTACCGATTTGCTGACCTAAAATTAAAATTAAAAAACAGACAGCGAAATTGATAATTCCAAGGAGAATATTAATCCAAAGAGAGCTCAATGGACGTACAGAATCCTTGAAAATCCATCTGGTTCTAATTTATTTCATGGACTTTTACTTCCATCTCTTCAGACCAACGATTTGTTAATAATTAGAGTTCAATTTATCCAGACGCAAGGAAAAGGAAAAAAGAGAAAAAAAAAAAGTTTTAATATTGAAAAACGGGTAAAAAAAATAAACGAAGAAATAAAAAGAAAAAAGAAATATTTCAATGTAAGATTTTTTAGAAAAATATCGGGATGGAAAAGAAAGAGAGAGATGGGGTGGGGAGAGGGAAAGAGAGAGTGAGAGAGGGAGGGAAAGAAATCAAAGAAAGAAGAATTAAGCATGGGCCGATAGGGTGATCGAAGAATAAATTTTTTATTCGAAACTGAACAAGTTAAGAAATATCGTAGGTGAGGAGAGTGATCAGATTCAAAGTCCATACATTGTTTAGCCATTTTCGTCAGCTAAACTATAATCATCGCATCATAGCCGTCAAAATTAAAAATTAATAATAATAATAATAATAACAATAATATTTGACATCAATTAAATGGAATAAGTTAAAAGAAAATAAAGTAAAATAAAGTTAGACAAAAATTTTAAATTAAAAATTAAATTATCTATGTATTAGACACATTATTAGACACTTTCAGTAGAATTATTGGTCCTAATCAAGTTACAGAGATAATAGGACTTATTTCATCCCAAATAGTGATATTTCTCTATCATCTAGAATACAAAAAAAAAAAGGTTATAAGAGCTTTCCAGTGTCTGGATTTTAAAATTTATATCTCATCTAACCGTAAAATAGTTAATTTCTTAGATATCACTTTCAACCTCTCAAGTAAAAGAAAATTAAAATCCCATTTATATTAATTTTAACTCCAATCACAGTAAGTCAATAATTAGTCAAATCCCTAACACTGTAAGCACTAGAATTAATAGATTATCATCTAACAAAATATATTTAATGACAATAAAAATAACATAGAATGAAAGCGTCAAGCAAAGTAATTTCAAACAAGAGTTAAGTTACCAGAAAACTTTGAAAGAAATTCGACTAATGAAACAGATAATATGCTTTAACCAAACTTTCTGGAAATTATCTTATATTGGTAGATAGTAATTCCTCTCTCCAAGTTCTCCACTGCCTTAAACTGGTATTGAACTCAAACTCTTTGGGCCCTGTCGCTGGATCTAACCAACGCCTTTATCCACTGTACCATGTGTCGTTGAGGTGCGAATTTCCTCGTCTTATAAACCTAATGTCTTCAGCAATCATTTTTACCAGTGCTCATATTGCAATTTTTGCTGTTATTATTTTATGTTTTTACCAGAGCTCATATTGCAATTTTTGTTGTTATTATCGCTTTTCTCTGGCACTCCTTATTACTGGTTCCGATATTGTATTCATTTCTATGCTTGGTCGGCTCAGGAGATTTTTGAGTCCTAGCATATGTGCTGATTCCTTAAGTTTACGAATTTTCCAATGGTGTCCCTTGTCTATGATCTCAACATGATTCCACAGAGGGCGGTGATCTGCCTTCTCTCTCCATATGTGGTCAGTCACGCCTGATTTCCATTCATCAAGATATATTTATCATAAACGATATATCAACCTGAGTGTTTTCACATTCACACAGACATATCGCTAATAGACAAAAGAAAAATCTATTGTTTATTGTGTCAGAAACTCTTTCAATCTTTTATGTGTATGTGACGTTGATACAGTCAGAACGTCCAAGGATAATCGGGTATAAGACACAAAAAAACTTGTTCTGTAATAAAAACTTGCTAATGATTGCACTATGCTAGGCGCCCATTCCTATAACCGCTATATGGGTTGCACGCACTTGTGAAAGTCAATATTCTTAACATACTACTCATCGATTGCCAAATTATCTTCTCCCCTCGACACCTTCTGTCTGATCAAATCTACAGGAATGTCGAAATCAAATATGTGAATCGTCGTTGAGATTATTGTATATTTCTAACCGGCTCCATGGAGCAGCGTTCAAGCTTAGCAAGGGTGTTGAATGAAGATTTTGGGAGATATCTTACTCCTGTCAATTAGAAAATAGTCCGAATAATGTAAATAGTGTACATAATACCTCATCTCAGAAATATAGACAGATACTGAAGGATTGGATAAATATGGCGACAAAGATGAGGACAATAGTCCGACTAATGTAAATACTGTAAAACGAATGAATTTTAAACATCGAGAGAAACGATAGCCGAAAACGCATTGCGATTGTTAAGCAGGCAATGTTATTTGGTTCTGGACGAATGAAGCCGAGAAAAAGATAGGAATCAATGTCCTTCAAACGGAAATGAACAGAGAGAGAGAGAGAGAGAGAATCGCACAAGAAATGTAAGAAGACTAGAAAGTTAAAAGACAATACATAATTAACTTTGTATGGATGAAGGGTGAGGAAGGAGAGGCTCTTTTCGACAACGCCGAATAATGATAAAGGGAAGAAAAGTCAGGGGAAAACCCTGCTTAGAATTGCCAATGTCGAACATTGCTGCATAATGAACTCACTGTGGTCTTTTGAAAGGCTTCGTTAGCGATTTAATGAATACAGATCGAAAAGTAACAAAATAATAAGACTCAGGGGAAATTAGCGCGTAGAGCGCATGCGAAAGTTTGAGCATGCGCATTAGGCAACCATTACATATTCTTCACTTTGACAAAAATAATAGACATTCAAAGTGAGACAAGCAAGATTACTTAAACTTCCCCAGTTCATCCGAAAACATTTTAAGTTTAATGATTTCAGTTTCAACACATAGTGGATTGAGATAGAACTTATCTTCTGCTTGTTGTATAGACGACTGTTAGGTTTTTCTACTTACGATCAGAGTATCTGCCCGATTCTTGGCCATTCTGAGTTGAAGGCAGTTACGCTTTTTTTTCACCGAGAAGATTGTATAATAATATTAAGTTGATTAGTATTGGGGGAAAAAAGCGATGACAGAAGCATGGTGTTAAGGACGATAGGTAAGCAGTCAGAAAACTGAGATTAAATATGGAGAATCATGGATCTAGCTGTCAGGGCGTGGATGTCATTCTACGAGCAGAATACAGACATGTAAAAACAAGTATAGAAGTAGTTATATAGCTGAAGGAAACACAAAAAATTGCAAGAAAAGTGAGAAAAATATAGAATCAGAACATGACGGTTGTAAATGTCATTATTATCCGACTCGGGTCAGTCCAAAATAAAAACTACTCTCCCGAGATATTAGGTTGGTGCAAAAATAATGTCGGTTTTTGACGTTTTTTTTTAACGTTAAAAACCGGCATTATTTTTGCACCAACCTAATAAGAACTGATTAATTAGTTTTTTACAGCTTATCAACCCTTTGTAGGTAACTTAGATTCGAAAAATATTTTTAGATTGTAACGTTTGAGGGGCAGATAATAATTATTTAGAGTTACAAGGCTTGCAAATTAACACATAGCTGGGAAGAGAAGAGTTAAATTCATTCCTTTCCCAAGGGTATTTGCACGCAAATGAATATAACGAACCCGATTGGAATTGGAACTCGGCTCCCTGATTAACAATTTAGAGATATTATCCATGACACCAGCCGCACATCCAAGATTACAGCAGCAGGTATTCCCAAGCGGTCATCCAACTTGGTATTGACTTGAAGTTCCTTAAATTATTTGATCGTCCGGGAACCGATGTTTCAGCGTGATATGGACGTAAGCTCTCATGTAATCAGTTGTAATATTTTTATTACGTCTTGAAAATATCAAATTAATCTTGTAAATAAACAACCTAATAAGTAAATAAGCATTTTTGTAGTTATTAAAATTACAAACATAGCTTTTAAAAACAAACGTTGTCGAAAGAATATGCAATAAAAACGATGTCAAAAGAAAAACCGTCCTTTTGACACAAGGTTTTTTTTTTTTGCGGGTACAAAGGTCAAAGTTTGCCTAAAATTCTTTACGTAGAATTTGCAAAAAAAGGTGGTTAAAAGGGAGGATATAATAGAAAGTTTTCTTACCTATTTTTAATTCCCGTTTTCATAACAGACTTTAATGCAATTAATTGAAAAGTGAACAACATGTAAAGGCAAGGACAATTGAATGGAATAATGGAGAGAATGAATGATGAACACAAAATGGTAAGAAAAAATCACAGAAGAACGGAATATTCATACATAAATATATTTACAGGTCGAATTCGTAAGATATAAATGATAAAGTAAAGTATAGAGTAAAGATTAGGAACCACTCTCTGGATTTCGAAGAATCGACCCAAAATTTAATGTTGCCTTCCACTTTCGAAACATATTTATTAGTTCACTTCAGGCCAGAGGAACGTTTTCTTCCTAAGGAATTTATCTATAGGTAAATGTATTTACGAATCGAACTCGTAAAATATAAATGCTAAGTAAAGTATAGACTAAAGATTTGGAACCACCCTCTGGATTTCGAAGAATCGACCTAAAATTGAATTTTATTTACTGCTTTTTCTATGTTGGATTTGTTTGGCTCCTTTTTTATTTTGACTCTTGGACATTTGAAGATGGAATTGTGATTCTGATTTTTGACTATACTATTTCTTGCCTTTTAGATTTGTGGGACTAGATTTTCGATTCTTAATGTCTTTACAGAACTTGTTCTTTTGAACGTGTGTTAACAGACACAAAATTTTTCTCTTTTTTTTTCAAGAAAATAGCATTCTCAAATTCAGTTATTGCTCTTTCAAATATTGATGGGGGTTTCCTTTCTAACCTTTTGTTAAATGTCGCCTAAATATTCAATGTCATGATTTTAATATTATTTTCCATTCTACTTAGAAGGGAAAATAATGTTAAAATCATGATATTGAATTTCATGCAATATTCATTTTAGTTGCTGCTGATGATGTATGACTTCAAGTGATATGCTTTTTATTATTTGGTACAGTTCTCTGTTTATGATTCCGTAGCGCAGATGAAAAATCCTAGCCTTGATAGATTTCAAAATCATTTATGCTCTCTTCTAGGGAATAATTTCTTCACCTTCCAGCCTTTTCCCTTTAGCCATGTAACGTTGCGACCCATCATTATACTGTCGCTACATCCATATCAATTGTTCAGATGAACTCCGTTCTTTAGTTCCACCAGTTCAGCCCTTTACGAGCCAGCGTGACATTTCCACAGAGCCGAATCACCCTCATTTCCTCAGTGTTCCTAAGAAGAAAGTTCCAGTCAGAAGGTCTTTCCACAAAACTGCCAATTTGCGGAACAGCTTCCTTCGTGAGTGCTTCTCTGAACGCTTCAGTCTTGACTTATTCATGACAAACGACCATCGTTATCTATCCTCCTTATCCTTATAATTCATATTCCCTACTCTCTCCTATTTTACTCATATTACACACCTTATTCATCAACATCGTTTCAACAGTAACCCTCTACCTGGAGTGGATCTCGAGTCTTGTAT
>OZ010586.1:91080251-91100251 GCA_963932145.1 Acanthosepion lycidas | reverse complement strand
TTTATTCATACTCGAGATAGATAGATTCGGGGGAAGTTAAAATTTTCGCGACCCAACTAAGAAGCCTTTTACAAAGACCTGATGCTTGGTCAGATTTTAGGCAGTGAAAAGAGCCAAGGTATGTCTATGTCCTCTTTTAATATAAGTTCACTTACATTTCACATGATATATAAAGGGTAATCTAATCAGGGGAAGACATCATGTTATCAACTGAATGAACAAGAGTGAATGGATAGCAGAAAAACGGAAGAGCAAAGTTCCAAAATTTAATAAAGGCAATATAATTTCTTTTTTTTTTTCCTTTTATGTGCCATGTCCTTTCAGGACGTAGGCGATCATTGCTCTCCACTTCCTCCTATCGCTTGTAGCTCTCTATAAGTTTCGTCCTTCTGCCACCTCCACCCAGGCCACGTTTTGTCATCCACTTGCTTAAGTCTGTCAGGTATGTCAGGCAATGCATTCCCTTGTCTCTCTTTCGCTCTATTCGTCCTGTGAGTATCAGATACTCCTGGTACTCCTTTCTCGTTACGTGTCCTAGAAATTTCAGCTGCCTCTTCCTGATGTTAAGTATAAGCTTCCTCCTTGTTTGCATCCTCTCCAAAACTTCATCGTTTCTCCCACGCTCGGTCCATGATATTCTCAGTATCCTTCTGTAGAACTATATCTCATTTGTCTCGAGGCTCTTCTTCATCTTTGAAAAGACCGTCCAACATTCGCTATAGTAAAGAAGGACAGATGTCATGTAACAGCTCAGTATTCGTTTGTTTTTTTTTGTTACCAAAGAGATCCTCTTGTCTCGCAATATTCTGCGTAGATTTTGCAATGCGTCTTTGGCCATTCAAATAAGTCTACGGATCTCAGTGTTACACTTACCGTACCCTATCGCTTCGAGAGGAACCCAGACGAGGCTCTCAGGAGTTCATCGGACAACATTAGTCCGGTGAAGTCATGAAGGACGAATCGCCTCACTAATAAACTTTTATCCCCTTTGTCATACAATTTCGCCCAATAATTTGGACTATAATTCCACTGATCCTATCTGTCTGATTTAGTCTCCATGAACCAGGACACACATTACTCTTTCTCTTGCGGTGTTGTTTATTTCATTAAATTTCATGGATCAGTAATAAGCGCTTTTAAAATCTAACTGAAAAGCCAAACAAAAGTTAATCAAAAAAGAACAAATTATATATAAATTAACACTATAATAATAACCCTTAAGCATGCAAAGAAGTGTATTGTTGAATCTTAATTCTAATGAATACTATAAACTGTAGAATTTGTACAGATAATTTACTGACACCCCAAACACACTTATTTATTTATATATATATATATATATATATATATATATATATATATATATATATATATATATATATATATATATTGCTATCCCCCTGACTACTGACCGGAGTGATTGCTAGATGGTGCGTCTACGAAACTAGAGACAGGATGTTAAATTTAACAAAAACCTGCTAACGGACAAAATTTATATTTGTATTAATTGTATATATATATATATATATATATATATATATATATATATATATATATATATATATATATATATATATATATATATATATATATATATACTTTTTGATAGATTGTGCAAGAGTTATTGCGATATGGATGGAATAATCTTTTTTGACACTTATTTTGTCTGACCCAATTTAAAGTCAACCAATTAGGAAACCTGCTGCGATGTTCTTTAGCTCAAAATTTAAGATGATATTTATCCGTTTTGATTTTTAATCTCTCCTCGGATTATGTTCTTTAAGAATTGATAAAAAAAAGACATCTTCTCAGCACTTCCTTCGCTATCATTTCAGCGAAGTCTATTTCTACTTTGTAATTTCAATTCTTGTCTTTGGAAGCCATGAAGTGAAGGAAATTGGAGACAGAAGATTGAAAATTAATAGCATGAAGGATGTTTTTTTTACCACCACTCCTATATTTCGAAAATTAAGAATGTGCAAAATCTAATCTAATATTTGTAATATTAGGTTGGTGCAAAATATTAACATGTGTGAGAAAACGACATTATTTTTGCACCAACCTATATATATATATATATATATATATATATATATATATATATATATATATATATATAAATGTGTGTGTGTGTGTGTTTAATATGGGTAAAGGTTAGTTACTTAGTTGACTGATTTTACCTTCAGCATCCCGACTACAACATTTCATATAGGGACCTGTTTCTCCACTCTTCAGGTGTATATATGTATGTATAATTGAGTCTTTGGACAGCAATGCCTCTTTTATACAAGTCTCATTAAACATAACTAACAAGGAAAGTAAAATGTCAGTCGTTTTTAAGGATTGATGCCCAAACACACACTTATTAAATTATTATCAATTATATATATATATATATATATATATATATATATATATATATATATATATATATATATACCTTTCCCGGATGTATTTGCTTATAAGTGAATATAGCGAATACAACTGGGATTGGAACTTGGCTCTCCGATTAATAATTCAGAGTCGTTATCGATCACCCCAGCCGCATATCCAAAATCACATAATCTGGTATTCCCAAGAGGTCATCCATCTAGGTATTGACCAGGCTCGACGTTGCTTAACTTCGGTTATCGGAGTAAAACCTCTGCTTCAACGTGATATAGCCGTATTCCCACCTATTATGAAAAGAGTACTTGAAGAATTTGACGTTCCCAGGACATATTGAAGTAGACTAAACTCATTTGTGTAAATGGATAGCAGAACAGGGTCTGGGAGGGAGAGAGAGAGAGAGAGAGAGTAAAGAGAAAAACACTGTTTAGAGCTGAAAAGCTGTGGAGGGTCATGACCACTCATCGCCTGTTTGAATTCTTGAAATGAAGCTACAGGATATTAATCGACTGCTAACCGTCGTCGTTATAGCAAACATGATTTTAATAACTAAAGAATTTTCTGATGACCTCAGCAATATCGGAATTTGCAACCTACTGCAGGAAAAATCTGTCTCGTCAGTCATGTATCGAAAGATACATGATCGCCTAAGCGTGAATCACGCATGTCACATGACTGAAAGAATATTTTTAAAGTGTAAGAATTTTATTTGGGGTGGGGAAATTATAATGATTTAGTGATATATACCTTACTAATTAACCCATAGCTGGGGGGAAGAAGAGCTGGCTTTTATTCTATTCCAAGGATATTTTCGCGTAAGTGAATATAACGAACACAACTGGAACTCGACTCTCCGATTAACAATTCCGAGCTATTATTAATTACACCAACCGAACATCCAAGCTTAAAACTCTTGGTATTTTTCAAGCAGTCACTCATCTAGGTATTGATCATGTTCGACGTAGCTTAACTTTGTGCTTACCGTCTTATATGATCAGGACATGTAGCAAGAATGGAAGCGTCTTAGTTTTCATTCCTCACATCCTGTTTATTTCGATCATCAGGTCTTTGTATTTGGACAATTTCTCGATAATTTTCGTGAATTTTCTCTCATATGGTACTGCTATGTCAATAAGCATACACTTCCTGAATTTCTTGTCTTTTACGATAATATTATTATTTTTTTTTATTTTCTTTGATTTCTGGCATGTACACATTTCTTTCCGGGTCCCGCCCAGAGACCTAAGTTTAGAAATGATATCATGAAACTTTCCACTGACAAAAAAAAAATTATATAGATAAAGCCCTTCGTAAAGTGTGGGCTGTACTTGTCAGAACAATTTTTTGTATCTCCTTGAGGCATAGACTTCCAGGAATCCCTTCATTTAGTCTACTGCAATCTTTTCCAACCAGCCCTAGGGCTCCAACTACAACAGGGATTGTTGATGTTCCCATATCCCACATTTTCGAGATTTCTATTTCAAGGTCCTTGTATTTTGACAACTTTTTGAATATCTTCAAATATACATTGCAGTCAGCAGGGACTGCCATATCAATAAAGTGGTACTTTTTGGGGTCTTTAATAACAATATCTGGGCGGTTGGCTTTGATTGTTCTGTCAGTGTGTATTGTGTAGTCCCATAGAATTGTAACAGGCCCTATCTCCGTAACTGGGTCTGAGTGGTGTTCATACCATTTTCTTTCAGTTTTCTTCCCGTAGAAGTTCCAGATTTTCCAGTGTAGATATTGGCCCACTCTGTCATGCCGAGTTTTATATTCAGTGGGTGCCAATATCGTGCAAACAGATACAAGATGATCAATCGTTTCTGGATATTTATCACAGAATCTGCATTTTGGGTTGACACAATAATATAATATATGTGCTTGATAATTCCTAGTTAGCAAGCATTGGTCCTGTGCAGCAAGGATAAAACCTTCAGTTTCAGCTTTCAACCCTGCACTACGTAAGTACGGGTTTTGCCTACATCAGCTTGTTTGGTACGTGCAAAGTATTGGCCATGAAGCGGTTTATCTTGCCATCGATTCTGTATCTGGTCGGTTGCATTCGTCTTTGCTGTCTTTTTTAAGTATTTTGCAGTTTCAGCCGGTGTATTGTGCTGTACATGCATCTCTACGCCCATTTGAAACTCCATTTTGAATTTGTCGGCTTCTTTTATTACGGAGTAAAGACGCTTACTACTTTCCTTGAGGCATACCATCATCCAGTCTTCTGTAGTTTCCAAGTATCTTTGGAGACCAATTGTTATAGTTTTGTAGGACAGTTCTAGTTGAACTAATCCTCTGCCTCCTTCGGATCTGGGCACATACAGACGATCAACATCAGCTTTGGGATGATGCATGCGGTAGCAAGTGAGAATCTTTCTCGTTTTGGCGTCCATTCGCTTAATTTCAGCTATGGTCCAGTTAAGGACATTAAAGCTGTATTACACCACAGGGACAGCCAATGTGTTTATGGCTGATACTCTGTTTTTTGAGTTTAGCTCAGTATTTAGTACCAGACGTACACACCTGTAGTACGCCTTTCTTATTTTTTCCTTCATTTGGTGGTGTTGTATGCCATCTCCCTCGCTAATTCCAAGGTACTTATAAGCTTCATCATGCTCCAGTTCCCTAATCTTTGTGACAAAATCTAAATCTATTAAGGATGTTTCTGTAATTCTACCTTTCTTGAATGGTATTATTATTATTATTATTATTATTATTATTATTATTATTATTATTATTATTATTATTTGTGCATGTTATTTTCCCTGCTTTGTATCCTGTGGAGCCAGGTCCAAACTATGGTTCTTAGGCTCTATAGGGGAATTGTCATTTCAGTGATAGCACTTTTATTAGTATATGCAATGTTCTTAGTAGGGCGATCTTCTGGGTAACTTATATGCTGATGTTACCTGGGACACTGTTAGTAAAATTGTCCATTCCTTTTCTCACGTGGCCCAGTGCTCCGATTACTATTGGTACTGTACCAATAGCCTTCATTCCTCACATCCTTTTAATCTTGAACTCAATTTCTTGAAAATTTGTTTGGAGGTGTTTCTCTCAGATGGTACTACTATGTCAATAAGCATACACTTTTCCTGAATTTCTTGTCTTTTATGATATTATTATTATTATTATTATTTATTTATTTATTTATTTTCTTTGATTTCTGACGTTCACACATTTCTTTCCGGGTCCCGCCCAGGGACCTAAGGTTAGAAATGGCATCATGACACTTTCCACTGACAAAAAAAAAAAAAAAAATTACATAGATAAAGCCCTTCGTAAAGTGTGGGCTGTACTTGTCAGAACCAAGTTTTGTATCTCCTTGAGGCTTGGACTTCCAGGCATCCCTTCATTTAGTTCACTGCAATCTTTTCCAACCAGTCATAGGGCTCCAACTACAACAGGGATTGTTGATGTTCCCATATGCCACATTTTCGAGGTTTCTATTTCAAGGTCCTTGTATTTTGACAGCTTTTTGAATATCTTCAAATATACATTGCAGTCAGCAGGGACTGCCATATCAATAAGGAGGCACCGTTTTTGTTTGTCGTCTTTAATAACAATATCTGGGCGGTTGGCATTGATTGTTCTGTCACCGTGTATTGTGTAATCCCATAGAATTGTAACAGGTCCAGTTCCGGATCCCAACTAGAGACCTAAGGTCAGAAATAGCTTCATGACATTTTCCACTAATCATTTCTTAAAAATACCTAATATCACAGACATTTTACATAAAGCACTTCATGATAATCGTTATTGTACTTTGTGTTATGTTTAGTTTTTCTTACCTATTTCTGTATTTCAGTCTTTTATTTCGCATATTTTCCCTGTGGACATTGGTAAGCATATTTGGGTGAAGATGGGATATTACTTTATAATCGTTCCTACCATATATCTTCATGTTTGGTAGGTCTGTCCCGTGATTTTCTTTTGTGAATTTCTAGTGTAGGAAAAAAGATGCCATGATATGTTTATACTCTTTACGATATGATTTCTTTCTCTTTTTATTTATTAATTCATTTGGCATTAAGTTTTCAAATCCATTGTTGGATTTAATCCGATTTTGGTGACCAGGTGTCTCATTGTTGGTGGAAGAGTTTGTTCCAATGACACATTCTTCGACCCCAGACTGGTTCCTCTATGGGAGACGCGATCCTTGTTGGCCCGGATGACGTCCAATCAGGCTATGAGCTTCTGTTTGTAAACATTGAGTTTTTTATTTTATTTTATTTTATTTATTTATTTTTGTTTTGTTTTTTTTTTTTTTGTTTTTTTTTTTGTTCTATTGCGTTTTATCCTTGACCACTAAAGAGTAATTTTCTCCAAGATACCACCTCTAGGACGACTGCTGACCAAAACTAAAGTGCTCGCCCTGCCTATGAAACATGGCTATCCCCCGCTGGATATCATCACGATATTTCTAGGCTACGAGGGAGTTATTATTATTATTATTATTATTATTGGGATATAATAAGGATGGTAACAATTGGAATAATTATTGCTATTATACCAATAGAAATTATGATTCTTGCCTTTACCTAAAACATTATTATTATTATTATTATTATTATTATTATTATTATTATTATTATTATTATTATTATCGGACTTATTATTGTACAAACACGTGTTTATTTATGCAAGAACGTACTCTTTCTCTTCTTCGCTCTCAAATTCATTTTACGTGTGTACGCGTATGTGTGTGCGTGTGTGTGTGTGTTTGTATTTGCGTGTGCACGCGCACAGACTAATTCCGCTCGTTAGATACCCACGTGTGCCCTTGCGTTCGAGGTAGGGTGCTAGCAGCGATGCATGCACCCGTCGCACGGCGACACGTTCGCGTGTGCGTACCAATTCCAGGGGGTCGCATTTGATGTCCTGCTCCCGGACACGTGTTTCGTCGGTGACCTCCACATCTTCCCTCACGTTAATTCTTCTCTTTTTCTTCCTTATTATTATTATTATTATTATTATTATTATTATTATTATTATTTTATAAACTTTTAGTCTGTTTTTTTTTTTCTTTTGATTTTTGGGTTTCATTTTTCTGTTTCTCTTTTTCTTTTTTGATTTTTCATTCATACGTTTTTTTTTTGTTTTTTGTTTTTTTGTTTATTTCGTAACTAAAACGTTTTTTTTTACTCTTTACTTTTCTTGTGTGCTTTCTTTATTGTTTCTTATTTTCCTTTTCTATTTACTATTGCCTTCCTTTCTTTTTCTCTTTCTTTCCTTTCTTTCTTGATCTTAGCTTCTTACATAGTCATTGTCTTTCGTTGCAAACACGTTTCGTCTATTTTTTGCTTATAAGAAAGAAAGCAGACAAGAAATAAATGAAACGACTTTCTGTACTATATTCTTTCTTCTTTTTAATTACTACTGCTTTTCTTTCTGTTTTTCTTACTTTCTTTCTCCCTTTCTTTCTTTCTTTCTTTCTGCCTTTCTTTATTTCTTTCTGCCTTTCTTTATTTCTTTCTTTCTGCCTTTCTTTCTTTCTGCCTTTCTTTATTTCTTTCTGCCTTTCTTTATTTCTTTCTTTCTGCCTTTCTTTATTTCTTTCTGCCTTTCTTTATTTCTTTCTTTCTTTATTTCTTTCTTTCTTTCTTTCTTTCTTTCTTTCTGCCTTTCTTTCTTTCTGCCTTTCTTTCTTTCTTTCTTTCTTTCTGTCTTTCTTTCTTTCTGCCTTTCTTTCTTTCTGCCTTTCTTTCTTTCCTGATTTTAACTTTCGTTATTTTATTGCTAATATATTCCTTTTTTTCCATTCTCTTGTTTTGCACGCTTTCTTTTTTTTTCTACGATTTATATCTGGTATTGCTTTCTTTTTTTCTTTCTTTTTTTCTTTCTTTCTTTCTTTCTTTCCTGATTTTAACTTTCGTTACTTCATTGCTAATATTTTTGTTTTTGTTTTTTCTCTTGATTTGCACGTTTTTTTTCTTTTTCTACGTTTTTACATTTCGTGTTGTTTTCCTTTCTTTTTTTCTTTCTTTCTTTGTTTTTTCATTCTTTCTTTCTGTCTTTCTTTCTTTCTTTAATTCTTTTTTCATTTCATTTCATTCTTTCTTTCACTCTTTCTTTTTTTTCAGTCTTTCTTTCTTTCAGTCTTTCTTTCTTTCATTCTTTCTTTTTTCTGTCTTTCTTTCATTCTCTCTTTCTTTCATTCATTCTTTCTTTCTGTTATTATTTATGTATTTCTTTCTTTCTCTCTTTCATTCTTTCTTTCCTGATTTTAACATTCGTTATTTTATTGCTAATATATGCCTTGTTTTTCTCTTGTTTTGCACGCTTTCTTTCTTTTCTTTTTTTTTTTTTTTCTACGTTTTTATATCTGGTGTTGTTTTCCTTTCTTTTTTTCTTTCTTTCTTTGTTTTTTCATTCTTTCTTTCTGTCTTTCTTTAATTCTTTCTTTCTTTCATTCTTTCTTTCATTCTTTCTTTCTTTCATTTTTTTCTGTCTTTCTTTCATTCTTTCTTTCTTTTATTCTTTCTTTCTTTCATTATTTCTGTCTTTCGTTCTCTCTGTCTTTCATTCTTTCTTTCCTGATTTTAACTTTCGTTATTTTATTGCTAATATATTCCTTTTTTTCTCTCTTGTTTTGCACGCTTTCTTTTTTTTTCTACGTTTTTATATCTGGTGTTGTTTTCCTTCCTTCCTTTCTTTCTATCTTTCTTTCTTTCTTTCTTTCTTTCTTTCTTTCTATATCTTAGCATTCGTTGCTAATAATTTTCTTTGTTTTCCCTTTCTTGCACGCTTCCTTTCTTGATCTTCTTTTTCGTTGTGTCGTCTCCCTTCAGGACGTTGGCGATCATGGCTCTCCACAATTCCCCGTCCTTTATAGCTCTTAATAATTTTTCTCTTTTCTCCCCGTCATCCATTTACTCAAGTTTTCTAGGTAGGTTATGTTTTGTTTTACTCTGTACCTCTTTCCTGTAATATGTCTTGTAAGTATTAAATTTTCCAAGCATACTTTCCTCATTATGTACCCTAGAAAATTCAACTGTCTCCTCCTGATGCTAAGTATAACTGTCCTGTTTGTTTACATTTTCCTTAAAACTTCCTTGTTACTCACATGTTCAGTCTATGGTATTCTCAACATCCTTCTGTAGAACCATTTTTCTGTTGCTTCAAGTCTCTTCATTTATGAGGAGATTGCCCAGCATTCGTTGCCATATAGGAGGACTGATATTAAGTAACAGTTCAGTATTCTTTTCTTTGTGTCTAATGAAATTTTCCTGTTTTGTAATACTTTGCTTAGCTTTTGGAAGGCACTTTCACTCTCCCAATGTACCTTTAGATTTCAGTGTTGCACTTCCCATCCTCTGTTAAAAGAAATCCCGGATATTTAAATTATTGTACTTATTTGATTTGGGATTTCCAATTTGTAAATTGCATGTTGGGATTATTTCTGTTTGCTAACATCCATAGATTCTTTCTTCTCGCAAGTGATGTTTAGTACTTTCCTTTCAAATTCCTTCATTATCTTCTGTAGGAATTTTGGGGGTTTCTTTTCTATCTCTGCTATCAATACTGCATCATCTGCATATCTTAAGATTGTGGCTGCCAATAATGAATCCTGGTAGGACCCCTAGTTCTCTCACAATTATAGGTTGAATAAGTCCACTGAGAAGACATATCCTTGCCTTACACCCCTTTCTATTTGTATGTGCTATGCTCTTCAGTACGTTGGTGATCATGACTCACCCCAACTTCCTATCCTTTGTAGCTATAAAGAGTATTTGCCTCTTTACTACCCCTCCCAGTCCCTATTCTGCCATTCATACGCATAAGGTGGTTAGTCAGGTAACTTGATCTTTCTACCTGCCTGTCTTGCTTTCAGTATGTCTGTGAGTTTCAAATTCTCCAAGCCCTCTTTCCATATTATTTGTCCTCAAAATTCAACTCTTTCTGATTCTAAGCATCCTTTTTGTTTCCATTTTCTTTAAAACTTCCTTATTGCTCACATATTCAGTCCATGATATTGTCAGCATCCTTCTGTAAAACCACATTTTTGTTGGTTCAAGTCTCTTCTTCATTTGTGAGGAAACTGTTCAGGATTCATTGTTATATAGAAACATACTTCAGCAATCTTTTTTTCTAACAAAATTTACTTGCTCCAGATTATCAGAATGAATATAAAAAACTAATGAGTTCTGCTACTGGCAGATCTTTATTATTTAACCAAGGACACAATAATTAAAAAAAGTAATTGATATGCGATGAGCATATTATTAACACAGACAGAAGGAGAAATAAAATGCATTGGATATCATCACCTAACTCAATGAACAATGAACTGTCCCAGTAAGTATTACAGTGTGCAATTCTTCTTCTTTTTCTTCTTCTTCTTCTTCTTCTTCTTCTTCTTCTTCTTCTTCTATGTGCTGTGTCCCTTTAGGACATTGGAAATCATGGCTCTCCACAATTTCCTGTTCCTTGTAGCTCTTAGTAAATTTTGATTTTTTTGTTATCTCTCCTAAACCCTGTTCTGTCATACATTGACCCTTTCTGATGTTAAGTATAAGTAGTCATTTTGCTTCCATTTTCTCTAAAATTTTGTTGCTTTTTATACTCAGCATCCTTCTGTAGAACCACATTACTGTCTTTTCTTCATCCCTGAGGAGATTCTCCAGCATTCACTGATATTAAGACGCAGGTCATTACTCTTTTCTTTGTTTCTAACGAAATTTTCTTGTTTTTTAATACTTTGCTTAGCGTTTGGAAGGCAACTTTCGTTTTCTCACTGTGACTTCGGTTTTAAGTGTCGCACTTTCCGTCCGCTATTAAATCATATTTTTTTTTGTTTTTTTTCACTTGTTTGATCTTCGTATCTTCAATTTATAACTTTCATGTTTGGTTCTTCCCATTTGCTAACACTGCATTCTGTCTTCTTGTAATTAATCAGGAATTAAGATTCTGATCAGACACTGACCGAGATGGACAACCAAAATATGTTTTTTGGTAGATTTTTTTAATCATTTCACCCCAAAGAAGGTAACAGAGTCACTAACACAGTGGGGTTACTGAGTGTGAAATAATATAAAAAAAATAACGTTATTAAGGAGCGAGAACAACAAAAAGAACAGTAATTAAGAAGACAGAAGATATTGGTATTGCATTTAATTTTTTTTAAATCAAACTTTACTTGAAAGCAAGTAGCCGGAAGAGAGTTCTACAAGCGCTAAATATGAGAGAAGAAACTGCTAACATAGAACATACGGTTACATGTAGCCAATTCAACTTTAAGATGATGAGACCATGTTTCCAATAATCATAGAGCAGAGTATTTATAGAAAAGACATAGGAAGCTACCTTATGGCGGTGATAAAGTGACTGAATCCGAGATGCCACACCAGAACTAATATCATAGCAGATTTTTCTTTGGATTTTATCAGGGATCTCTAAAAATATAGCAGGAGAACCAGACCATATGTGACAGCAATATTCTAAGAATGGAGAAATGGCAACCTGACTGATTTGTTTTGCCGTGTGGTTAATGTTTTGGGGATTATGTAAAGCAAAATTTATTTAAGATTGGAAGAATAATTCAATTTTTGCGAGGTAAAATTGCATTAACATTCCTTACATTATTGCTCCAAACTGTTCAAATGTCGAACTCTCTTCCTCGAGCAGAGAGGAACCCGGACGAGGTTTTGCCGAAGGGCAAAGTTTCATCCGGGGAGGTAGCAGACCCTGAACCCGTTTATACGGATTCGAAGGGAATATTTTTGGCCGCGCCTACGGGCACGGAGAACCCACGGTAAACTCGGCTTTGTGACACATACATCCCTTGTGGTGTGGGGGCGTTAAATATTAACATTCTTTATATTATTTATACCATTATATATAAGAAGGGGAGGCACGGTTGAGGTATGGGAGAGCCGAGTTTGAATTCCAGTCAAATCCTTTACATTCAATTATGTGTATGAATCCTCTTCTTCTCCGACTAAATATAGCTAAATATCAGTACAGATTGGCTGTAGACCATTTGCCTTGTACGGCAAAAAAGAAATGGCAACCTACTGCGGAAAAAGATCTGCATCGTCAGTCATGTAACGAAAGATATATGATCGTCTAAGCGTGTATCACGCATGGCGTATAACTTACTGATATAAGAAGAGAAGAGATGAGAGTTGTGGCAGGACAAATCTTGGCTGCATGCATCTGCTTATTTTTTTTTTTTTTTTCAACAAAGTATTCGTGGTATTAAAACCCATTTTTACGCCAGTTAGTGGGTTAACTATTTGCCCATGGTGGGGACCCTAACAGGTGCTACTACCCCGGGTCAGGATAGACGTGGGAACACTAGCAATTAAGAGGTGGTTCCACGCTCTTCTAAACCTCCTGATGAGTGGCCTTGCTTTCTGGACGTAGTTTATCGTCATACCCATGACGCGTATGTATTTTATCGTCATACCCAGGACTCTATTATAATCTAATATTGTTTTATGGTTATAGACTTTGGGGAGGCAGTCTACGAAAGGCATGAGGATTTTGAAAATAGGAATGGTTAATTCTTTTTCGTAATTATTAGATTAGATATTTTTATAGTAAATAATAAATGGTAAGTTATTTGATAGGTCCGTTAAGTGTTATATATATATATATATATATATATATATATATATATATATATATATATATATATATCAAATAATTAAATTGATGGTGTGTTCTAAAATTCAGTTTTATGGTAATAAACTTAGCCATAACATTATTTTCAAAAAAGCTTTAAACCTCGTAACTTGAGGTTACTTCTATGGAACTGGTATATTTGTGGCAGGACAAATCTTGGTTGCATGCACCTTCTTATATGAGCATCCGGCAGTTCCTAGCCGAGAAGAACATCACCGTAATGTTTCAGCCTTCCTATTCACCTAATCTTTCTCTGTGTGACATTTTTCTTTTCCCCAAGCTCAAGGGGATCATCAAGGGGAACCTTTTTGAACGCAAGAGAGTCGTAATAACGAAACTGAGAAACATCAAAGAAGAATACTTCCAGCATTGCATAGAAGGGTGGCAAAGAAAGAGGGAACAAGACTCGAGTGGTGTTGCATTGAAGAGTAAAAAATGGACTCTACTCTTTAGAAATGAAGTACATTGTGGCACCAGTCACGTTACTCTTCAGATAGACCTCATATATATATATATATATATATATATATATATATATATATATATATATATTGTTGTCATACGTTATTTACATACACACAAATATTTAAGTAAATGTTCTGTTTATAATAAACAGAATTTTTTTTTAAGCATTACGCCCCGAGCAAGGCGTGAAGCCACTACGATGCAGGGGGTTGCAGAAGATTTGAAGCAAGAGCAGATAGGAGTAATAGAAGAAAGGATGAGGAGAGGGATAGTGGATAGATCAACGTAACTGGAGGTGTCGATTGACATTACATTTGAATAGTTGGAGATTATAGCTCTCAGGGAAACAGTAATTGGGAAGAGGTGCGAGGTATGAAGTAGAAGAGACGGCTACATTTAAAAGTTTTTCTACCGTGTAAGGGTGGGAGCGGGATGCCAGCCTTGTAGGGCGCTTGAATTCATGGAGTCTAGGAATCAGTGAAAGCAGCTCATCGGAGCAATTACCATGAAAGTATTTGTAGAAAAGACAGAGAGAGGCGACGGCGCGTCTATGACAGCGTGACAGACGAGACGCCAGATCAGGGCCAATTATATTGCATATTCGTCTCTGGATCTTGTCAAGAACTCCGAGGTAAACAGAAGGTGCACCAGACCATATATAGCAGCAATACTCCATGCAAGGGCGAATGGTTGTTTTGTATATTTGAAGTATCGATTCCAGGGAGAAAAATTTCCTGGCGCGGCACAGAGAGCCAACTTTCCTCGCGGGGGAAGAAGCAATTGACTCAATTTATTTGTTCCATCTCAGGTCAGCAGTCAACATGAGACCAAACAGACGCAGGGAGTTGCTCTCAAGAAGTTGACTATCAGACATTCTAATGGGGTGGGCAGGGAAGGATCTCTATGGTGATTAATAACGATGTTTACAGAACTGAAAGTCCGAGAAATCTCATAGAAAATATGTATTTAACCAGACGCGACCTTCGTAGCTAAACTGGTATAGCACGTCAGGCTATATGACGGTTCTGTTTAAGATACAGGTTCGATTCGAGCAGCACTCGTCCTGGGTATGACGATAAACTACATCCGGCAGCAAGGCATCTTGTTGGGAGGTTTTTGGAGCGGCGAACCACCTCTTATTTGCTTTTCTTTCCAGGTCCACCCTGACCCTGTGTGGCAATACCTGTTAGGCTCCCAGATATGAGCAAATAGTGAACCCCTTAAATAGGGTCAAAACATTATAAAAATATGAAAATACATTTTTGTAGTAATATATATATATATATATATATATATATATATATATATATATCAATAAAACATTATTGCAAAAAGAAGAGAAAAATTACCAGCAAAATATATAATCTAATATTAATATATCCGCAAAAGAGTAAAAGAAAGCATAAGAACGTAAATGTTGAAAAGCTACTGTCAACATGATTATGTCAAAAATAGAAAAGCACACTTTTTCCAGCGAAATAGTCGTGAGAAAGTCTGAGGATATTATGATGTAATGCAAGGCCACCTTGAGATCATATTATGGATGTTTCTATGTCTGCCCTCGGGGTCATGATTTAATCCAGGCTTCGTAAGAAGCCCTACGCCTTGTTGTTTCAGCAAGAAGGGTATTCTATGCTACAATGCACAGAGAGCATAATTAGCACAGATAAATACTGCGTTATGGAAATGTAAAGTGTTGTTTTGTTTCTTTCACATATGGTTGTTATTTCTTTATTGCCCGTGTGCGAACACCTGCATTCAAAATGGAGACGCCTGGGTCAGTCAATAGATTATCCTTGTTGACTCATATTGTCCAGCGGGCCGATTCAGGGTTAAATACATCTTTTCGACTATCCACTCCTGGTTTATCAAAAGCGAACATGTGTATGTATGTATGTATGTATGTATGTATGTATGTATGTATGTATGTATACCTACCTACCTACCTACCTACCTACCTATCTATCTATCTATATATATATATATATATATATATATACACACACACACACACTCATATATATATATATATATATATATATATATATATATATATATATATATACCTGTATACGTATATGTATGCGTGCGTGTTTTCATTGACAATGTGTTTCGGATTCGATAGTGCGTGATTGTATTCTAACCTGAAGATGCCTAGTCACAGCCTAACTAGGGTGAAACGCGTTGTCAATATAAAGATTTTTAACTTTGTCTGATTTTTCCACTTTTTTTCCGAATCTATATCCTACTAACACGCATATAATTATGAATGCATGGATATATATATATATATATATATATATATATATATATATATATATATATATATATATATATATATATGTATTTGTGTGTGTGAATAGTTAAATGTAAACATATATATACGTACCTCCAAAGAGTCGCTAGAAATGAGCATACATGATAAAAAATGGACCAAAATTAACATAAATTATTATCGCCTTTATTATTAAGAGGATAGATCAAAGATTTTTTTCTTATTCATAGAACCTTCAAAATTTTGGGTAAACATTTTATTTTTACGTCATTGGCTGACCATTAATTAGCGTATGAAATTTTATCTTTCTTTTACGGTGAAAAACAGAGTGATTCGGAAATTCTTGTTAAAATCAAATAATTGTTGGATTTTAATGAAACTTTCAGGATTGTTCACAAATGAATAAAATTATTTCAGAACCGAGTTTAATATTTATATTAGTTTTAAGCAGCAATCTTTAGACATTTTATTCATCATATTTTATTTTTCCTATCTTTTTTTGGTAAAACAGAAAGTTCAGTTACCTAAAATCTCCTCTGAATCGTAAAATAAAAATGTAATAACACATTATGCAATTAGAAATCTTTTAATTACATTTATGAATAAGATATATTATAAACACTATTGTTTTAAGATAAAATATGTTTTCGAATAATAATAAATTTTTACAAAAATTATTTAAATTATTTTTTTAATTTAATTATAATAATTTATAAAATTATAAATCTTTTAAAATTATTTCTTAATTAGTACCAGTTAAGTGATATTGTTATTAAGTAAAAACTATATTTACTTATCATAAATGGAAAGCCATAATACAATTCAACGACATCTAGTATGTTAAAACCAATTTTGATTTTTTTATACATGTATAAACATGCCGTTTTTGTAAATACGGATGTCCATACACGATATTAACATAAAATAAAGAATGGTAGTTATAGTAAATTTAAAGCCAAGGTACTTAAAATTAAATAAAATAATAAATTACTTAGAACATTTTTTAAATTCTTAATATTTACTTGTTATTTAAATAATTATATAAAAACGCACCCACTTTATATTCAAGCAATTTTTACAGTTATGTTTTAGTGTAGAAAAAAAAAATTCCAAAGATAAGTCTAACGAGAAAGTTGTCAAATAAAACACCAAACTCCGTGTTAAAAAATATTTCAAATAAAAATATTTATTTCAAATCAGATTAAACTTTAAATCAGCTAACATTTATCAAATAAACTTTCAGAGAAAAATACGTTATTTAAAAAAAAAAAAATACGTTAATTAAAAAAAAATACGTTATTTTAAAAAGAAATACGTTATTTTAAAAAAAAAATAAATACGCTATTTAAAAAAAAAAATTATTAAAGAGAGATAGGCTGTGCTGAGAGAGAATTGGTTAAAATCAGACATTTTTACGAATTCAAGAAAATAATAATTTCAAGAAATTAATTTCGTTTTGAAATACAGTATTTTGCTTATTGGAAAAAAATTATATTGAATCTGTTAGCTTGAAAGTAAAATAAAAGCTCCAATAAAGCTTTTTAATTAAAAAACAATTGTTCTAACAAGTACAGCCCACACTTTACGAAGGGCTTTATCTATGTAATTTTTTTTTTTTTTTTTTTTGTCAGTGGAAAGTGTCATGATAAAATTTCTAACCTTAGGTCCCTGGGTGGGACCCGGAAAGAAATGTGTAAATGCCAGAAAGCAAAGAAAATTAATAATAATAATAATAATAATAATAATAATAATAATAATAATAATAATGATAATAAATCCAAGGAAGTAATAATAATAATAATAATAATAATAATAATAATAATATTAATAATAATAATAATAATAATAATAATAATATTAATAATAATAATAATAATAATAATAATAATAATAATAATAATAATAATGATAATAATAATAATAATTTTAATAAGAAAATTACAACACGAGAAATGACACCAGTAAAAATCATATCACAATAAGAACCTCGCTATCCCCCCACCAGCAGCCACCACAACAACAACGGTAAGGACAACAAAAACAAGAATTTCAATACACTCTCTTCATTAGCATCATCAGTATTAACTACAATAATAATAGCCCAAACCTCTTTACCTACATCACTGCCACCACCAACAACAATCTCATTACCGATACTATCATTATCAAAAACAATCATAACAATTATAAGAAAAAGAACCTGACTAGGACAACCTCCATCATCATCATTAACAATAACTACAGAAATAGTAAAAATTAACTTCCTATCTACCTCTACCACCACCATCCACTATAAAATGTATAACAGTAATAGTTAGAATTTCCTTATCACCACCACCACCAACACCACCTCCACCACCACAACGATCACTGCCAATAACAAAAAGACGAAAGACAGCATCGAAACAATGATACTCATATATTAAAAGCAATGTCTATCTATTTGCTGGTGGAACACTCACCAACATCACCTGAAGCAGAATTGCATAAGATAGGCAAAGTGTCGCTTTTTATGTTGTGGCTTCTTCTGGTGATATAATAGCAATGTTACAATTCTCTTTTGCGAGAAATAGTGTGAAAATAAAAATGTGATTGTCTCTGTAGCTAAATAAACTTTCACAGTAAGCTTTTTTTTAAATATATCTATATTAAATGATATAAATATATCTAAAATATCTATATATCTAAATGAAAAATATATATCTATATTATATTTATGGAATTTTTTTTTTTCATCATTACTAAGGGAATTTTGACTTAATTTTGCTATTTGTTTAGTTTTAATTGTGTGAGTGTTGGTTATATATAAAGAAATCTAGAGCAACGTAAAGATTTTGATATTTTATGAGTACAAGATAATTGTAGAATTAAATACATTTACAAATTTTGACGGAACGGGAAAGTAACACAAAAAAAAAACGGCAAAAAAGAAGAGCAGCCGTCAACAACAACAACAACAAAGAAGCAACAACAACAAAACAACAACAACAACAATGTCGATGTAATTAAGGCCAGTGAAAATAGATGCTAGGTAGGCCGGTCAACAGGCGTAGTGCAGCTGCGAAGGGACACGGGTGTCGATTAGACAGGGAGAGACGAACGGTCGGCTCTAATGTGGAGACTGGGCCAAGGGATCTTCTGAGGTGGGCACCCCACAGTTGGGTGGGGTACTATTTCAATATTTCAGACACGTGTCTTTTGTCACTTTATAAGAGTTGTAGGAGTGATTGTAGTTACTCAGGGAGTAGTAGGGCGTGTGCTTTACTGTGTGGGTACACAAGCGCACACACACACATATATATATGTATGTATATATATATATATATATATATATATATACATTTATATATATATATATATATATATATATATATATATATATATATATATATATGTGTGTGTGTGTGTGTGTGTATGTATGTCTCTGTTTTTGTGGGCGTGTGGGTGTGTGTCTAAAAATTCAAGTATAGCTAAAATCATCCTATGAAGGACTTCATCAAGACATTTGCCTTGATAAAAGCCACCAGAAGACGAAACGCGTCGGCAAAAATTTTTCCATTTGTCTTTTGTCGTATATATAGAGATATATATGTAACTTTAATCCGTCGAAGTTCTGAAATAGAATGTTTATATATATATATATATATATATATATATATATATATATATATATATATATATATATATATATATATGTATATATATGTATATATATATATATATATATATATATATATATATATAAATAATAAAAGGGCTTAAACACTAATATTCCATGGTCATAATTTATTCCACTGGAATCGTAAATAGGATCCAATTCATCAGACTTGCAAATTCAAAAATATATTATGGAATATTAGTGTTTAATCCTTTTTATTATATCTTTACTCTGTCCAGGACATTCAGTTCTACCTGGATTCTATCCACTTGGAGTAATTTTTTTTATACATATATATATGTATGCGTATATTTACCTCTAATATTATCTATCTATCTATCTATCTATCTATCTCTCTCTCTCTCTCTCTCTCTCTCTATATATATATATATATATATATATATATATATATATATATATATATATATATATAAAGACAAAAGGAAAGCTATTCTTTACTGACTTTATCAAGGCAAAAATCACAATACAGCAAAAATCACAATACAGCAAAAATCACAATACAGCCCTTGCTACCACCATGAACCAAAACATTTACCTTGATAAAGTCCATCAGCGCCA
>OZ010586.1:91065251-91075251 GCA_963932145.1 Acanthosepion lycidas | reverse complement strand
TGGTTTATTTTGTTTTATGGCATATCAACCTCACTTTGTTATTTAATGCCGACAACATTTTTAGGATTGATTCGTATGAATAGAATATGTATTCTTTGGTTTAGATTGGTTTGGTTTATTTTGTTTTACGGCATATAAAACTCAATGGGTTATTTAATGGCGACAAAATTTTTTATTTATGCTGGGTGTAGTTTATCGTCTTAACCAGGATGCGGATGTAGTTTAACGTCTTAACCAGGAAAACCAATATTTGAAAATGAAGAAACTAGCATTGAGCAGGAAAACTGACCACACAAGCCGACAAGTGAAGCCGAGGAAAAACTATATTTGAAAATAAAAAAAATAACATTAGACAAGAAAATCGACCAAACGAACTGCCATGTGAAGACCCGGAAAAGCAATATCTGAAAATAAAGTAACTGACATTCCACAAAAAAAGAAAAAAATATATTTGATAGCTTTATACCAGAGACTTTTCCGTGTTAATCCTTGAGTCTTGAAAATGACCAACAAGAAAAATCGGGTTGCAAATTAAGGTATATTCATGCAATGTAGCAGAAACTGATCAGAATCTTCCTCAGTAAAAATTGAACTGACTTCGCCTGTACCAATCTCTGTGCTGATAAATATTCCTCCTCTTCCGAATAAGTTCACTGGCTTTGGTATCCAACCACAGTAGGGGATTATGATTACTTAACTACTGCTTAGAACTTCTTATTGATGACTAGATTGAGAAAATTTAGGTTACCCAGGTCCATATTCACCTACGTGACATCTCCGTCTAACGGCAGATTCACGTCCGGTGTCGGGGTTAGCAGAGGACCAGTTGCAGTGAATGCTCAAGAGAGTACATTTAGGAAATTTAGGTTACCCAGGTCCATATTCACCTACGTGACATCTCCGTCTAACGGCAGATTCAGGTCCGGTGTCGGGGTTAGCAGAGGACCAGTTGCAGTGAATGCTCAAGAGAGTACATTTAGGAAATTTAGGTTACCCAGGTCCATATTCACCTACGTGACATCTCCGTCTAACGGCAGATTCAGGTCTGGTGTCGGGGTTAGCAGAGGACCAGTTGCAGTGAATGCTCAAGAGAGTACATTTAGGAAATTTAGGTTACCCAGGTCCATATTCACCTACGTGACATCTCTGTCTAACGGCAGATTCAGGTCCGGTGTCGGGGTTAGCAGAGGATCAGTTGCAGTGAATGCTCAAGTGAGTAAATTAAAGACTATGAGCTCAATTACGTGACGGTGTATAATGTTAGAATGCAGGTTGATTATAGGCACTGAAAATGGGAGCGGCCAGATGAGTTCAAAATCTGGCTTTGTCTGTTGCATTCACTTTCCCGCTAAATTCATTGAGCAATGCATGAATCCAACATGTACCTCTATTTACATAATTTTGGTTTAAATAGTAATGTGGATTGGGCTCCGTTAACAGGGTGGCAGCCAGCCTTGGAGAAGGACAAGTTTGAATTCAAAATCCCGAAAGAAACAAGACGCCGCATTACAATAATTCCCAAGAAATGATAGAAATTCACACATTAACAAACAAAAAGAAAGCTATGGTGAGCCATGATTGCTGCCTTCTGAAGAGATATGTCGTCTTTAAAAATTGAACTAACCGTAAGAAGCGTTTAACTAAAGCATACATCTATAAATTAATGTAGATACATGTGACAGTATAACATTGTATAAGTTTATTACTACTTACATGCGAACAATAGTCCTCATCTTTGTTGTTGTTATTACAATGTTTCGGCCGTTATACTCTCCGGCCTTCAACAAATGTATGTCGATCCGGTGACCTGCAGGGAATTCAAAATTGAAGCCGTTATTTAAATAAATAATGTATTCAGTAAGAACCAGGACTTTATTTAATCTACGGAGATAGACTGTCCTCGTTCCACTGCCAATGTCTCGGGATATCTCGTCTCATTTTTATTTGTATTTTTATTTTATTTTTTTACTACTGCTCAGTTATTACTCGCTCTGTTTCCAGTGCGTTCAAAGTACACAGTGCCCAGTCTAGAGATTGAACTCACAATTACTATGCCACCAAATTTACTAATCAGCGATTAACCTTTGGCACACTGCATTATTGATATTACTTCCTTTCCCACTGAATTCTTTTTTTTCAAGGGCTTTCATCTGCAGTATCCTTATTGTTAATTTCACTCAAAGTTGTTTTCTGTTGCCATAGGGGGATATGGCAACACTACTATGAAATTAAAACTAATTCAAATTCGAGGATCAGAGTCAACTTCAGTGGCAGGATAAACTGCTTGCAAAGCAAATGAAGTCACATACATAGTGATAATGCTTGATCCTCTTGGGTTGTATACAGTCGGGCAATTCTCTGTTGAGATGTTGGAAGCTTAAACCTAAACTGACTGCTGATGAGTGCTTCTGCTCCTTTGATTTTAGCTGAAGATTTTTTTTCTTTTGTTACAGTTACTACTTCTGCTGCTGAAGTCTTTTCTCTTTTTTTTGTTTATTAGCGGCTCTCACATAGTTATTTCTATGCTAAGATTACGACGAAGGTCTTCATATTCAAGAAATGCAGACAGAAATATGATACGCATATGATTATCGGTTAGATCAATTACATATTAGCTTGATTGTTAAATAATTTCTGTTTTTATTTTGGAAACTTAAATCTAACCTGACTGCTGATGAGTGCTTTTACTTCTGTCTGTGATTTTTAGCTAACCTCACTGAAGATTTTTTTGTTACTACTACTGCTGCTGCTGCTGTTGAAGTCTTACTTTCTTTATTAGCGACACTCATATTCTATTTAGTTCTGTTTTTGTTCATCATCGATCTGCTTGTTATATTTTTCACTAAAAGCGTGCAGACCCTAAACACATAGATTACTGATATAAACTTATTTCATCTAATTGTTGGTATATAGCAAATTGTATGTGTTTAACATCTTTGCTAATTTGCGAATACTTTGCCGGGGGTTGATTTCCATTAATTACTTTAGGTCTTCATCATCTTTAATCCGATAAATGCCTCTGGATATATTGTCCGGATTTATGGTCGGGATTCATCTTCCAGTGATGTGCCTCCAGAACGAATCTGTGCAAACCAATTACGTACTTGCATGTTAGTTATTACCTCTTAACCGAAAACGCTACATACTTTGCGAGATGCCACCATTGCGGTATTCCCTTGCTTAAACTCCCATATCATTATTCGGCTTAAAGGTACTTTCAATCCTTCCATTAGTTTAAATTTAGTGTACCCTGACAGTAAGGTATGCTAACGAACTGTAAATTTATTGTTGATAGCCACGAATGAGTAGTAGTTAGGGTGATACATTAGTCACTACAAATGGTTCTCCAAAACGGAAATTATCTAACTCAATATATATATATATATATATATATATATATATATATATATATATATATATATAAAAGGGAACATAGAAGTCAACACTTAGAGGCGACAGTCTGTTTCATGCTATATGCAATCGTCAGGCCACGTGTTTATATATATATATATATATATATATATATATATATATGTATACAATTTTTCGCTTTTTCACATATATATATATATATATATATATATATATATATATAGATAGATAGATAGATATAAAAGGAAGAGGTTATTGCAGTTCAAACGAGAGAAAAGTGTATATATTAAAAAGAAGAGAGAAACTGCAAACGTATTTGGTTGTAATGTCGATTTTTTTTTTAAATATGCTTTATTTTCCATAATTTTACTACACGTGTTTCCGGTCTCGCGACCGTCTTCAGGTAAAGGATTGAAGACGGTCGGGAGACCAGAAACACGTGTAGTAAAATTATGGAAAATAAAGCATAATATTTTTTTTTTAAATCCACATTACAACCAAATACGTTTGCGGAACCTCTCTTCTTTTTAATATATATATATATATATATATATATATATATATATATGGTTTCCGCTTTGCCCGATCTACAGCTGATGTGCATACGGCCATCACTGAAACTGTCTACCGAGCTCTTCAAAATAACAGGGAAGGCCGCGCCGTGTCACTAGACATCTCCAAAACATTTGATAGCGTTTGGCATGCCGGTCTTCTTCCCAAGCTCCAGGGTTATGGCATTACGGGTCGATTATATAACCGAATACAATCATTCCTGTCAAACAGTGAATTGAAGGTCGTTCTCAACGGATTCTCATCTAGTTCCTATCCTACGAACGCAGGTGAAAATAAATGAGCTTCCAGACGCCATAACTTCCCAAGTTTTCATCTACGCGGATGACACCACAATTTATTCCTGCCTCAAAAACAAATCTAGTCTCATTGACAAAACTCGCCTGGCCGTGCGTCACGAAAAGGACCTTCAATCGATTGTGAACTGGTGCACGAATTGGCTGGTCAACTTCAACGCTTCTAAGACAAAACTGCTCTCTATTAATCACCACAGAGATCCTTCCCTTCTCTCTATTAGAATGTCTGACGCTCAACTTCTCAAGAGCAACTCTCTGCGGCTTCTCGGTCTCACGTTGACTGCTGACCTGAGATGGAATAAATACATTGAGTCAATTGCCTCGTCCACCGCAAGGAAAGTTGACTCCCTGAGCCGCGCCAGGAAGTTTTTCTCCCTGGAGTCGATCCTTCAGATCTACAAATCAACAATTCGCCCTTGTATGGAGTATTGCTGCCATATATGGTCTGGTGCCCCTTCTGTTTGCCTCGGGGTTCTTGATAGGCTCCAGAGGCGGATATGCAATGTAGTTGGCCCTGCTATGTTGTCTCGTCTACAGTCACTTTCTCACAGACGCGCCATCGCCTCCCTCTGTCTGTTCTACAAATACTTCCATGGAAATTGCTCCGAGACGTTATGAGTTCAGGCGCCATACAAGGCTGGCATCCCGCTCTCACCCCTTCACTGTCGAAACTCTTAAATGTAACCGTCTCTTCTACTCCAATAGCTTCATGTCTCGCACCTCTCGCCTGTGGAACTCCTTTCCCTATTCCTGTTTTCCTGTGAGCTATAATCTCCAGCTATTCAAGTGTAATCTCAATCGACATCTCCAGTTGCCTTGATCTATCCACTACCCTTCATCCTTTCTTCTATGACTCCTATCAGATCTTGCTCTAAATTTTCTGTAACCCCTTGCCTCCTAGTGGCTCCCGCCTTGATTGGGGTGAAATGCTTAATATATATATATATATATATATATATATATATATATATATATATGAAAAAGCTATCATTGTTCGCTTGCTACATAACAAAAACTATTTTCAATATGTAGCAAGCGATCATTGTTTTGCAACATAACGAAAATACTAGCTACCTACCTACCTTACGTAGCTAGATAATTAGATAGATAAATAAAATGGATTTTTTTAGATTTTCCAGTAGTATTCCCAGCATTTGTCTAGCGAGATTTTATAAGTATATAATTTTGGACAATGTACAAATGAACCTAATTTTTCGAATCCAATATATAATATAACATTCATACATACATATATACACACACACACACACACATATATATATATATATATATATATATATATATATATATATATATATATATATATATATATATATATATATATTAATGCATGTTTCATTAAATAATATAGACAATTTTTAGCATTATCACTGAAACACAAAAGAAAATCATTATGTTGATACATGTTATTATTGTTAATCCTGTCTAAGCTTTCACCTTGCATAAGCCATCATCAGAGATTACAAGTACATTACAATAAATTAGATAATAAATTATATTACAAAGATGGTAATTTTTTGTTTTACAAGGGTTATGCGGACATTGCAACAATTAGAGCTTGTTTTGTTTGCATGGAAGATTGCTATGCAACGATAAATTCGTGCATATGAAACGCAGAAAGCAAATATCGCATTGCGATTCATGACACTACACATGATCACGTGAGAGTGAAAAGGAAGAAAAATGCAAAGTATGGAAAGCCGTTAGTATAAACCAATAGCTCTTGTTATATCAACTATAAGCATTTAATTATATTTGTGGAGTTTTCTTAGTTTATTTTGTTCATATTAGGTTTCAACTGTTTTATGTAAATAGCTTCAAGAATTTTTAGGTTTGTAGTATAGTTGTATTTTCAACAAGGATTTTCCGGAATTGTGTATGTGGCCAGGCATATTGTTTTAAATGTCTAAAAATGTTGGAATTGTCATTCAACTGGAGAGTTAAGCGTCGTGAAAGCGAGTTTGTGATGTGACAAACATAAATATTATTTAATCCGTTGGAGATTATATATATATATATATATATATATATATATATATATATATATATATATATATGTGTGTGTGTGTGTGTGTGTGCGTCCGTCTGTTATATTTAACAAATATATGTTTGAATAATACAGTGGAAACTCCGTTCACGAATTTACTTCGCCCCTAAAGCCCATTCATAACCTCAAATATTCGTTAACCGAAACTATTTTTCCAATAGGAATCAATGTAAAATGACTTAATCCGTTCCCGGTGCCAAAATGATTGCTTATTTAAACTTTTACAATAGTATTTCGTGCACAAGTTTATACACAGAACTAATGAAAATCATTAAATCTAAGAAAACCCAATACTAAATAGATAAAAATAGATGAACCGTTCAATTTAAGCGTACCTGCATGAAGGAGAGTTGATGGCGTAAGTGGAAGGGGAAGGAAAGAAATGTTATTGTTCGGAAAAGGGGAAGGAAGGACATGATCGTCTCTTTATTTATAAGAATAGTATAGATCGTTGATTTTGCCATATGAAACTGAGGAAGAAGAGACAATATCATTAACAATTGTCTTTTCTCTTAACTTTTCTTTTTCCTTTACCAGTATCACTGCTAGTTTTCATTGAAGCCATGACTGAGGACTAATGAAGAGAAAAAAATGAACAGTACAATAAAATTGGGAAAGAAAAGCACAACACACGAAATGTATACAACATGGCGGTCGACTAAGAAAGGATTCCGTTCGGGTTAACTCGGTTCAGCAATATTGTTCGGGAACCGAAATTTTGTTCGATAACCGGGGCATTTTCATCTCGAATTTTCTGTTCGAAAACTGATTTGTTCGAGGACCGAGATTGCTCTGTATATATATATATATATATATATATATATATATATATATATATATATATATATATGTGTGTGTGTGTGTGTGTGTGTGTGTGTGTGTATATGTATATATATATATATATATATATATATATATATATATATATATATATATTATGAAAAACTAGGTAATCCGTATGGGTAAACCTAAGGAGGATAAAATCCAGAGAGCTCAATGTAAATCCAGAGCAAATAATTTAAATAAAAACAGACCACTTTAATGTTTTATGTAATAAATTATCTCACCACAGCCCTTTTAAAAGGACTGCGGATCATCAGACTTTACTTCCAAACAAAAAATGAAAAGAAAATTTACACATTTTTGACGGGCAGTATTAAACATATGTAAATTAACGAAGTGTGGAAGTGAGGGGGGAGAGAGAGAAGACATGAGTGAGTTAGTAGATATTGACACCTTTAAACGGTTAACTTAACGGAAGTTATATATTGAAAACGAAGGGGTAGAGAAGAAAAAAACTCATAGAGAGAAAAAGAGAGAAAGAAGTAAGAAGTAAAGCGAGAAGAGAAGATGTCACTAATTTTCTTTGTAAAAAAAGCTAGAAACAGACGCTGTTATTTTGCTTTACTTTGAAAGTGTTATTTTGTGGGCTGTGGTGAAATAATTTATTACATGGAACCTTAAAGTGGTCTGTTTTTATTTAAATTATATATATATATATATATATATATATATATGTGTGTGTGTGTGTGTGTGATACTTAACCTATGCATGTGTTTAAGTAAATGTCCATGTTATTTCTAATACAGTATAAATTTCATCTACCGGCCTAGGTTTTTTTCGAGAGATTCTAACAAATTCACTTCGGCAGGGTTCGAACCTTCGTCTCTCTCATATCTATACACATTTCCCTGTCTTATATCTCCGTCTGCTCAATTATTTTTCTATGTTTATCCATATCTATTTCAACTTAAGCTAACGAATAAAAGTTAGAAAACTTTTAAACGTCTTCCATTAGGATCCACGTGTGCCTGTTGGACGCAGGCTTGTTGATCATAAAAATAATCGCTTACAAAACGTTTATTAAACAAATCGACGAGCGCCCGTCTGTACATTTGTGAATGCTTATAGATATATATCTATATACTTCTTGGTACCAAGTACTTAAAAACTGCCGGGTCGTGGGTAGGTTTCGCAAACCTGTGACTAATGTTGCTCATATAACTAACTGCTATTTAATTATATGACCCGATAATCAGAACCTCCAAGTAAAAAATTAACAAAAAAAACTCGATGGAGTCATCGCAGGCCTGTGTTTGGCAAAATGCATGCTGGGTAGACATGTGCGGCCCGGCAGAAAATGAATCAATCATGGCCTGACAGTAGACCAGTGTGCGCAGTGTAAGCAAGTTGACGGATTCAGTTTTTAATAGGACAATAAATTCGTCCTGCCCATCTACACACACACACACACACATAATGTTTGGAAAATCTTAGAACATTGCTCAGATCTTTATAAGCTTTAAGAATTTTTTTTTTTTTTTTGTCCAACTCTGATAATTTTATTTCATTTTGGTGAATATTATGGACGAAAATGAAATGCACATTCGACACTGTTTACTGTGGGAAACGTTGCAACGAAAATTTGGCGGTTGGCCATCGAATTTTATGGTCAAGACAAAATCTTTGCATACGTTCGCGAAGTTTTACAATGAAGTTAGCGGACAAAGAATACTCTGAAAAGCAGAATTAAAACATGGGTAAATTAGGGAAGATTTTCCGAGAAAGATGCAACGCAAAAACCTTTTGAACTTTTAGAAGAATTTAAAATGAACAATAAGAGGTTGGAAAAGTAAATATCTTTTTTTTCCAGTTCAAGCGATCAATCTCTGGATAAATCTCAAATAAAGTATATCCTTGCATACATGTGAAGTCAACTATTACGAGACACTTGTATTTTATCTTCTTGATGGTAGTAAATGATTGAAATCTACGTTTAAGCAATGTATTCAACCTATACAGTGAGACAATTCCGAGAGAAGTGCAAACCCTACCGGGATTCAGCGTTGGCGGCCACAATCTTAACAATATAAGAGGCGCAGATGACACAGTGCTGATAGCAGACACGTAAAAGAAATTAAAAAAAAAACTCCTACAGAAGGTAGCGACGGAGAGCGAGAAGAAGGGACTAAACATAAACTACAAGACAGAATGCATGGTTATCAGAAAAAAGATGAGCCCGAAATGCAATTTACAGTTCGGGACTCAAGCAGTTGCGGAAATTTAAATATCTGGGAAGTATTCTGACAGAGGACGGTAAGTGCGACACTGAGATCCGTAGACGCATTGCGATGGCCAAAGATGCATTCCAAAAGCTGGGCAGAGTATTGCGAGACAGGAGGATTTCTTTGGTAACAAAGAAAAGAATACTGACCTGCTACGTGACATCTGTCATTGTTTACGGCAGCGAATGTTGGATGGCCGCTTCAAAGACGAAGAAGAGACTCGAAGCGACGGAGGTATGGTTCTACAGAAGGATGTTAAGGATATCATGCCCCATGCGTGTGAACAACGATGAGGTTTTGGAGAAGATGCAAACAAGGAGGAAGCTTATACTTAATATCAGGAAGAATCAGCTGAAATTTCTAGGGACACGTAATGAGAAATCCGTCGACTTGCTTACACTGCACACTGGTCTACTGTTAGGCTATGATTGATTCACTTTCTGCCGAGCCGCACATGTCTACCAAGCATTCATTTTGCCCAAAACAGCCCTGACATGCCTCCATTGAGTTTTTTTCGTTTTTTTTTTTACTTGGAGGTTCTGATTATCGGGTCACATAATTAAAGAGCAGTTATATGAGCAACATTAGTCACAGGTCTATGAAACCTACCCACCACCGGTCAATGAGGG
>OZ010586.1:91020251-91060251 GCA_963932145.1 Acanthosepion lycidas | reverse complement strand
TTAATGGTGGAAAAGGTTTTAAATTGTCTTCACAATTGATTTTGAAAATAAATAAACTTCTCTGTGAAATCTGTGTGTTGTTATTTCTAACATTACCTGTCTTCATAATAATAAAAAATATTTACCGGCAAAATAACCTGGGGTCTATTTTACTGAGACCGGTGAAATAAGATTAAAAGCATGTTTGTCTATTTTACTGGGAACGACAAAATGGCCTCTTTCCTTTTTTTTCTTTCTTTCTTTCTTTCTTTGTACCTTTTCTTTCCTTTTGTTTTTCTTTCATTTCATGAAAGATTATTTCTTTCTTTCGTCTCTTCATTCCTTCATATGTTACTTTTTGCTTCTAGCAACTTTCTTTTTTTCTGTTTAGAAGCAGTTCAGTTTCCTTTTGCTTCTTTCCTTTTTTCTTTAGTAGTCTTCTTCTTTTTACTCTCTTTCATTCTTTCGTTTTTACTACATCATTCTTTCCTTTCTTTCTTCTTTCCTACCCTCATTCATTCATTTTCTTTCTCTTTTACATTGAAGCATGATAAATAGATTGACCTCATAAGACAAAACCTCATAGATAAATTATCCAATACAATTTTATGAAACACAGAACTCCACCCCCTAATATTTGTTTTGTCAATTAGAAACCGATCATCTTTTTCTGTAGTAAATTTGATTTTCTTCTCAACATTCAACTAATGTCACTTTCTATGATACAGTAGAGTCATTTCTCTAAATGAAGTAAAAGAGCCTTGTGATTCCAGCCGTCAGCCAAGACAGTATTGTTTGTATATTCCTTTATATTATTATACTAACTTAAAAGCCGTACTATCAGGCGTCATTTAAGATAGCTCCTGCGGAGGGTTCTTGATTGAGCCTTCGGCTTGTTCCTGAGTTTGAGGATCCCTAAGTCATTGCATATCCCCAGCATTGGAAGCTCTCCTGGCTGCCGTTTGATCTGGATTTTCATTTGCATGGGACTTTCTTTTCATCGCCGCAGCCTTGACTCTTTTGATTGCAATCTAGTCCTCTGTTGGCGGAGATATCTTTTTGCGAGGCATACTGCTGCCGTATGCGATAGGAAACAATAAACTACAGAAGATCTCAAAATTGATCGCTGCATTTAAGTATTGCATTAATATTTAAGCTTACCGTTTAAACATTCAACGATAATTCTTCTGTCATCGCTTAATTTAAAAACAATTTGATGTACGTAGGTCCTTACTTTTCGTATAAACAATTATTTTTATTTCATCGGTGACTCTTGCTGGATTTCGCAATTAATTTCGATTATTCCCAAATTTATTTCCAAGTTATAAAAATTATCGTACAAAAGAATTTGTCTCAAAAATCACGTAAAAAATCACCGAAAACAGTTGCAGCAATGAAAAATTTGGAATCCAAAATTTCAGGATTGTGGGTCCGGCTCCGGCCCAGAATGTTTTTAATTTGCTCATGGAGTCAGCCTGATTCCAAAATGGTATGATGTGTTGGGCTATGGCCTCTAGGAGTAAAGTTGAAAAAGTGTGACACACTGACATGCGAATATATTTATATAGATATAATGCAAAAATTGCAGCGTTCTTAATTAAAAATAGAATAAAAAATTTTTACACCTTGCATTTGTTCTTTTCAGCCAATAATTTTGTACACACCTAATTGAAAACTTTACTAAAAGAAAGAAAGAAGGAAGCTTTACTAAAAGAAAGAAAGAAGGAAATTCGACTAAAAGAAAGAAATGAACCCGACTAAAAGTAAAAAGGAAATGCAACTAAAAGAAACAAAGAAAGAAACCTTGGTAAAAGAAATAAATCGACTAAAAGATTGAAAGAAACTCGACTAAAAGAAAGTTACTCTACTAATATAAAGAAATAAATTCGACTGAAAGAAAGAAAAATTCTCAGTAAAAAAGAAAGAAATCAACTAAAGGAAATAAAGAAATTTTACTAAAAGAAAGAAATGAACTCGTTTAAAAGAAAGGAGCACTTCTAAAAGAAAGGAACTTGACTAAAAGAAAGAAATGGGCTCAACTAAAAAAAAGAAGCTTTATTAAAAGAAAGAAAGAAAGGAACTGAACCAAAAGAAAGAAAGAAAGAAAGAAAGAAAGAAACTAAAAAAGAAACTTTACTAAAAGAAAGAAAGAAACTCGACCAAAAGAAAGAAAGAAAGAAAGAAATTTTATAAAAAGAAAGAAATTCGACTAAAAGAATGAAAAAATATCTTTACTAAAGAGCAGAAAGAAAGAAACTTAACCCAAAGAAAAAAGAAAGAAAGAAGGAAAGAAAGTTGACTAAAAGAAAGAAAGTACCTTGTTTAAAAGAAAAAAATAAACTCGACTAAAAGAAAGAAGGAAAGAAACTTTGCTAACAGAAATAAAGAAATTACCTGACTAAAAGAAACAAAGAAGGAAACTCAATTAAAAGAAAAAAAAGAACCTCGTCTAAAAGAAAGAAACACGATTAAAATAAAAATAAAAAAGAAACACGACTAAAACGAAAAAAAGAAAAAAAACGACTAAAACGAAAAAGAAAGAAACACGACTAAAAAGAAAAAGAAAGAAGGAAAAATGACTAAAAAGAAAAAAAGAAAAAAAACGACTAATACGAAAAAATAGAAACACGACTAAAAGAAAGAAACACGACTAAAAAGAAAGAGAAAGAAAGAAAAACGACTAAAACGAAAAAGAAAGAAAAACGACTAAAAGAAAAAGAAAAAAGAAACACGACTAAAACGAAAAAGAAAGAAACTTTACTAAAAGAAAGAAACACGACTAAAAAGAAAAAAACAAAAAAAACGACTAAAACGAAAAAGAAAAAAACACGACTAAAAGAAGAAAAACGACTAAAACGAAAAAGAAAGAAAGAAAAACGACTAAAACGAAAAAGAAAGAAAACACGACTAAAAGAAAAAGAAAGAAAGAAAAACGACTAAAACGAAAAAGAAAGAAATTCGACTAAAACAAAAAAGAAAGAAACTTTACTAATAGAAAGAAAAAACTGGACAAAAATAAAGAAAAAGAATAAAGACACTACGACAAAAAGAATGGAAGTTAGGAAAGCTGACAAAAAAGATGACAGTGAAGTAACATTAAAAAACGAAAATAAATGACAAATAAATAAAAATGGTGCCTGAGCATGCGCACATAGTTGATGATTCTCGGTGAATGGCAGTAGGCGCGAAATTTGTCAACTGATGGCGGATCAAATAGAAGTTGACAAGTGCGCAGTCTCAATGGACAGCCGGCAGGTGCGACTAACAGCCGCCGTTGGCCCACCCGCGCCAACTGACGAACTTGGAAGAGGCGTACGCGTGCAACCTTGTTACCATCATCTTACTCACCATCATCATTTTCCGGGAACTTTGATGACAGCACGGAAACGACCACCAGTGATGTTTATTGATGTTTTTACACGAGTTGAAGGCATGAAATGATAGTTTGGTTGTGAAGGTAGCAGAGTGGGTGGAAGCTGCTGGAACAAACGTAATATTCGCTTTTCATAGTTTAGCGTCTATTTTCTTTTTTTTTTTTTTTCATATTTAGTTTTTATGGATTGCATTCCTGCATGTTTAAAGAGAATAATGTTACATATTTTTTATCCCGTGACCTGTAGGGTCATTAGGCCAACATGTGTACTGTAGCCACAGTAGAATTGGTGTTTCTTGGGCAAGATAGCCAGACAGAGCCCAACACTTTCCAGGAAGGTTCTGAATTCAGATTTTTTCCCTTCTAGACCGGTTCCTACCCAATGTTATAGAACGCAGTCTGTCCTGCTATATACCCACAGCTGGGGGGAAAGAAGAGGATTCTTAGATTTCCCAAGGGTATTAGCGCGTAAGTTATATGCTAACTCTTTCTTTTCTTGCACTTCTTGTTTTCCGTCTCCATGTTTTCCAGCCACCTTTAATCAACAAAAATTTAAATGCAATGTCAATCGCTATCTACTTTCCTCCTCATTACTCTTTTCACTTCCCGCTCATTATTGATGATCCCAATTCTTCCACACCTTGTAACCCTTTTATCTTTACTGCTTTGTATGGGGTGATATCGATTTTAAAATATGAGAATTACAGGCTTCAGACTGTTTGTTCTTTTTGTTTTGAATATGGTGATTCCAAGCCAACCAAATCTGAAGAGTTCAAACTGCGCTTCTATTCACTCCATAGTTGGTTGGTCAGGACAATATATGGATTTATGCCTTGCTGAAGATAATTCTGTGAAAACGGGCACGATAGATGGAGTTTGTCTCAGTTTGCACAATATATATATATATATATATATATATATATATATATATATATATATATATATATATATATTGTAAATTCTTTTCATAGCGTTTTTTAAGTAATACTCATCCAATACAAGGATCATGAACAACTCAAGGTTGAAGACTACTAAACAAGATTGTATAGCCTTAACAGACAGAAGTAGAAAGTGAATATTATGAGGATATGGCGTATAGATAAAAATTGTCACTAGACTCGAAGAGGCTACTATCGTAATATCCGGGAAAGCATCTCCGCAAAAGTCTATTCAACAAAGTAGCCGTTCTTAGGAAGAAGAAACTTCTTTCTTACAAATGGAATACGAAAGTAATGAGTTTGAATTTATCCCTGTGGATGTAGCCGGACAAGTCTTAGCTGTAAAGATCAGAGCTGATCGCACTAAAGATTAGACATCTTCTGAAGATTTACCATTGAAATGTCAATAGATTTGCAGTCTTTATCCTCATAATATTCACTTTCTAATTTGATGTTTTCTCTGTAGAGGGAAAACTCTACAATACAGAATATTAGCCACCCACCAAAACCATTACAGGTTTCGGGTTTCTTTTATAGATTGCATGAGCAGTAGAGAACGCAAAGATATTTATAATTTATTAACAAAGTATAGAAAAGAAATTTTGTGAGTTTAAATATAACGTGTTTCGCAATTTTTAAAACAAAATGATCGGGCACAAATGAAGGACCACAAATGATAGAGTAATAAAAATTACATTTATTTAAAGGATATCATTTTGGGGCCTGAAACCATTTACTCTCAAACATTTATCAAAACTGCCAAGAGGAGCCCTACGGTACATGCCTCAGATGTCCGCCGTTCACTTGAAGGCACTGGTGAATACAAAATTGTTGATAACGCGTGTACATTCCGTCTGGGTGACCGCTTGAATCTTCTCAGTGATGATTACATTTAATGTATCAATGGTGCGAGCGTTGCCTTATCCTTGAGGAACCTCGAGAGGAAAGAAAATGTGGTCAGGGGCCCAGGTCAGGCGGGTCAGTTATCCATTCCACTTCTGCTCTGTGGATGATGAGACGCTCAACAAATTTTTCACGGAGACATGCCATGGTAACATTAGTAATGTGAGGAGGAGCATCATCCTGCTGGAGCAACTGTTTCTCCTCATCAATCTCCTCAGGCTCCTCGAGCTCTCCACCGAACACTCAAGCACTGGAATGAAACGCTTTCACTGCCACTGCGTTAACCCGATCATCTTCAAAGAAAAATGGTCCAGTAGTGCCATACCGCGAGATCGGACACTTGAATCTTCATTACTTAATATCTTATTCATGAAAAGGTTTCGTTAGATAACCTCTTCCATTTTATACAATGCGATCCCTTTAGAGTCCCCAACTTAATGTCGTCATTACATTCTCTGGGGTATGTGAGACACTGCTTCAATCATTTATGAGGTGGTTGTTTAAATATCAATTTGCCCAATATTGTCCTTCACTTGATTGCAATGCAAGGTGCAGATGTAAGGTCATATACTTCGGTGGACTAGAGTAACTACAAGCCAACCCTTTCCCCGGCTTCCCTTTACCCGGCTTCCCTTGACGATTTAGTCTTAATTGCAAGTGCCTTGTCTATTTTAGCATAATAACACAGTTGCATCTCAAACACTACAACACAGAGACACACTGCTGCCATATCCGGTCTGATGCTCCTACCGTGTATGTCGAGATACTTGACAAAATGTTTTAAAAAGGTTTGTTATGTAATAAATCCTTCAGTATCTGTCTATATCTCTGAGATGAGGTATCATGAATTTATTTGCTAATTTCCCTCTGAATGTTCTCCACAGCCTCAACCGGGTATTGAACTCACATTATTTGGGTCCTGTCACTGGATCTAACCAACGCCTTTATCCTTGAGAACATCTGTGTATGAATTTCTGGGTATTATAAACCTAATGTCTTCAGCAACCATTTTTACCAGTGCACATATTGCAATTTTTGCCGTTATCATGGCATGTTTTTTTACCAGAGCTCATATTGCAATTTTTGTTGTTATTATCGCTTTTCTCTGGCACTCCCTATTAGTGGTTCCCATATTGTATTCATTTCTATGCTTGGTCGGCTCAGGAGATTTTTGTGGCCTGGCATATGTGCTGATTCCTTAAGTTTACGAATTTTCCAATGGTGTTCTTTTGTGATCATAGACAACGAACACCATGGCACGTGGAACTAGAACAGTCTAATCCAGTGAGCGAAATAAAGGGTTCAGTTCGACATTCCAACCACCTGAAGAAACGAAACGTTGTAATAAATATGGCGACAAAGATGAGGACAATAGTCCGAATAATGTAAATAGTGTACATAATACCTCATCTCAGAAATATAGACAGATACTGAAGAAGGCCGGAGCGTACAACGGCCGAAACGTTGTAATAAATATGGTGACAAAGATGAGGACAATAGTCCGAATAATGTAAGTAATGTAATAGATCCTGTTCTGTCATCTCAACTTCAGCCACTTTCCCCACCGGTGTGACGTGACTCCCCTCTATCTTTTCAAAAAATATTTTTCAGAACAAATTTTCTGATGTGCTTCTTTTTTATTTTTTGCTTAGTACTGCTTCTGGGTGAACTTAAGCGTGCTACTGGATTGGCAACTAGGTCTCATGACTGTTTTGTTGTTGATCTGTGGAACTCGCTTCTGATTTCTTGCTTCCTTGCAACCTAAAACTTTCAAAAATATAAATCTAACGTCAATCGCCGTCTTCTGTCTTCCTGTGACCTGATCCTTTATTGACCTTTCCTCACTTCTTAATAAAGACGCCTTATTCTCTTTCATTACCTGTAACACTCTGAGTCCTAATATCATTATCACCTTCTTGAAATAATTATCTTCGTGAAATGATTATTGTGTATTTAGCAGCAATCCTTCTACATGTTTCATTAAAGATGACAGACAAGGCACTACTAAAAAATAAAATGATCCTTTATAATGTCTAAAAGTATAGCCAAAAGCGCTCGTAATTATAGAACAGTTTCTACATATTCCGTCTAAAAGAGAAAAGACTTGTTCGAACAAAAGAAAAAATAAATAAAATGCTTAATCGTAGTACATTGTCTGTTGTCTTTAATGAAACATGTATGTGAAATGATTAATATATATATATATATATATATATATATATATATATATACTGATTTAGCGATGAAGCCATATTTTTAATTCAGTTAATTTATAATATTTATGCTCTGTAAATTTACATTGAGCTCTCTTATGTAAAAATAAAAATATCAATAAGAACTTCGGATTATATATATATATATTGTTCTTCCTTTTTTTATCATAATATATATATATATATATATATATATATATATATATATATATATATATACCTATGTATGTATGTATTTACTCAATATATATATATATATATATA
Organism: Acanthosepion lycidas; assembly: GCA_963932145.1. NCBI lineage: Eukaryota > Metazoa > Mollusca > Cephalopoda > Sepiida > Sepiidae > Acanthosepion > Acanthosepion lycidas. Next base: position 91,052,581 of record OZ010586.1, on the reverse strand, counting down.
TGTGTGTGTGTGTGTGTGTGTGTGTGTGTGTCTGTGTGTGTGTTTTAAAAAAGGAGAGAATAAACTAATAAACAAAATTAAGTGAGCGAAAACTTAAAAAAGAAAAGAAAATGAAAAAGAAAGAAATTATGTTTCAGAATGATTTAAAGCAAAAACAGCAAAGTGAATAATGAAAAAAGGACATTTTAGAAAGAAAGAAAGAAAGAAAGAAAGAAAGAAAGAAAGAAAGAAAGAAAGAAAGAAAGAAAGAAACGAAACGAAAGTTAAGAATAAACGAAATGAAACCAGATGAAAAACTTAAGAAAGAAAGAAAGAAACGAATAAATAAGCAGGCAAACAAAATTAAGGATGAATAGAAGAATGACATTTCAGTAAAAAATTAATGAAAAAGAAACCCAGGAAAGAATAAACAATTAATGAAAAAAGAAGGACCTATGAATGAAAATAAATTAAGGGAACGCCATGAGAAAGAAAGAAAGAAAGAAAGAATAAATAAATTAAAGAAAGAAAAAAGTTTGATTGAGTATGAATGAAAGCCGATATAAGAAAGAAAGAACAATGAATGAAAATACACCTGAGAAAGAAAGAAAGAAAGAAAACAGTAAGCAGACAATATTAATCGAATGACACAAAACTAAAGAAAAAAGGATAGAACAAAAAGACAGAATGAAAGAAAAAAAAATCGACTATGAATAACAGAAAACAACATTTTAAGAAACAAACCAAGAATGATAAATGTAAGATCACTTGAGAAAGAAAGATAGAAAGAAAGAAAGAATGATAAATGTAAGATCACTTGAGAAAAAAGAAAGAAAGAAAGACAGAATGATAAATGTAAGATCACTTGAGAAAGAAAGATAGATAGAAAGAAAGAATGATAAATGTAAGATCACTTGAGAAAGAAAGAAAGAGAGAAAGAATGATAAATGTAAGATCACTTGAGAAAGAAAGAAAGAAAGAATGATAAATGTAAGATCACTTGAGAAAGAAAGAAAGAAACAAACAAACAACAAACAAAGAATGATAAATGTAAGATCACTTGAGGAAGAAAGAAAGATAGAAAGAACGAAAGAATGATAAATGTAAGATCACTTGAGAAAGAAAGAAAGAAAGAAAGAAAGAAAGAATGATAAATGTAAGATTCCTTGAGAAAGAAAGAAAGCAAGAAAAGCTGATAATGTTACATCATTGCGAAAGAAAGAATAAAAGAATGAATAATAGATGTAAGATAACTTGAGAAAGAAAGAAAGAAAGAAAGATAGAAAGAATGATAAATGTAAGATGACTTGAGAAAGAAAGAAAGAAAGAAAAACTGATAAATGCTAGATCATTGAGAAAGAAAGAAAGAAAGAATGTTAAATGTAAGATCACTTGAGAAAGAAAGAAAGAAACAAAGAAATTAGGAAAAGAAAGAAATACATCTAAAACTAAAGAAGGAAAATTCTTCAAGAGAATGACAAATGAATGACTAATTGAAAATGAGCGTGACAGTTTAGGAGGGGTGGGGGGGGTGAATAAATATGTCGGATAAAGGAAAGCGTTAAAGAATTTCAGAAACTCGTATTAGAATTGACAGGTTTCCATTTCTCTGCCACCTTTCATCTCTTACCTCAGCTGCCGCTATAAAATTAGTGCGGTTATTAATATTTGTTCAGTTTCGCGCCAAAATCGACGAGGAAAATTTTCACCCCATGCGCTCTTGGCAAGCGCGCGAAAATTTCCGGACGTCAGAAAACACGTCACTGGAATCACCTCGAAAGCATAGAACGGCGCTGTGATGAATGCACTGACAGCTGAGAGGTTTATTGTTGGCATAAGTCCAGAGTTGATGAAATGTAGGATACCTTTATTTATTTGAAATTAGAGCTAGGCAAGACAGTGACTGTTATGCAAGAATTGTTTACATTTCGTGGGAATCGAATTTATCGGAAAGTGTCTACGAAATACACGTTTAAATTATTTTCTTCTGAGATTGGAATTTTTCTGGATTTGTTGTGAAAAAAAAAGTATTAAGAGAAGTACTAAAAATTAATTTAAATTCGTTATTATTATTTATTTTACTACTTTCATCTTTTACATTATTCGGACTATTGTCCTCATCTTTGTCGCCATATTTATTACAACGTTTCGGCTGTTGTACGCTCCGATCTTCTTCAGTATCTGTCTATATTTCTGAGATGAGGTATTATGTACACTATTTACATTATTCGGACTATTGTCCTCATCTTTGTCACCATATTTATTACGTTTCGGCCGTTGTACGCTCCGGTCTTCTTCAGTATCTGTCTATATTTCTGAGATGAGGTATTATGTACACTATTTACATTATTCAGACTATTGTCTTCATATTTGTCACCATATTACAACGTTTAGGCCGTTGTACGACCTTCTTCAGGTGGTTGGAATGTCGAACTTAACCCTTTATTTCGCTCACTGGGGTACACTGTTCTAGTTCCACGTGCCATGTTTAATGGATGTCAGTAATCAGTTATCTCCTGTTAATTTCCCTCTGAAAGTTCTCCACTGCCTTAACTGGGTACTGAACTCACACTATTTGGGTCCTATCACTGGATCTAACCAACGCCTTTATCCACTGTACCATGTGTCCTGAAGACACAACGGCCGAAACGTTGTAATAAATATGGCGACAGATGAGGACAATAGTACGAATAATGTAAATAATGTACATAGTACCTCATCTCAGAAATATAGACAGATAATTTCATCTTTTAGCAAATAAGAAATAGATTTTCATGCTTTATATACTCAAACTCAGTAGGCTACGGAGGTATCCTGTAATTTGGTATCCATAGGAACAAACTTGCCCTTGCGCGAACTCTCTCGTGTGGTCACTCGGCCAGCAATGAGAGCTCATTGAGTGGACTTGTGATTTGTGTAACAGTCGCATTCAAATGGAATATATATGAAATGGAATGTTTTCTGCTTGAAATATTGGCCATCCTTCCTTAGAAAAGATTCGAATGTTTAAATCCAATGTAGTTTATATTAATTAGTTCGTGGGACTTTTAATAAGGCCTATTAATTAGTTCATAGGACCTTTAATAAGGCCTATTAATTAGTTCATGGTTCCTTTAATAAGGCCTATTAATTAGTTCATGGGACCTATTTTTAGTTTGGTTTGGATTGGTTTGTTTTACGGCATATGAACAAAAATGTGTTATTTAATGTCGTCAAGATTTTTATTGCTGATAATATTTTTTCTTCAAAAATATATTGTTGGCAATATTTTTTTTTTAAAAACGTATTGTTGGTAATATTTTTCTTCAAAATTTCATTGCTGGTAATAATTTTTTACAAAATATTTATTGTATTAAAGCTTATTTTTACACTTTCATAGTATTTTGGAAAAAGTTTGGGGGTTAACTACTTGCCCGTAGCTGTGAACCTAACAGGTGCTACCACCCGAGTCAGAGTGGATCTGGGAACACCAGCAATTAATAGCTGGTTCCCCGCTACTCAAAACCTCCTTGCTGTTGGATGTTGTTTAACGTCATAACAATGACGGCCCATTTTTAGATTCAATATTTTTTTTTATATTCTTGTGCTCCTGAGATCTTTATTAAGTAATACATCCAATGTGCTTTTATATTAATGGGTTCATGAAATCTTTAATAATGTCTCCTCGTTAGATCCAATATGTAATTATTATAATAATGAATTCATGAGACATACAACGAGCACTGCTTTTTATATACAAAATATTATCTTTTTTTTTAAGCGTTTCGCCCAAGCATGATGTCTGTTGTTTATATATCCCAAGGAGTAATCTCTTTAAATAGTCATTCCAAATTCTAGAGATTTTCTTGCATTCCCTGACGATGATTATTTGTTTATAAATCCCTTTGAGTATTCTGTTTCAATATTTATCTCCCAATTCTATAGCTTAACTTACATTCCTTGAAAATGTCTATTTTCCTATAAATCCCACTGAGCAATCTATTTCTCTATTTATCTCCAAATTCTATGGATTTTTTTTTTTTTTGATGATGATTGTTTATAAATCCCATTCAATAATCTGTTCAGTATACATCCCAAAACTCTAAAGCTTTGCTTACATTTCCTGATGATCAATATTTGTTTGTAAATCTGATTGAAGCGCTACTGTTAGTTTCAATTCATAAAATGTTCTTAAATTAAAATTACAGAAAAATAGATTTCTCGTATCCCCTATTATCGTATTGAGGCGGGATTTCTTACGATTTTTGTTTTGTCTGAAGTAACGTGAGTCGTCTACATATTGATTGTATCATTATTCTCCTTCTACTTATTTTCTGCTGACTTTTTACTTGTTGTTGATGTTGAATGTCTTCAAGTGGTTTGTGTTATTTTGTTTGTGATTCTGTTGACTCACCAAATATAATTATCTGAAAATAGAAATTACATGAATGTGGCATTCGAAATAAACCATTATTCCTGCAACTGAAGGATCACTGGGAATGAGTAAGGAGAATCCTGATAGACATGTTAAGTAAATCCCAGGATGCCATCTTTATCTGAAACATAAAGTCTATGTTAAAGGATACGTTTGCAAACATAAAATTCCATCAACATACTTCATGCACCTTACGTTTCAGGAGTATTATGATTTATGTATGAGATGTAATATATGTAATATGTTATATTACATATATGTTATATTACATATATATATGTATGAGATGTAATATATGTAATATGTTATATTACATATATGTTATATTACATATATGTTATATTACATATATGTTATATTACATTAATATATGTTATATTACATATAGGTTATATTACTTTAATATATGTTATATTACGTGTATGTTATATTACATTAATATATGTTATATTACATATATGCTATATTAGATTAATATATGTTATATTACATATAGGTTATATTTAATGTATTGGTATATTGTTAATATATATTTATAATTTGTATTATGTTTTATATATGATTAATGAGCAAGTGAAACTTATGTTGGATACAACCACCTTAACTAACGACCAAGTATATATAATGTTTAACAGGTATAATATTGGAGGAATCGTGACTTTTCTCATACAGTCTCAGTTACGATGGACTGGTCATGTCCTGAGAATGTCTGATGACAGCATACCCAAGATCCTAATGTAAAGCCAGTTAGATCAGGGCTACAGAAATGTAGGACGCCTATGACTAAGATAAAAAGACAAGGCTGAAGAGCAACTTGTCAGCTGTCAATATACCTCATAACACCACCGAGCGTTTAGCCTTAGCGGGTAGAATGGAGATCAACGTGTTTTAGTAGACTCAGCACTTTTCAATCTGCTTGTCTGAATCTTCTTTAAGAAGCGAGAGCAATATCTAAAAGGTCAACCAATCTAACAGTGATCTGATCCCATAATCCTCACTCTTGCTCCATATGCGGCCTCCTTTGTAAATCACTAGCGGGTTTTAAGTGTCACTTAAGATTATTGCACAAAATTTCATAGCTGAATCAATTAAATATCTCAGATCCTCATACGTCGAAACTGACGGGAGAGTCCATTATATAGATAGATAGATAGATAGATAGATAGATAGTTTAGTATATATATATATATATATATATATATATATATCATAAAGAAGTAATTATACAAAGAATTAATTAGAAATTTTAATGTGATTAATAGCGAAATTCGGGAATATTACTCACCGAAGATGTCAATTTGAAATTGTCGAACGTACTTGACTCGGGCTTATCAAATCAATCTAACAACAACTCAGATATAAGGATCGTATTATTCAAGGATTTGATAGTAAGTTAATGTCTCATTAAGTCTTGTTAGAGAAGAGATTTCGCCATTAATCACATTAACATTACTAATTAATTCTTTGTCTGGAGGGGCACGATCTCAGCGTGCGGCACCTTTGGAAATGCCTGAAAACCATACCACGGGTTGACCCAAGCCTTGTGAGTGAAATTAGGTAGACAGAACACTTAGGGGCCGTCGATAGCTATGCTAGCAAGAAGTTACAAGTCATCGTGACCGGGGATTAGAGTGTTCTGTTGTTGTTCAAATTGTTGGTTTAGTATATATATATATATATATATATATATATATATATATATATATATATATATATATATATATATAAGGTGTGTGTGTTTGTGCGCAGTGAGAGGGCGGCGGGCAGCATATCTTTATACATTTCTATGTATTTGGGCGTTTATGAAAGAGTATCGAAATTATTAATATGTTCATTTCAGCCTGTGTGCATATATCTGCTTGTGTGAGTGTGTGAGAAAGAAAGAAAGAAAGCGATAAAGAAGGAAAGAAAGAAAATCAATGAAACAATCACAGAAGGAGATTTGAGAATATCTTTAAGAAAGAAAGAAAGAAATAAAGAAAGACAGAAAGACGAAGAAAGAAAGAAAGAAAGAAAGAAAGAAAGAAAGAAAGAAAGGAAGAAAACTAAAACTAAAAAAACATCAAATATCGAAAGCAAAGAAACATAACACAAGAAAATTATCGGAAGAAAATTCAAAATGACGAAAAGAAAGAAAGAAAGAAAGAAAGAAAGAAAGAAAGAAAGAAAGAAAGAAAGAAATAGGGGGAAATAAAATAAAAGCAAAAATGACTAATCCATTAGATGTCATTAACAAAAAATACCTCCTCGAGTTTGCGGAAAGAGACGCAAAAAGCAAAGAACTGTCGAAAGTTTTCAAAAGAACTTTCAAGCGAACAGAAAAAGAATCAAAGAAAAAAAGCAAACAGAAAAAAAAAGATAGAAAAACTGAATGAAAATAGAATCTAATAGAAAGAATGAAAGAGCGAAGCGAAAAAAAAAAGAAAAGAAAAGATGGCGGACACGTGACAACTGAAGAGATGTCGGACGAGAAGAGTGGCGGAAGCGAGACATGATACGATGTTGCGGGGAACAAGCAAATGATGCCAAGCGAAAATGAAAGCGTAGTGGGGGAAGAGAAGGGATCGGAGGAAGGTTTGGGGCTAGGAGACGGGTGGTTCGTGTAGTAGCAGTAGCGGTTCGCCGAGTGAGGTAGTTCGTCTCAATAGAAACGAAATCTTGGCAAGTCGATAGCAGTTAGAAATAAGAATGAGGTTTTCTGTCGTATCTTTAGACGCCGAAAGGGAAGGAAGACCATAACGTGGTACGGGGAAAGAAAAGATCAAGGATGGTGGCAGGGGGAATAAGGCTAGCGGTGGTTGGGGAGGAATATTTAAGTGGAAGTCATACAAAAAAATTGTTGAGAGACTAGGTGCTGGTAAGGGCGACAAGGAGGCTGGCTTCCGGTTTCTGCCTATCGCACGCTCTTCTGTCAGAGAAGTCAATAAAATGCTACGGTGACTGTCAACATTGTATTTTATTTTTTCCAGTGAGTAGGTGCTTCATGTACAATTATTTAAATTGTTACTTAGGAGGTAAGGGTGTGTTATTTTGCGTTTATTTGCATTGATGGGTGTGCGTATGTATGAGAGAGAACAAATCTATATCAGTGTGTTTATATGCATTGAAGTGTCTGATGTAGAAGTCCACAGCGCCATCTTTTGTATGACTTCAGGAAAATCTGAAAGCTGCATATGAAATTTACACAAATCTTCATTACTAATGCAATCAAACAGATGACGTACAGCACTACCTCCACGTGAAGTTTCACTTCAGGACGTTGGCGATAATGTCTCTCTTTTCTATCCCTTATAGCTCTTAATAAATTCTCTCATTTCGTTAAACTTTGTTCCGCCATCCATTCCCTCAAGTTCTCTAGGTAGGTTAAGCGCTGTTTTCCTCTGTAACAAAATTCCCAAGGCCCATTTCCTCATTATGGATCCCAGAAGTTTCAATTGTCTGTTTCTGATGTTAAGTTCTGGTTTCATTTTCCTCGTTACTCGCATGTTCTGTCCATCTTATTCACAGAACTATTTCTGCTGCTTCAAGTTTTTTCTTCATCTCTGTGAAGATTGTCCGGCATTCACTCCTATGCAGGAGGACTGATATTATGTAACGGTCCAATGTTTTGTTTCTAACCATTTTTTTTGGTTTCTTAAGACTTTGCTTGGCTTTTGAAAGACATGTAATTGTTCAAAATTCAAATTTCAGTCAAATCCATCACATTCACTTACGTGGGAAAGGTATGAATCCTCTCCTTCTCCCCCTCCTCGCCACAGCTATCAGTAAATAGCATGACATACCGTGTTCTATAGCCTTGGATGGCAACTGGTCTACTGCAGAAAGAAATAGCAGCCTACTACGGAAAAAACATCTGCCTCGTAAGTCATGTATCGAAAGATACATGATCGCCTAAGCGTGCATCACGCATGACACATAACTGTCTGATTTGTATTTGGTCTTAAGATTTTGATCAGGGGTGTATATAATTTCTTTCTAGTCAGGCAGTTATGTGTCATGCGTGACATATATATATATATATATAAAATACTGTTACTTTAATCAAAATATATTTGCGAAACATTTACATTTAATTAAAAATGGAGTTTATCAACAAGCAAGTGACCATTTTAAGCTTTTAATAAAATTGATAAAAACGAATATTATTTATGACTCAAACTAATACATGTATTTGAGGAAACAAAGATCGATAAACGCTTAAGTTTGTACAGTTTATGTAAGCTAACACACCAATATATTGTTTTTCTTGTTTTGTTTTTTGGTGTTTTTTGGTGTGTTTTTTTTAATTATTAAATCACCCATTCTTCTTGAAACATCCTCGAACAATCAATACGGTGAATTTTTAAATCTTTTTTACGCCAAGCAAGGCGATAACACGATTAAGGAGTTACTGGGAGTGAAAGAGAATTAGAAGAATTTTGTGAGGAGAAAGGACAAAAAAAAAACAGATTTCAGAAAAACAGAAGATGGCGATTGGCATTGTGTTTAGATTTTTGAAGACTGTAGGTGTGAGGAAAATAATCAGAAGGTATTTCTACAAGCGAAATGTGCGAGAAAATAAGCTAGTAGAATAGAACATGCGGATACATCTGGCTAGTTCAACGGTGAAAACGGCGAGACCTAGTAACTAATCTAGTAGCACACTTAAATTCATGTTTTATAGAACCATTGCCATGAAAATATTTATAGAAAAGATAGAAGGAAGCCACGTCAAGTGCCTGAGAAATTGAGTGATGCCGAGATGCTAGGTCAGGATATATTGCATTACAGACACTTTATAAAGAAATTTATAGCAGGAACACCAGACCATATGACATCAGTTTTCAATGCACGAACGAATTGTAGAATTATATGGTTGCATAAAAGAAACCTAATTTTTTTCGGTTGCATTCAATGTGACTTGATACAATTCGCGAATGCAACTCCTACTAAAGTTTGCAGTGTCTCGTTTTTAATAGACAATATCTTCTTGCCGTTGATAGTGATGTCCCTCCAACAAACAGCTGTAAGATATGAAACTAAGAAAACCGTCTATCGTATATAGTATCATCTTTTAAAAAAGACAGACACTCCAAAGATGGGATACTTTTTCGGAGTTTACCAGTGTTTCCAAGTGGTCCCTCGGCTAAGTACTGAGCAGTCTCAACGCTGCTTAACTGCAGTAATCAAACGAGAATTTAACGATAAGCGAAATAAAATAAATGCAATATCTGTCGATACTTTTCCGGTGTTTTTTGTCGATTTTAGTTACTATATTCGATATGTTTTTTCATCACTTCATCCCAAACAAGGCGATAATGCTACTAAGACGCGAGGGGTAAACTGAAAATAAAAGACAATTATACTTTAGTGAGGAGAAAGGCCAATAAAGGAACATTGTTCGGGAAGACAGAAGAAAACGATTGGCGTTGCATTTATATTTTTGAAAATTGTAGATGTCAAAGAAGCAAGAAAACAGACGGTCCACAGACGTGAGGTGAGAGGAAACTACTAGAATAGAACATGCGGTTGCATTTCAAATAAGATCTCATCTCTGAAATAAAATCTGTATTGTTTTTTTGTTTTTGTTTTTTGTTTTTTTTTTTTGCTTTGTTTTAGTATTGACTCCATTTTGATAAATAGTTGCAAGTAATTTGCTTTTAAATTTTTTAAACAAATGATATTAAAATCAACTTTTGTAACCAGAGAACTAAGAGGCAAATATAGTTTTCGACTGATGTACGTTATTGCTAACATTTTTGTGGTAATACTGACGCGTATACATCAGTAATCATCTAAGATAGTTTCAAACATATAAATATACCCTATTCCTAAGAATAGGGTATATTTATAGTGTTTTAAACAATCTGATTACTAATGTTACTTATATTCACACAAATGGTATCCCTGAACTCTGAACCTACTACGCAATATCAAATGACGTATCCTTGTACTGGCTGCAATATTGAACGGTGTACCTTAACATTATGATAACTTTTTTAGAGAATGACGTTTCTTACTAATGTTTTATTTGACAGAATTTCTTGAATGAGGAGTTGTCATTATTTACATTATTTACACGCAGATTATTGTCTCCATCTTCGTTTTTATTTCGACAAACACCTGATGTAGGCCAAAGTTGGATCCACAACGGTTGTAATGTTGTAAGAGAAGAATAGGCCACGTGTAAATAATGCAAAGAATAATGCTTTTTTTCTGTTAGACTGGCGTACTGGCGGGCTAACGTACATAGAAATTAAGACACTCTTTCAAAGTCTTGTGTTTCTTCATTTTATTGGCACAGAAATAATCATTTTGTGACAAAAGTGTAACTGACGAAGAAAAATTCATTTATTGCTGAGGAAATCGTGTTAAAAAATCTGACGATTCTATCCGTCCCCACGTTGCAAATACGGAACGTCGAATATCATGTGACGAGGAATAGAACGCTCTTTGAAATAATGCGTAATTTTCAGACGGACTTGTCCCTTTCACACTATCAATTGTTTTGACCCATGAAACTTTCGTTAGGAGTTCCCAAGATTTCAAGATATCGGCAAATCCCTCGAAGATTTCATCGAATCTAAATTCAGAATTGTTTGCCATTTTAACTGAAAAGTAAGAAATCAGAAGGAAGTTCTACCGGTGTGAAGTGCTAAAAAATAAACTATTAGAATAGAACATGCGGATACATCTGGCTAGTTCAACGGTGAAAACGGCGAGACCGAGTAACTAATCTAGTAGCACGCTTAAATTCATGTTTTACAGAACCATTGCTATGACAATATTTATAGAAAAGATAGAAGCAAGCCACGTCAAGTGCCTGAGAAAGTGACTGATGCTGAGATGCTAGGTCAGGATATATTGCATTACAGACACTTTATAAAGAAATTTATAGCAGGAACACCAGACCATATGACATCAGTTTTCAATGCACGAACGAATTGTAGAATTATATGGTTACATAAAGGAAACCTAATTTTTTTCGGTTGCATTCAAAGTGACTTGATACAATTCGCGAAGGCAACTCCTACTAAAGTTTGCAGTGTCTCATTTTTAATAGACAATATCTCCTTGCCGTTGATAGTGATGTCCCTCCAACAAACAGCTGTAAGATATGAAACTAAGACAACAGTCTATCGCTGTATGCAGTACCATCTTTTACAAACGCCCCACACTCCAGAGAGAAAACTAGGGAATACTTTAACCACTGAATAACGTCGACGATATGAATTTATGTCAATAAAAGGCTTTGTTAAAATTGATGGTAACTTCTCTATCAGTCGATTTACAAGTACCAGCACATATATCAATAACTGGGGCACATTTCTTTATCAGTCGATTTACAAGGACTAGCATATCTATCTATACCTCGGGCACTTCTGTATCAGTCGATTTGCAAGCACTAGCATATCTATCTATAACTGGGGCACTTCTGTATCAGTCGGTTTACAAGGACCAGCATATCTATCTATACCTCGGGCACTTCTGTATCAGTTGATTTGCAAGCACTAGCATATCTATCTATAACTGGGGCACTTCTGTATGAGTCGGTTTACAAGGACTAGCATATCTATCTAGACATCGGGCGCTTCTGTATCAGTTGATTTGGAAGCACTAGCATATCTATCTATAACTGGGGCACTTCTGTATCAGTCGATTTACAAGGACCAGCACATCTATCTATAACTGGGGCACTTCTATATCAGTCGGTTTACAAGGACTAGCATATCTATCTATACCTCGGGCACTTCTGTATCAGTCGATTTACAAGGAGCAACACATCTATCAATAACTGGGGCACTTCTGTATGTCGATTTACAAGGACTAGCATATCTATCTATAACTTTGGTACTTCTGTATCAGTCGATTTACAAGGACTAGCACGTCTATCCTTAACATAAAATAAAATTGAAAATGCTTAATATAAAGTACCCTACACTTTATATTAACCATTTTCAATTTTATTATTTTATTGCCATATTTATGCCATCTTATAAATGTTGCCTTTTAAATGAAGCATTTTCATAATTGTTTTATTACTAGTTTTACGCCATCTCATTAGTGTTGCTTTATGAATGAACTATTTGTCTCTCCTATTGTTTTATTACTAGTTTATATTCAGACTATTGTTCTCATCTTTGTTATTGTTATTGTGGTCACAACTTTCAGGCCGATGTACTCTCCGGCCTTCCTCAAGTGTATATCAATCTGGGATTTCTGTACTAAACCATTTATTTAATCTACAGGGTAAAACTGGTCTCGTTTCACTTTCCATATCTCGGGATTTCTCGTTTTCTTATTTTTAGTACTGTTCAATTATTGCTTACCTGTTCCCATCGAGTTCAATTATACACATCCCGTCCCAGGGATTGAACTCACAATCACTAAGTCAACAACACTTTAATCCATTTTGTCATTTTCCTGAATATAAACAGTGCAAATAATAACTCTTCATCCCATAAGTTCAGACAGAAAAATCAGGCATTACTTTTTAAATAAATCATTTTCTTTTTTTGCTATTTAAATTACGAGTCTTACTCCGGTTATATTCGGACTATTATCCTCGTCTTTGTTGTTGTTATCACAACGTTTCAGTCGTTGTGCCCTCCGGCCTTCTTCGGGTGCATATTGACCTGGGTAACCTAAATTGAATTATGAACAGTCCCCTTTATTTAATCTACGGTGTAAGACTGTTCTTGCTCCACTGTCCATGTCTAGGGATATTCTCGTCTAGTTCTTATACTTAGTACTTCTCAGTTAATTGTTATATTTAGTTCTCACTTAATTGCTCACCTGTTTCCACTGAGACCAAGTATACACAGACCGAAACAGGGATTGAACTCTCAATCACTGTATCAACAGTTTCACGAAACAACGCTTTTAATCCACTAAGACATTGTATGGTTTGGTTTGGTTTATTTTGTTTTACAGCATATCAACCTCAATGGGTAATTTAATGCCGACAAAATTTTCAGGATTGATTCGTATGAATAGAATATGTATTCTTTGGTTTAGATTGGTTTGGTTTATTTTGTTTTACGGCATATCAACCACAATGGGTTATTTAATGCCGACAACATTTTTAGGATAGATTCATATGAATAGAATGTGTATTCTTTGGTTTAGATTGGTTTGGTTTATTTTGTTTTACGGCATATCAACCACAATGGGTTATTTAATGCTGACAATTTTTTATTGCTGGTAATATTTTGTTTTGTCAAAAATATATTTCTGGTAATACTTTTCCTTCAAAATTGTATTGCTGGTTATAATTTTTTCAAAAAGTATCGCTGTTAATAGTTAACTATTTGCCCATAGCTGGGACCCTAACAGGTGCTACCATCTCGGGTCAAGGTGGACCTGAGAACACCAGCAATTACGAAGTGGTTATACGCTCTTCAAAACCTCCTGGTACGAGGCCTTGCTACTGGACGTAGTTTATCGTCATAGCCAGAGGAACTTGGATATTGTCTTGAATATAAATAGTGTAAATAATATCTCCTCATCCGCAATATTCAGACAGAATAGCTCTACTCCATCTTGTCATTTTTGTTTTTGTTTTTTTAAATGAATCTTTTCCTTTTTTATTTTTTTTTTATTTCCAGTTTTACGTCATTTTATTATTGTTCGTTTTTAGATATATTATTTTTGCTATTTTTATTTTACAAGTCGTTTCCACGCTATTTTAGTATTGTTAGTATATTTCAAGGGTTTTGCTTGCCACATCACAAATGGCACCAGACCAAACATTCCGGCGAAATTGTTAGTATTGAACAGGAGAAAAGATGCAGCATCCTCTTTGAAATGTGGCATTTCGAACTTGTGTACGGTTTCAAATATAAGTTTGAATGAGAAATACGAGATTTTATGAGGAATTAACCGAAATGATTGTTTTTTTTTTACTATATACACAAGTAAGTGTAAATTATATGAGAGGATGTTTATAAGCTGTGCATTTTTACCACCACGCCTAACATCTTTTTTCTTCTCTCATTTCATTTTGTATATGACAGACTGTCACGTAGGAGTATTATTGCATTTTTTCCTCACAACATACTTCTGTACCAAATGCAGGGACAAGATGATAAGACAAATGTGGACTACGATGCAAACGCGTGTGTAGCGAAAATAAAATAGTTACTCCAGCAAATATGAATAATATTCTTGATGTAACAACAGATAAAATACGGTTTTCACTTCAAAACGTGAAACACTAAAAAGCACTAATCGAAGATGGCATAGTCACGGACCTTTAGAATGAGGATCCGCACAACTTCTTACTCACTGAATAGGTAAATGAAAAATACGTCAAAACTTCATTCTAGCAGCAATAATCCTACTTTTGAAAAGAAGAAATAATAAAAACATTTATTTAACCTTCTATCACATTACTATCGAGCATAAACAATTTTTTCTCAGCCGTTCTTAGAAGCTAAAAAAATACAGGAGACGAAGACCAAAGACAGGCTTTTTTTTTTTTTTCAACATTTCTAACACAAAAAAAGAAATGTTCAGTTTTAACCTTCAAAAAATATCATAAAAATAGGTATGGTTTGATTTGATTTGTTTTACGGCATATCACCCTCAATGGGTTATCTAATGCCGACAAACCATAAAATACATACATCACATATTACAAATTTAGAGGGTATGAACATTTTTTTTACAAAGGAAAACATGTTTATAGTATCTAAATGTGAGATATTTACAAACAACAGCAACAAAAATAAAAAAAAATGACATTACATGGAAAAACATTCCATTTTGTCATTTAGTTACTTTTCAAGCATATTGGCAACGCACTTCTCCTTTGGTCCCTATTTTTTTATAAAATTTGCTTCTGTGAAACGTCTTTTTATTTCACCTTCATCATTTACTTTTTACCTCTTCTGTGTGTATGTATTCTGGGATTGCTTTCCTGACAAATCGAATATGGTGAGATTCGAACCCGGGTCTCATTGCCCTAATGCGAACGTTCTAAATACTCGGCCCACGTGATATGACCGTAAGGCGTATATAGGGTAAGTAACTTCTTCAGGTTGTTATTATTTTGTTTCCTGTTGATTAAATCTTTTATTATAGAAGTAGTTTTAGTGAATAGAATAAGCAAATAAATAAAACTTCGTCGGGTGTTCACGTCTCACGCTATGAAGTTATCCTCAGACGAAGAGAATCGTCTGAACATCACTTTCTAGTCATGTCTAAAACGAGTCACAGCGAAGATTTGTGTCTCTGACTTGAACTAGAGATTATTTTATTATAAATGTTCACTGTAAATCAGGAAAAAGTTGATTGTCTCTGGTTAAAGATTAATAGACAGAAAAGGCTATTCTTATATTTAGACATATCCATACCTAATCTACAACTTTTTCACGTGCCTGAAGGTAATTTATCTCGGCAAACTCAATAAGGTAACAACGACTCAGACAGAATTTCGAAATTCGATAAAAAGCACGAATTTAATAAAGACAGGAATAAAGAGAGAAGCACGAAAAATATATATCGTAGAAAAAAAGAGAGAAAATAAAGAAAGAAATGAAAGAAAAGCCCTTTAAAAAGGAAAGACACGAATAGATGGCTTAAAGCAGTCAGCCTCAAAGGCCACAGAAAGGCCGAACATCCATGTTGGACAACTTCCTTCATGACATCCGGTTAAAAGAGGAGAAACGTGCGCATGCGCTCTAGCAGAAAGAAGATGAGAGGCGAAATAAAGGAGCGCTGTTTTCCAATCCTCTTCGCTGGTAGCATAAAAAGGAGAGTGAAGCAAAAATCTTCTTTCTTTGGCAATATTAGTGGCATTATGACAGTAACAGGAAATGGTGAAAGAAGCTAAGGTTTGTGTGAAGAGACTGATGTCGTGCCAAATTTCAGAACAGGGACAATAACGATGAATGTCGGCGCAGAAGACAGAGGAAAGACATTCGCGGAAGTGAAACTCAATAAAGTAATGAAGTAAAGATAAAATAAAAAAGAAAGAAAGGGATTATGACTATAAATATGATGCAGGTGATGTTCATCTATATAATAAATGCAAATGTCAGTGTGTCGCTGTGTCACACTGTTTCAACTTAAAGGGGAACAACTCTCTAAATTTTAGTAGCTCATTTCAAATGAAAAGAAAATTACTGTTAAAAAATTACAGTGTTTCAAAACAGTTTTTCAATGTTTTTCTCCCTAACTGAGAAAGTGTGACATATTGATACTCTGACATTCGAATTTATCATTCATATATATATATATATATATATATATATATATATATATATATTTCGGTGTCTTGATTTGCAAATAATCAAGCCAATACAAAGAAAAGAGGTATAAAAAAGAAAGAACCAAGAACATGTACGTTAGCCGAAAATAATTTTCCATCATGAAAGTCCAAAGCCCAAAGAAAAAAAAACGATACGAGTAAGCAAAATAACTAAATAAGGCGTTCAATACAGTAAAGAGAGCAGAGCTAATTAAACCTAAAGAGCCAGACAAACCTACCAAGGTTTCACCTAAGCGGATCGTCAGGGTGATGAAACCTTGGTAGGTTTGTCTGGCTCTTTAGGTTTAATTACACACACACACAGACACATATATATATATATATATATATATATATATATATATATATATATATATATATATATATATATAGTCGACTTCTCCCCGTCGATTTTCGATGTATGAGGATCAAGCAGATCCGTTCCCAGGAAACCGACAGCCCGACATCAGCACATGAGATTTGATTATAGCGGTGAAGGTATTGTGCAGAACCATTCACACTTTTTGAAGGGCCGAATACAGAGACCTGGTGCACTATGTGCCACAGGGTCCCCAAACGACTCTTCAGAGTTGTCCTTCTCCTAGACCAGTTGCCATCCAAGGTTATAGAACCCATTGCTATTTACCCATAGCTGGAGGGAGAACAAGAGCATTCACACCTTTCCCAAGGTTATTCGGACGTAAGTGAATGTAAAGGATTCGACTGGAATTCGAACTCGGCTCTCGGATTCCTCAATCCAAGTCTCTATCTATTACTCCACCGTGTCACTTTTTCAACTTAAAGAGGCACAACTTCATTCGAATTTATCATCCAATATATATATATATATATATATATATATATATATATATATATATATATATATATATATATATATATATATATATATATATATATATATATATATATATATATATATATATATATATATTCTAATTTGTCACACACACACACACACATATATATGTGTATGTGTGTGTGACAAATTAGAAATATATATATATATATATATATATATAATGGATGATAAATTCGAATGAAGTTGTGCCTCTTCCGACGCGTTTTCATCAGCGGGGTGGGGTTGTTTATGTTGTTGTGAATACACATGCGCACGAATGAGAGACGCCGGGAGTTTAAAATTTTTCAATATATATATATATATATATATAGCCCACAATCTAGCCAAATTCATATGGATCATTTGTTTGTTTGCTTCCATCATCTTTGCTATTATCTATACTACTTTTTAAAACGTTTTCTTTCAAGCCTATTCATAATATATAAAGATTTATATAAAGATATATATATATATATATATATATATATATATATATATATATATATATATATAGATAGATAGATAGATAGATAGATAGATACGTGTGTGTGTGTGTTTTGTTTGTGCTGAAATAATGGCGAAGCTGAAGGGAAATACGAAAAGATGACGACGATGATGATCATAATGAATTGACGATGATGATGCCGATGGGCATTTCTGACAAAATGACAAAAGATCACCTAATTATGCCAATCGGAAGATAATAATATCAATTTTTTTGAGACGACGGACATTTCTAGCGAGGACAAGAGCGAACGTGACCCTTGATGGATGGACGCCAGTCACAAAATGACGGTTGCGATGTACCATAAGAGGGTTTGGCAAGAGCAAAGATAATTGCAGCCTTTATGATGCTGGCAAGATGAAGAAGTAATTTGGAAGCAGCAAAATAATTGGCCGAAAACGAATAAAGTAAAATATTTTCGAAAAAATTATGAAAAGTTGATAAACGAAAGAAAACGACACAAATGATTTTTAGAACAAAATAACGGTAAATGGTATTCATATAATAACATAATAGATAAAAGCTATATATATATATATATATATATATATATATATATATACATACATATATATATATATATATATATATATATATATATATATATGATATTTATTCGAAAATTATAACATATTTAAGTTTTAATTTTAGAATAAATTATATTTGCTCTACTCTGTATTGAGCACATTCAAGAATAGTATTTTTAATTTGTTGTAATTCATTCCGTATACAACAATCCTAAACCTACGTATATATATATATATATATATATATATATATATATATGTGTGTGTGTGTGTGTGTGTGTGTGTGTGTGTGTGTGCGTGCGTGTGAAAGAACAATGAGATTTATAATTCATAGTTCTTAGCATTTATTTTTATTTTAAAAGAAGCTGTGCTCGATACAACAGTATAGCATAATATAATTTTTTTAAATATAATTTCATTGCATCCCCGAAATTCGCATGTTTCAAAATTGAAACTTCAATTCAAATTCAATCATAAAAATTAGACTTCAAATACAAAGTTCCGTTTCATTATGAAGCGATACTAAGAATAACTTTTTAGAAATTAAGTAAATCAAACATCAGTGATTCGCGTGAAGAATCTGTTCGCGTGACACCTGATTCTCACTAGTGGAATGCGGACGGGATGTGGGTGATTTGGTTCAATGTAAGCAGCATGGCTAGCACTAGCCGTGAAACCAAGGAATGTACTTCAAAATAATTCATCACCAACAAGGACTCGAAGGCGCTTTATATATATATATATATATATATATATATATATATATATATATATATAAAGAACATAAAAAGTGTAAATTATAACCAAATACAAATAGATTTCGTTTGACATGTTTCGTTCTTTAAGGCTTCATCGGATTAAAATCATGTTTACTTTGATGCGACTACGCATGCTCACAAAGGGAACTGCGCGCAAAATTTTAAATTGTACTTTGTTTTTAAATATATGCTTTGGACATATATTTTAGTCGATTATATTTAGTTCCTTTCTGTTTATGTTTTTATGCCTTTTATTATTAAATATCCCACATTGGTAGATGATCAAGCGATTAAAGCACTTTCTATACATTTTCTTCTAAGAAAAATGTTTTCTTTTTAAATTAAGATTATTTTAAAGGTTTTACCTTTCCTAAATATCATGTTACACGCTAGTGACAATAGTCTAAAACTAAGTGTCCATTGCAAAGGAAAAGTACTCTTAAATTTCAACAAAATATAATTTGCAATAATCATCGGATTATATTTAAGACCACTCAGAATTTTTCGTTCTTAAAATTTACATGGAAATGAGAAATATATTGAATATAATTGTTTATCTCTTCCAGTTATATATATATATATATATATATATATATATATATGACATACAAATTTAATATCCAAGGACCAGTCAATATCTTTCAGTGCTGTTATTTTAGAGTTTTCCTTACTCTATTTTTATAAAATGACGAAGGCTTATAGGTTCAAAACTCCCAATAGCCTTACCCTGCGTCTGGACATCAAACCAAGTATTTATACATCCATGCACTTAAATAGATAGATAGATAGATAGATAGATAGATAGATAGAAGCAGAGTTACATGTAGACAAAGATACATAAATAGATAGGATTAGAGAGAGAGAGATGTAGAAGTAGATAGATAGATAGATGTATATATATATATATATATATATATATATATATATATATTGATAGATAGATAGTATAAAGTTATAGATAGATAGATAGATAGATATAGACTCAAAGATATAAAGTCATAGGTAAATGGATATAGATAGGTAGTTAGTATTTTATAGACTCAAAGATAGATAGATAGATAGATAGATAGATAGATAGATAGATAGATACATAGATAGAAGTGGAGATAAATATATACTCAAAGATAGATAGATAGATAGATAGATAGATAGATGGATGGATGAGCGGCAAATAATGTAAATTGACTGATGGATTGAATTATTGTTAAAGAGGGATAGAAACACAAACAATTACATGTGAGTCACAGAAAAAGTTACAGAAAGCAAAGAAAATGTCCAATTATGCCACAGTGTCTCAAACAATGAAACATATTCGGTGCAGCCAGATAATCAAGTCAATGAGCATGCGCAGAACCTCTCATATTCGCCATAGATTCATTCAATCCACCCACAGTCGCATATGATGAATGAGATTGGACTTTGAGAAATGAGAAGATGTCTTCCATCAAAATCAAATTTTCATGGCCACACGATGCCCCGTGACACAAACTATTAAAGGTTTTTAGCGGAAACGTCCATGATGCAGGCCATAGAGGATTGTCGCATGGGAGACGCGAGCTAAGCGCGCGCTACGCGAGGAAGTCAGGACAACCGGAAAAGAGACGGAAGTGATGCACGCACGTACTCTTCTTGATCTGAGGTGCTTGTTGGAGCCCGCGTTATTACGTCAAATATGCAGGTAGGGGACAGGAAGTGATGGAAATAAGAAGAAAGAAAGAAAAGGAGATGGAGAGCGAAGTGAGGAGGTAAGTAAAAGAAAGAAAGAAAGAAAGAAAGAAAGAAAGAAAGAAAGAAAGAAAGAAAGAAAAATTCAAATCGGGGACAGGAAATGCTGGAAGAAAGATAGATAGATAGATAGATAGATAGATAGATAGATAGAAAGAAAAATGCAAGTAGGGGACAGGTATTGCTGGAAGAAAAAAGAATAGAATATAAAGCATGAAGTGAGGGGGTAATTAAAAGAAAGAAAGAAACAAACAAACAAACAAACAGATATCAATGTAGGGATGAGAAAGAACGAATGAAAAAGATAACATAACGATTGAAGCATGGAATATAAGCAATGAAGAAAAAAGAAAGAAGCAAAATAGAAAGAAAGAAAGAAAGAAAGAAAGAAAGAAAGAAAATAAACTTAATAAAAACTAAACGAGGGAAGGTAAGAAAGAAAGAAAGAAAGAAAGAAAGAAAGAAAGAAAGAAAGAAAGAAAGAAGAAAGAAAGATAGAAAGAAAGAAAATAAATTTAGCAAAAACTAAACGAGGGAAGAAAGAAAGAAAGAAAGAAAGAAAGAAAGAAAGAAAGAAAGAAAGAAAGAAAGAAAATAAATTTAGCAAAATCTAAACGAGGGAAGCAAAGAAAGAAAGAAAGAAAGAAAGAAAGAAAGAAAGAAAGAAAGAAAATAAATTTAGCAAAAACTAAACGAGGGAAGCTAAGAAAGAAAGAAAGAAAGAAAGAAAGAAAGAAAGAAAGAAAGACACATATCTCCAGTCTCGCGACCTTCATCAGGCAAAGATGTTAAATATTCTCAATATGAGACATTCTCTTTTTTGTGTGTTAATGACCCAAATGAATTGACAGTGAAAAGATCTGCATGAACGGTTATAAAACAATTAAGATTGGTCCGAAAAATGATGAAGGAGTTATTGGCATTCTTATCTTTTAATGACCCCTGTGGGTTCTTAGATCTATTTCCATTTTCTTGTGTTTTTGCAGCATGCATATTTATATGTATATTCCCTCGCCATACATACACACTGTCTTGTTACGTGGAATTAATAAGCACATTTTTACACATACACATACACACACACACACACACACACACACACATATACACACACGCACAAACACACACACACATATACACAAATTTCCTATGCTGTGTAGTGTTCGCGTGTGTGCCCGTTGTTTTTGCCAATATGTGTATATATACATCGGCATAAGTATGTACACGCGTACTTCCTCTCTACATACACTACTGTCCTATTACAAGGAATCATTATAATAAACACACACATACATACATATACATATACTTTCCAAGTTACAAGGAATCAGTATACACAGACATACATATATACGTACATACCTATACATAATCTTCCTAAGTTGTATGAGGTTTGCGCGCGTGCCCGTATGTAGTCCCTTGCTTTTGTCAAGATAGATAGATAGATAGATAGATAGATAGATAGAAGTTGAAATAGATAGATAGATAGATAGATAGATAGATAGATAGATAGATAGATAGATAGATATAGACTCAAAGATAGCTAGCTATCTAGTTAGATAGCTAGGAAGATAGATAGAAGTTGAAATAGATAGATAGATAGATAGATAGATAGATAGATAGATAGATAGATAGATAGATAGATACTCAAAGATAACTAGATATCTAGTTAGATAGCTACGTAGATACAAGTTAAAATAGATATAGACATAGATAGATAGATAGATAGATAGATAGATAGATAGATAGAGACTCAAAGATTGATAGATATCTAGTTAGATAGCTACGTAGATAGAAGTTGAAATAGATATAGACATAGATAGATAGATAGATAGATAGAGACTCAAAGATTGATAGATATCTAGTTAGATAGCTACGTAGATAGAAGTTGAAATAGATATAGACATAGATAGATAGATAGATAGATAGATAGATAGATAGATAGATAGATAGATAGATACTCAAAGATAGCTAGATATCTAGTTAGATAGCTACGTAGATACAAGTTAAAATAGATATAGACATAGATAGATAGATAGATAGATAGATAGATAGATATCCAATTAAAAATCAGATGTATTGGCGCCAAGATTATAGTTCCTCTTACTCTTCTGTTCGTCGATATTCCGTAAAGCCGTGATGCTTTTTTCCTTAAGAAGATTAAGCGCCTCTTGACAGTTACCCACTTTATTATCGATCGGGTGTCTAATCCTCAACACCTTTAATTTCTATTAACAGCTTTTCCCTCGATTTCACATTCCCCACTTCAGTATCTACATATCTGACTTTCAGGGATGTGGCCTAATTACTGCTGGCCATTGATTCTTTAGGCTTGATTCTTTCATTGCTTTGTTGTGTCTTCAATTCAATGTGGATATATAAATAGATTCGAACTTTTGCCTCTCTCTCTCTCTCTCTCTCTCTCTCTCTCTCTCTCTACTATCACTCTACTAACTCTCTCTCTCTTTCAACTCTCTCTTTGACGCTCACTTTCTACTCAATCATTTAATATTTTCTATACACTCTCTCGACACTCTCTCCATTCTCTCTCCCTTCCTCTACTATCTCTCCACTCTCTTCCTACTCTCTCTTTCTCTGACGCTCACTGTCTCTTTCTCTCTCGCCACACTCTCCCCCAAGCTCCCCCTTTTCTATATTTCTCTGCCAAAATAAATATTTAGATCTCTATTCCTCTCTATTAGATTGATGCAAATGTTTCTCTCTCTTTTTCTCTAATATCTCTCCACTCACTTTTTACTCTCTTCCTGACGCTCTCACTCTCTCTACTCATTCTCCCTCACGTTCTCCCTCTTAATCAGTTAATACTTTCTGTTTCTCTGTCAACACCATTATTTTAGTCTCTGTTTCTCTATTAGGTTGATGCAAATGTTTCCATCTCTCTCTTTCTCTCTCTCTTTACACTGTCTTTACTGTCTCTCACTCTCTTTTTCTACTCTCTCTTTCTACTCATTCTCTATCTCATTAAACCTTATGCTCTCTTTCTCTCTCTCTATCTCTCTGTTAAAACTCCCTATATTTCTCTGTAAACAAATATTTTGCTCTCTCTTTTCTATCTTTCTCTCTTTTTAGGTTGATATAAATGTCTCTTTCTCTCTCGCTTTACTCTCTTTCTCTCTCTCTTTCTATCTCTCTATCTCTCTCTACTCTCTCCTTTCCCTCTTTCATTCTCTCTCTGTTAATACTTTCTATATTTCTCTGTCACCATACATATTTCTGTCTCTCTCTGTTAGGTTGATGCAAATGTTTCTCTCTCACACACTCGCCTTCTCTCTGTATTTTGCTTTTAGGCTGAAGTAAAATTATCTCTTTGCCTCTTTCTCTCCAAATGTCGATGACTTTATATTTCTCTGTAAACCTCATTTTTTCTCTCTTTATCACACCCTCTTTCTCCGTCTCTCTCGCTTTTGTTCTCTTAGGTTAAAAATAAAATACACTCCTTTCTCTTTCTTACACACACACACACACACACACACACTCTCTCTCTCTCTCTCTATCTTAGATTGATTCAGCAGTATAGCCATCTATATCTCCCTATAGGTATATGCAAAATCTCTCTCTCATTTTCTTTATTCATTTCTCTCTCTCTATCTCTATCTCTCTCTCTCTCTCTCTCTCTCTTTTAGTTAATATAAAGTCTCTTATTTTTTCATTATTGGCCTGATATAAAGTATTTCACTTCCCCCTTCCACTCCGTACAAACACACACACACACACACATATATATATATATATATATATATATAGAGAGAGAGAGAGAGCGAGAGAGGAAGAGTTTCTCTTGCCGCCGATTCCAATGGGTTATGCATGCTTGGGTGATTATCACCACCGGAGTAATTGCGCCATATTGAGTCTAGTCGGTTTCCTCTTCGTCATCGCTGACCCAGTGGCATGATGCTTGCGTTTTATCGTAACGGTCCGAGTTCGATTCTCGGTAGTGCATGTACATTGACTATTTGTGAGTATGTGTGTGTGTGCGTTTGTGTCTGTGTGTGTGTGCAAATATATAGAAAAAAATACATACATATATATATATATATATATATATATATATATATATATATATATATATATATATATATATCACAGTGATACAAAAACTCACTTCATCTCCTTTTTCAGGGTTACACTCTGTAGAATTGACTTGCACTTTTTTTTTCAGATTGATGATAAAGTCTCTCTCTATTAGGCTGTTACTAGAATTACACTATTGGTACTATTACACTAAACTGATGTAAAGTCTTTCTCACTCTTTTTTCCTACTTCTCTCTCCCCTTCTCTCTCCCCTATCTATCTATTTCTCTGGATTTCAGAGGGATGCAAAAATTCTTTTCTCCTTTTCTCTCTCTATATGTTTATCTATCTATCTATCTATCTATCTATCTATCTATCTATCTTAGAGAGGTGCAAAATTCTCTCTGTTCTTTTCCTCATTCTCATTCTATCTATCTATCTATCTATCTATCTATCTATCTATCTATCAGGTTGGTGCAAAAATAATGACGTAATAATGTCGTTTTTTGACGTTAAAAAATACATCAAAAAACGACATTATTACGTCATTATTTTTGCACCAAGCTAATATCTATCCATCTTAGAGAAGTGCAAAATTCTATCTATCTATCTATCTATCTATCTATCTATCTATCTATCTTAGAGAGGTGCAAAATTCTCTCTTTTC
This sequence comes from Acanthosepion lycidas, assembly GCA_963932145.1. Lineage (NCBI taxonomy): Eukaryota > Metazoa > Mollusca > Cephalopoda > Sepiida > Sepiidae > Acanthosepion > Acanthosepion lycidas. Next base: position 91,026,883 of record OZ010586.1, on the reverse strand, counting down.
CTTTCCTCATTCTCATGCTGTCTATCTATCTATCTATCTATCTATTTATCTATCTATCTATCTTAGAGAAGTGCAAAATTCTCTCCGTTCCTCATCCTCATGCTGTCTGTCTGTCTATCTATCTAGCTATCTATCAGATGCTACAAAGGGTTGTCAACTTTTTCGAGTGAAAGGGCCAGAAAGCTATGCAGTTTTTCGGGTGAGGGCCATTTTATCAATTTTTCTATAATAAATTCTCTCGACCCTTGACCTCTACGTCCAGAAGACTGACTTGGTCTGAATGTTTAAAGAAAAACAACGAAGTTAATGTTATATTATCTAAACAAGTTTCCTTATTTTACTGTAGAAATAACAGGATAACGACAAACACAATCAATAAAAAATGCAAATTCCTTTCTACAAATGAAATTCAGTTAAAAATGGTAAATTATTTAATGAAACACTTGTTTCTGCTTATAGTTCGATAACTTCTTCACGTCAGGTGAAATATTTGTCGGCAACAGGAGCAAAATATCATCCAGGTGGTCATCACCCAACCTTGTTCGAAAAACGATTTTAGTATATTTCATTCACAAGCATATGCACTTCGAAATAATGGTACCAATACAATAGGCTTTTATATTTTCCCCTTGGCAAAACATTTCTTGTAGAAGTCAACATTATTCGCAATTACATTTTGATTTTAAAAATTCTTCGCCGATTAACTCCAAATGATATTTTTCTGCCACTTGCTCCACAAATTAATTAAATTATTCGTGTCCAGCTGTTAAAGTTGGCGGGCCGGACAAATATCTTTCGCGGGCTAGATGCGGCCCGGAGGGCGCGGGGTTGTCGACCCCTGTTCTAGGCTGTCCGTTACGCAAAGTAACAGTTCTGCGGAGGAAGTTGTAACATGAGTTACGATAAAAAAAAAAAAACACTACTGAAATTAAGATGTAATAAATATTAGTTGAAAATGAGTGACCTCGTCATTTTAGTGAAATATATTTTAATAACACGCATGATTTTCTGGATTAATTTCAATATTTTCCCATAAAATTAACTGATAGGTTGCGTCAGGCTGAGGGCGAGTATAAAAAGCAATGTTCCTGAAGACGTTTCGTCATTTTCTGTATTTTAAACGCACGTTTACCAGAGATCGGGTAGAGTTGCTTGGTAAACAAACAGGGTTTAGTCAAGTAAGCAATATTTTTATGAGCATGAGTGAATGAAGCGACCGCCCAGGCAAACGACACCCGTGCTAAATCTCAGCTAACAAGGCTTGTGTCACATCGTTGCACGGTCGGGCTGATTGACTTACATTCTGTCTAATCTATTAATCCTTCTTTTTGTAGATTATCAACTGACATCTGAATCCTAATAATCTGTAAGTAGTTGCATAGTTAATAATCATCTCGTTACGAGTAGCACATGCCCCGCCTTACGTGCTTCTTGATATAAGAATTACCAAGAAAAAAATGTCTTATTACGACGCACACATACACAATCACACACAAATGCACATACACACACACACACATATATATATATATATATATATATATATATATATATATATATATATATATTAGGTTGGTGCAAAAATAATGACGTAATAATCTCGCTTTTTGACGTATTTTTTAACGTCAAAAACGACATTAATACGTCATTATTTTTGCACCAACCTAATATATATATATATAAATATATATATATATATATATATATATATATATATATATATATATATATAATATAATATAATATAATATAATATAATATAATATAAAAGGTTCAAACACTAATATTCCATATTTTTTATATTATATTATATTAAATTCTTACACTGTCCTGGACATTGAATTCTATCTGGATTCTATCCTCTTGGGAATATATATATATTTATATATACACACACACACACACACACACACATATATATATATATATATATATATATATATATATACTTTCATAGTGTTTTGACCCCAGTTTGGGTGTTACCTATTTACCCATAGCTGAGACCCTAACAGGTGCTACCACCCCGTGTCAGGGTGGACTTGGGAACAGCAGCAATTAAGAGGTGGTCTCACGCTCCTCAAAAGCTCCTGATCAAAGGTCTTGCTGTTGGACGTAGTTTATCGTCTTATCCAGGACGGATATATATATATATATATATATATATACTTGGTGTAATAGCAAAATTGTCCAAATCGTGTAACAGCATAGGATAACTGTCCATCCCAGAAAATGTTTAATATCTAAAAAAATATTTACTTCATTTTTTCTTTCTCTTACGTTAATACGATCACACAATGCACAAAAAAGCAGAATTTGAAATTTAAATGAAAAAAGCCATTTAGTAAGAGGAAATGTATAGAAAGTGCTTTATTCACTGGAGCATGTACAAAAAATTTACGTTCATGTTCTTACAACATTTCATCTTGTCAGATTTTCTATTATCACAACGTGGGATATTTAATAATGAAAATGATGGAAACGTTAGGTGCATTTTTTTTTTTGGTCAACACCCACAGTTTATACTGCAATTATCCTGTAGTTACAGTTTCTGGAAGAGAATGCGTTATCTAGTGTGATTAATAGTGTGAACAAGGCTAGCATGCTCGGTCACGATGACTTGTGACTTTGTGCTAGCACAGTCTCCGACGGCTCCCATTTTCACTCACAAGGCTTGGTTCAACCCGTGGTATGGTTTTCAGGCACTTTCCAAAAGTGCCGCACTCTGCGATCGCCTTCCCCAGACATATAACATCAAGAAGTAGCCTTTCTTGACAAATCGACCATCCTGTGATTCGAAACTGGGCCTCATAGTCAGAACGTTCTAGTCCCTTGTCTACGCGCCCAGGTGATTATCTATGTATAAAAACAATATAAATAAAAAGAAAAAAGAAACTAAACGAAATTGGCTAGACGTTTCGAGAGAATTAAATTGAAGAGTTTCAAATTTCAGTGTCCACTACTAAAAGAAAGGTGTAGAATGTGTTTTAATAACCAGATCAGCCACAGTAAATTTACGTCCATGTTGTTACAACATTTCATCTTTCTTCTCAGATCTTCTATTATCACAATGTGGGATATTTAATAACAAAAGTCGTGGAAACATGAAGAAAAACTAAAAGAAACTAAATGACATCTATTAGACTATATACCAAAAACATGTGTGTGTGTGTGATTATATACATATATAGAGACCCGGATTTGAACCTTATCCAGGAGTCATGTTTGCCAACAGACCATTTCTTGGTATGTAGGCATCCCGATTGTATTTCTGATCTCCAATTCAACAAGTCAGAGTCCTGGGAAGAGAAGAATTGCCAAATTATTAGGTTGGTGCAAAAATAATGTCGTTTTTGACGTTAAAAAATACGTCAAAAAACGACATTATTTTTGCACCAACCTAATATCTTCCTGTTGAAGGTGAAATCTAAGTTGCTCAAGTTTTTCTTGGTACGTTTCATAATGTTCGCGTTTATTTAGATTCTGCACAGCATTGAGCAATTTTACTGGACTTCTTATATTGGCTAACATTGACAAACTGCAAATGTGATTAAATCAATATATATATATATATATATATTTATATATATATATATAGAGAGAGAGAGAAAGAAAGAGAAAGAGACAGAGATACAGAGACAGAGAGAAAAAGAGAGGAGAGACAGATAGATTAATACAGAGGATAAGAGAGAAAAAGGAGCGACTGGATTCTCAACTGTACTGTTAGCAGGTGTTCAAATCCAGATAATTGCCAGGATGTCTAATACTAATACTGATTTTCAAAGAAAGCTGTCAGCGTAGATTAATGGAGCAATACAATCTTCTTACACAGCGTTTATTTATATGAGACTCAGTGCCAAACACAGTGAATAAATACAAGTATACATGACAATATGAATTGGGTGCTGAAAGGATGTCGATATGATTAATGCTTTTCTTTGATAATTTGGTTAGATTTTGGGACGACGTTCGAGCCGAGAATATTTCAGCACACCTTTGTAGAAAACACTAAAAGACTTTATGAAAGACAGTTTAAATAGAACATATATATATATATATATATATATATATATATATACACACAATCACACACACACACACATTTATATATATATATATATATATATATATATATATATATATATATATATATATTGGTGATAGCCTTATGACGAGTGAACGGACTGATTCCTGGCGGATCCGTCTGCGAAACTCTAGAGTCAGGATGCTGAAGTTAACACATCAATCAGCTAACTGACAAACGTTTTATTTGTATTAATTCTTTCCCTCCCCCCTCTCTCTCTCTCTATCTATCTCCCTATCTTTATATATATATATATATATATATATATATATATATATATATATATATATATATATATTATTATTATTATCATTATTATTATTATTCCCTACATACAGCGAATGCAAGTACGTGCAAGAAATAATCAATCAGTCAGCAATATTAATGCGATTAATGGCGAAATCACTTCGCTAGTAGAACATAATGTATGCATTAAAATACTGTTAATCCACTGAATTATGTGATCCTCATTTATAAAACTGTTGTCAGATGTTTCTAGTGTATATTTTTTAAGTTGAGCAAGTACTTTCGAAGACCATGTCTCCATCCTCAGGCTGTAATTTTGTTCCTTTAAAGTTAAAACTTGAAGACGAAATAATTGTTTGTAGACCGAAACATGTTTTTTTTAAGAATGTGCAGTTTGTTGACGGTTGTACAATCTCGGAACGTACGAGTCGCAACGCTAAAGTTCTAAATTTCAAGTGAGAATTTTTATATGAATTTTGTAATATGGTAAATTCACGAATTCTTTTTTTACAAGTGTTTTTCAGTTAATATGACATGAACTAAGTATATAGGTCAATTAATATAGTGATATGACTTAGTAGTTTGTTTTTTTCTCAGGAATTTTGTACTGCGGATCAATTGTTTTTTATAAACATATTAAAGTATGCAGCATAATTTTTATATATAAAGAAATAATCATACATAGAATCAATCAGCAATATTAATGCGATTAATGGCGAAGTCACTTCAAATGAAATGAGACAGAATCATATATAAATGAAACTTTCATAACGTTAATTAAGGGCTCAATACAATAGTAGAGCAATATTCTTTATTATAGGATATTGCATTGGAACATATGTAAAAACCGCAACATAAATGAACTCATATTTCGATACCTGATGAGACGTGATGATATGCATCGAAGCATGTAGCGGTTTTACACATGTTCTAATGTAATATCCTATAATAAAGTATATATATATATATATATATATATATATATATATATATATATATATATATATATATATAGTGCATTTCGGCAGGAAGAATCGGCTAATTTACTAATTTTTTTTTATCTCGACTACATTCGGATGTTGCTCCATTCGTTTTTATGTATTGTGTTTTGCGTATATTTACGTAATGATCTTTGGATAATTCCGGCGTTCCTAAGTTTCCCAATGGAAGCAGGTTCCACTCATTCAATGTGATATTGTAAAGGTCCGTGTGTGTTGTTGTATCAGAAACACGTGTGTAACTCCTGGTAGAATATTAAAAGATCCAACTACATGAAAATTGGCGGACTTAATTTGTACAACCGAAGATGAAAGAAGTCAAACAAGACACACACATATATATATATATATATATATATATATATATATATATATATATATATATATATGTGTGTGGAGAAAAATATTTGGAAAAAACAAACAAAAATCCTTAAATTCAATTATGTTGTTTTAATATGAATGAAATGTCAACGACTGACGTTTCGGTTTAATAAACCTTCTTCAGGACAATATTCATTAAAATACAATTAACATAATCAGTTCAACATGACAAAGACGATGGACATAAAAACAAGACTTATCCAAAACAGATAACTGAAAATTTTAAATGATCAGCTTTCCGTTTAAGCGTGGTCACGTTGTCGTCAAATGGGCGACGCTTTCAAAACGTATTCCTAAAATTTAAGTATTTTGAATGAAAACGAAAAATTGAAAAGAATTCTATTATGATGGAAAATTGTATGTACGCTTGTCGATCATTAATCTCGCTAAAAAAGGGGAAATACTAAAGAAACCAGGTCTAGTATTCACCGTGCGTGAGATGGATATTATACCTGCTTCATAAATCCTCCTAAGATTTTTATTATGAAAATATTTTAAAATCTTCACGGAATCAAAATCGAAATTATGATCTGCTTTAGTTATGTGTACAACTAAAGCATTGTTCAAATTTCCGAGGCGAATATCTCGTTTATGTTCGAAAACACGAGATTTTACGGACCTACATGTTTCACCCACATTTTAATGAATATTGTCCTGAAGAAGGTTTATTAAACCGAAACGTCAGACGTTGACATTTCATTCATATTAAAACAACATAATTGCATTTAAGGATTTTTGTTTGTTTTTTCCAAATATTTTTCTCCATTCTGTCGGATTTATATCCATTTATATTTGCTTACACACATATATATATATATATATATATATATATATATATATATATATATATATATATATATATATATATATATCACCAAATATTTATTAAACATATTACAAGGCACATAGACATACCATTGTGTTTG
>OZ010586.1:90925251-91015251 GCA_963932145.1 Acanthosepion lycidas | reverse complement strand
TCTGAAATTTGCTTTATTAGAAAATCATGGTATTTTTTTTTACATGTGTTCATACTGCTATGAACAATTCTTTTTGTGCATGAAAAACATGAAAAACATGAAAACTTCTATAAGAAATAACTTAAGTAATTCTCATTTAAATAACATTCTTAGAATAAAGACTAGTACAATAAAAGCAGATATTGACAATATTATAAAAGGATATCAATATTAAAAGTCACATTGAATTCATTTTATTTTGTGTATCTATAACTTACTTCTGTTACAGGCGATAATACAGTATTTTTTGTAATTATATATATTTGTTATTAAAAATTGTTAATTTACAACGTTTTGATCTTTTTAAATAAAGTACTTTTTTCCCTGGTAAATACACCTAAATTTGTGAGTTGGCCCATTCGGAAAATAGTTTGGACAACCGTGCTTCTAGGATAAGCAGAGCAATCGATCGATTTTTTCTTTAAAGGGAAGCAAATTATTCATCGATATTTCAATTTTCTTTTTCTTTTTAATTTATTTATTGTTTGTAAAAACAACTACTGGTTGAATCAGGAAAAAAGCTGTCATGGGTATGACGATAAACTACATCCGCTTCCAGGGTAAGGCGATAAACTACATCCAACAGCAAGGCCTCTGGTCAGGAGGCTTTGAGGAGCGTGGAAGCACTTTTTAATTGCTGGTGTTCCCAGGTCCACCCTAACCCGGGGTGGTAGCACCTGTTAGGGGTCCCAGCTATGGGCAAATAGTTAACCCCGAAACTGAGATAAAAAGCATTATGAAAGTGTAAAAATATGTTTTAATACCAGAAATACATGTCAAAAAATTATTACCACAAATAAATTTTCGAAGGAAAAAACTATTACCAGCAATACGTTTTTGGAAAAAAAAATATAATATTACAAGCTATTTTTTTTTTTAAATAATATTACCAGCTATGCATTTGTGAGGAAAAAATATTACCAGAAATAGATTTTTGATAAAACAGAAATATTACCAGGAAAAAAAGCTGGCGGCATTAAATGACTCATTGAGGTTGATATGCTGTAAAACAAAACAAACCAGGAAAAAGTATTTTAGTGTTCGAGAATAATTGCTCAGGAAAGCTCTTCCTCATCTCGTACTTAGAGCACGAAACAAATTACTATACACGAGGCAAGGTCACACGTCTCTTCTCCCCACTATTAAGCGTCGGAAGATGACATGATTTGGCCACATCACACAGTGTAACAGCCTCTGAAAAACCATCATGCAAGACACCGTTGTAGGCGGACGCAAGAAGTGGCGGCGACGCAAGAGGTGATCAGATAATATCAAAGAGTGGCAGAACATGATAATGTTGAACTTCTGAGAGGCCATTCCAGAGGACTTTGTGTTTTTCTGCCCTTATGTCCCAGCTACGATTGAAGCAGTCGGGGGACTAATGCTGATGACTAATTGATTATGTATGCGACGTGGACTTACAATGCACTCTAAATCATTTCTAACGCCACAAGTTTCGGAATAAAGCAATACCTTACATGTGATAATGCTCTATAGTACTTTTTTTAGTACTTGATATTAAACTTTTAGCATGGAAGCGTTAAACTATTTTGAGAGATAAATGAGAAATCGATTTTCACTTTCACTTTCACTTTCACTTTCATTTTAGCGGAAACACTATCAGTTGTCAGTACTGACAAACCGAGGCTAATATATGTTAAATGTCAAAAGTGACATAATTCACCCATCACGGATAATGAATGTCATATATCATCAGCTTCCATAATCAATTCATTTTACATTACATTGAATATGTTACTTAGTCAGGTACGCTTATATATATATATATATATATATATATATATATATATATAAGTAATTCATCGAGTCTAGAAGAAACCTCAACAGAATGAAGTAATTCATCGAGTCGAGAAGAAACCTCAACAGAATGCAGAAAACACTGGATGACCGTTTCGTCCTATATTTATCAGCAGTGTGCATTCACTACCGAGAAGTGAAACCAGAACAGTTACAGACTCAATGAATTACTTAATTATGATTATTTCAAATCCTCCTACTATTTCTATCTGTATATCCTTACTTGAACCAGCTTCTAATGCTCTGGATTGAGCGGCTTGGGAATAGTAGTCGTGGCTCGTGGAGGCACAGTCCTATGGATAAAGAGAAACCCGGATGGTTTCCACCACGTAATATGCGGGGCTATATCGAGTCTAATTCGTTATCTCTTCGTCACCGAGGCCCGTCGGTAGAGTTTGTATGGCGTTTGCCTCCTATGTTCGGGTTTCAGTTGTCGGTAGTAGATGCGCACTGCTGATGAGTCCCAAATATAGCCCAGTGCTTTCTGCGTTCTGTTGAGGTTTCTTCTATATATATATATATACATGCAAATATAAATAACTAGACTCGTTCCGAAAAAGCCTCGAATTTTTGATTTGCCAATAATCAAATCAATCTCGAGGGAAAAAAAGGTGTTAAAAAAATGAAAGAGCTACAAACATGAACTACTGCCGAAAAAAATCGCACAGATGCAGGTCTGAAGCCCAAAGAAAAAAACCCGATACGAGTAAACAACTAACTAACAAAAGAGCTCAATAGAGCCGTACTTTCCCTGACGATCCGTTTAGGTGAAACCTAGGTAGGTTTGTCTGGCTAACTAGGTGTATCTATATATATATATATATATATATATATATATATATATATATATATATATATATATATATATATATATATATATATATTCTTCTAGACTCGATGAATTATATATACATACATATATATATATATAAATAATTAGGAGGATTTGAAAAAATCATAATTACTTAATTATAATTATTTCAAATCCTCCTAATTATTTATATATATATATATATATATATATATATATATATATATATATATATATATATATATATATATATATATATATATATATATTGGTTACCTGCTTTCTTAGACATTTAAGTAAATTAGTTACCTTCCTTGATATTTGTCGTGGGTTTACATCATAAAATTTAAAAACCATACAGCACATATTAAGACTGGGAAGCGAGAACTAGACGGCTCCAGTTAAGATATGATCTTAATACTCAGTTTTTTTGGGGCTGATCTGGCTCTTGTAATGATAGAGAATAGCAGGTGATAGTCAGATACTTCCTGGAGCGGGGAAAAAGGTAGAAAGCAATAAAAACAAAAAAAAGACATGTTTATCTATTTATTCGGGGAGTGGAGATTAAGGAACTCTACCAAGTTTTTTTGTTTCTAACGTTGAAAATGTTCTCTCCCTCCTCTGATCATTGCTCAATTGCAGCCACGTCGTCACATTATGGCGTACACGCTCGCACAGTCCAATATCTATTTCCATCTGAGCCTTCAATTTCTGAATTATACGAGGTTTTAACGATAGACAAACCCACAGAGAAGATATGGTGGGGCCAGGTTACGGGGGATGTCCACTGGATAATCAATCAGACTGCAGCATCCGATCCAAAATAAACAAAATAGACTAACGAAGTAAATAATCGGTAAGACAAATATTGACATGACTTCACAGAATCCGGGTGCAACATTTCACTGACCCTGTATATCGTATATGCTTGTGCTTGAGTAAAGTTGTGACAGTATTCACATACAGACAGGTATATATATATATATATATATATATATATATATAGTAAGTGTGGATAATTCCAAAGAGGATGTAATCCAGAGAGCTCAATGTAACACCAGAGCAAATATTAATCAAATAATTAAGAAAGAGACTATAATTATTTCCGAAGAAAATATATTTTTCCCGTTTCATCAGTTCAAAGCTCTAGTTATTAGGTTGGTGCGAAAATAATGTCGTTTTCTAACATATGTTACTATGTGAGAAAACGATACTATTTTTGCACCAACCTAATACAAAGGAATATGGTTCCTTTTATCTTTCAATACAAGTTTTTGAGGAATAGTTTTAGATTGATATAAGGTGACAGAGGTGATGGGTGGGGGGAGGACTATCGAATAGTCTATCTTGGAAATGGAAAGTGGGGATAAGGTTTATTTTAAACCATCTTTAATAAGTTACGTATGTTCAAGTGTACTCAGTTAAAAGACCAGAAAAGTTGGCCTCTTAAATAATTTTCAGACAGTAAGAGAAAAGAAGAAAAAAAGAAGACAAATTGTAAAGCAGTGGGTGCGGGGAGAGGAAGAAGAAAGAAAGAATTAAACAGAGGAGCGGGTAGCAAAAAGGAAGAGTGAGTTATCATATATAGGCATATCACGGTGAAAACACATCAATATAATTTATAGTTAATACATAAAGTATTAAAGATTACCAGCAAAGTAGGAATAAAATAAAATAAGATATATTAATAATATTAATAATAATATTATTGTTCCTGATTAATACAACTGTAATTAATATAGGGCAATATATTAAAGATTATATATATATATATATATATATATATATATATATATATAATTATTTATTTAAAAATATGATTCCATCGCTACATAAGAGTTCTCATGTTTCAAAACAAGAGCCGAAAACTTCAATATAATTATTTGAATTAAATTGAATTAAAGTACCAAGCTCTGTTCCATCTTCAAGCGAAATTTTTTTTGGAATAACTAAATTTACGCATTTTATAAGCATAATCATTATTAAAATTTCTATGGTAACGGCTAGAGAAATTATTTTAAAAAAAGGGGGGGCGCAAGGGTTAATGATCTGTATCAATATCTCAGTTACATTCAAAGAGGTCAAGTCAGGGTAAGGTTGGGGTGTACGATGACATCGTCTATTCTGGTTAAGTGTCTATGAAGATTTATATATATATATATATATATATATATATATATATATATATATATATGTGTGTGTGTGCGTGTGTGTGTGTGCACGTTTCAATGAATATGACAAACAAATTTCAATGAAATGTGCATGAAAGAAGAATTGCTGCTTAAATACACAAATATATATGTGTATGTGAGTGTGTGTGTATGTGTGTGAAAAGAGATAGATTTAAAAAAAAAACATTAAATGTACAAAGCATTCGTTTAAACAGACACACATGCATACACATAACGACTCACAAATACGAACACAGAAACAATCAAACGAACCTGAATACATTAGAGGGGCGGGTGCAAGTAGTATCAGGAGATAGATGTTGATGAAGACCTTTGTTCACATTGCTGCACGATCACCTAAGTTAAGCAACGTCGAGTCTGGTCAGCGCCTACATGGATGACTTCTCCGATTACTCTCTTGGGAGTACCAGGTGCTGAAAGCATGGATGTGCTGGTGGTGTAATGGATAATGACCCGGAATTGTTAATCGGAGATCCGTGGATTCCTTATGAACAAATACTCTTGGAAAAGGTATGAATCTACCTCTTCTCACCCCCAGCTATGGGTTAATTAGTAAGATGTGCATTACTAAACCATTATTATGAAAAAAAAACCTTACGCTCAAAATATTTAGAATTTTGCATTGAATAACTCGTGAATTGCATTGAATTGACGCAAAACTAAAACAACGTAAATACGTTGGGGCCAGGTTGTGCATATGTGGCCATTCTTGACTAGAAGAGTGTGTCATGCCTGGTTGAGGGAACAGTTTGAACATTTGAGGGAATAATATGATTATTATTGATATGTTTGTATAATCAATCCAATACGTTTTGTACGCATTTTTTTACATACTGTATAACTACATTTGCATCTCTCTCTTTCTCTCTCTCTCTCTCTCTCTCTCTCTCTCTCTCTCTCTCTCTACATATATATATATATATATATATATATATATATATATATATATACATTATATTCCACATAACACCGTTGAGCGCTTAGCCTTGGAGCGGGTAGAATGGAAATCAACGTGTTTTAGAGGATGAACATAAAAAATGTCTTAAAATAAGTGTCGGTCTTTGTATCTATAAAAAAACGTATAAACTTAAAAAATGTCAATATATATATATATATATATATATATATATATATATAATGCGATTATCAGTTTGCGATTGTGCCACCTGTTGGTTTCTACTGATAAAAGCTATTAAAGGGACATAACTCTCTAATTTTCAATAACTCACGTTCAAATGAAAAAAATACTGTTCTCAAATTAAAGTGTTTCTGAATAAATTGTCTGTGATTTCAACTTTACTCCTACAAACCGTTGCGCAACATATCATACCATTTTGGAATCAGCAAATTAAAAACATTCCTGGTCGAATCCGTAAGCGCAATCCTGAAATTTTGGATTCCTAAGTTTTCATTCTTGCAATAGTTTTCGGCGATTTTTAGGTGATTTTTTGAGACGAAGTTTTTTTGTACGGTAATATGGAAATAAATTTGAGAATAATTTACATTTATTCCCAAAATACAGCGAAAGTCACCCCTGAAATAAAAATAATTGTTTGTACCGAAAGTAAGGACCTACGAAAACCAACCTGTCTTTAAATTCAGTGGCGGCAGAAGAATTATTATCGTAAAACTTTTAAAGGGTAAGCTTAAGTATTAATGCAATACGTAAATGCAGCGATCAATTTTGAGGTCTTGTAGTTTAATTTTTGCCTATCACATCTACTCCTATCTACCTATTATGATGAAGGCCCAGTCAAGAGCCCTCCGTAGGAGGATATCGCTTAAATATCGCCAAAAAGGGCGGCTTTTAAGCCAGTAATATATATATATATATATATATATATATATATATATATATATATATATATATATATATATATGCGAAGAAAGATAGTCTTAAGATGTGTTATATTTATGGGATAAAGTGCTCAATATCAGAGATAGAGCGTGTGTAAATATAAAAGTGAGCATAGAAGTCAACAACTAGAGGCGACAGTCTGTTTCATGCTAGATGCAATCGTCAGGCCACGGGTATTACCACGTAAGTGAATGTAATGGATTCGACTGTAATTCGATATATATATATATATATATATATATATATATATATATATATATATATGTGTGTGTGTGTGTGTGTGTGTGTGTGTGTGTGTTTTAATAATAAATTTATACGTTTATATAAACTTATCTGTTTCCGTTAATGTGTATACAAAGTTTGTATGTTTGCATATATACTCACACACACACAGAGACAATATGCGTATATATATATATATATATATATATATATATATATATATATATATATATATATATATATATATATATATTGCTGCAGGGTTTTTTTGCATAGTATTATATATATATATATATATATATATATATATATAGATAGATAGATAGATAGATAGATAGATATGAACAGATTAAGATAGATAGATAGATAGATAGATAGATAGATAGATAGATAGACAGATAGATATGAACAGACAGACAGACAGATAGATAGATAGATATGAACAGATAGATAGATAGATATGAACAGAAAGACAGACAGATAGATAGATAGAAATGAACAGACAGACAGAGAGAGAGATAGATAGATAAAGCGAGAGAGAGAGAGAGAGAGATATTGCATAAGTTTTCATACGCACTGTGCTTTTTTGTTTGTTATGCTCTTATATTAATGTGTACCTTTTTTCTTAATTCTTCTTTGTGTCTAACTCCTGCTCAGTCAACCGTTACATATGTGCCTGTGCGTGCATGTGTGTGTGTGTTTGCGCATGCCCATCTTTGGCTTATCTCGGGTTCTGAGCTTCTTTGAATAATTTATTCTGAATGTTAAATTTGATCCGATCACAAGTTAATCCGGGGCTTTTTCCATGCATTTTTAAACAGTAAAAATATCTTTATTCTTCCTTGTTCTTTCATTTAGAGTTTTTGTTCTAAGTATTTTTTTATTTTTTTATTTTTTTTGTTCCTCGTTTCTTTAGAATGATCAGAGATTTAGGAAAAAATGCCTCTGTCTCCTTCTTCCTTGACAGACAAGATGGCGGGATTAAAACAAAGGCCATCTGTGATTCAGTAAATGTTGGATTGCTTTGGGAGTTTTTCTTTTAAGAACTGGATGGAATATGATGATGACAAAAATGTTTCTATCGAAAGAGTCAGGAATAAACAAGTGAACCTTAATCAAACTGACATGGAAATGTTAAATCTATAATTTGAAACGATCGCTGACTTTTTTCTTCTTACAATTAAGAATGTAAAGAAGATGAAAAGGAATGTCGGAGAAGAAAGAAGATTCGAAGGTTGATAAAGAAAGATGGTAAGAAGGAAGAAGAAAAATGAGAATAAAAAAAGAAGGGCGGCAAAATATATGGTGAAAAAGAGCATTATTTTTTTAATTGCGAAGCAGGACGACTAAGATTTAAAGGTTGATGAAGAAAAATGTAGTTAAAAAGAACGGCGAAAAAGGAAAATAAAAATGATAAAGAAGAAGAAAAAAGGATGAAACATATAACGAGGAAGAAGCTAAAGAAGAAAAGCGAAAGGAAGGTTGAAAATGAAGAAGAAAAAGAAAAAAAAATGTTAACCAAAAAGAAAAGAGGAAAAACAATAATGAAAAAGAAAAAGGCCGGGAATTGACGACAAAAATGCCATTGGTGGTAGCAAAGGATGATGCTGCTGCTGCTGCTGCTGCTGCTGCTGATGATGATGATGATGATGATGATGATGATGAAAAGTGCGTGAAAAGATGCTTCGATTTTGAAAATAAAAAAAAATAAAAAAAATAGAAAGAAAACTTTTCAAAAACAAAAACAAAAAAAAAATCGAAGGACGAAATTAACCGGCCAAGTAGAAAAACAGTAGATAAAGAATTCAAAAGGAAGGAAGACAAAAGAAAACACTAAAATGAAATCAAACAGAAAGAAATAAAGACTGAAAAAGAAAGAAATAAAGAGAAATAAAAAAAATAAAAAAAGAATGAAAGAAAGAAATTGCGAAAAAGAAATCAAAAGGAAAAAAGAAAAAAGAAATCTAAAAGTAAGAAAAAAACAGCGAAAGAAAAAAAAGAATAGGAAAGTAGAATTTAAAAAAAAGAACAAAAAAAATAAATATAATTTATAAGAGACAGTATTGAAGAGATCACAGAATAAGCAATAAATTCTGATGAGTGTTTATTCATATAAAATTTCGATTCTAGAAAAGAGGACTGGTCCGAAAAGTTGTCAGCACCAAAGGGAAATAAAATCTATAACGAAGAAATATTACAGACAATAACATATGCTTTGTTCATGGCACAAAGTTACTTTGCGAAAGTTACCTCTGGAGGGAGTTCGATCTTCATGGATGTCTCCTGAAATGTGGCCTTGTGCCAGTTTCAGCTTAGCTTAACGATTCGGAAATGAGTGAACAAAAACAAAAGAATTGCGATTAACAAGTCAAATAATCATATCTTATTAAAAAAAAAGGGATTCTTAAGAAGATTATTGACAAGTGCTAATAATTGGGCGAATGAAATACTGAGGGATTAAATGGAAGATTACGAGGAATAGATGAATAGGTACATACGTATATATTTAGGTCGAAAGATAATGATACCTATTAAGATGAAGATATATATGAACTGCTTTAGAATGAATACAATGACACACATATATATATATATATATATATATATATATATATATGTATGTATGTATGTATATATATAAATGTATATATATATATAAATATATATATATATATGTGTGTGTGTGTGTGTGTGTGTGTGTGTGTGTGTGTGTGTGTGTAAAAATATATAGAAAATAGTAAAAAACTCGTTAGGTAAATAATCCAAAGTTCTTTAGTATTTTAGTTGTTTATTACGAGACAGGAGGATTTATTTGGTAATAAAGAAAAGAATACTGAGCTGTTATGTAACATCTGTCCTTCTTTATGGCGGCGAATGTTGGACGATTTCCTCAAAAATGAAGAAGAGACTCGAGGCGACGGAGATTCGATTCGACAGATGGTTGCTAAGGATATGGACTGAGCATGTGAGCAATGATAAGGTCTTAGAGTGGATACAAACAAGGAGGAGGCTTATACTTAACATCAGGAAAAGGCAGCTTAAGTTCCTGGGACCCATAAGATGGCCTGGAGAATCTGATACTCACGGGTTGAACAGAGGGAAAGTGAGACAAGGGAAAACAACGCATGACATACCTAGCGGCCTTAAGCAAGTGAATGATAGAACGTGGTCTGGGAGAGGCGGCAGAGGGAAAGAACTAATTGAGAGCTGTAAGAGATAGAGGGGGGTGAGGAGCCATGATTTCCTACGCCCTGAAAGGGCATGGCACATACAAAGAAAGAAGAATATAGAAGACGAGGAGTAGTATATTCTTATAAACTACTTGTTCTCTGATGTATTTGAACTGTTCAGCGAATGTACAGACTTTGACGAAGCTATTAATATTCTAAAGAGAGCTTTCGTCCAAGAAAAAGTGAGATATGCATGAGACATCTACTTGCAACCCGAACTCAACAGGCTGAAGAAACCTTGGATCAGTATCTTCAAGCATTACATGTTCCGGCAAAAACATTCCAAAATATGATAGAAAAGGTAGTATCCATATACAAATCTCTACCATATAAATAGAGTTTATACAGCTGTAGGCTAAAATAATCCTGGTCATGAAGGCGAAACTAATAGAGAAATGCAATATTGTGCAAATTAATTGAAAAAAACTGCGTTAGTTTTCTTTCTTTCACCATACGGTTAGTTTTAGACCCCACTGGAGTGACAGGGTGTAATCGATTTCTATTTTTTCTCAGTTTAGGTCATTTTCAATGGTGTGCAGTTATATGAATCTATTTTTGGGATGTATGATGAAATTTGTTTGGCCTTGAAAAATGTTGCATCATCCATCATTGACTGGACACTATTGTCTCTACTGTTGATTAGTTGTCCTACAGTCATTGCATACAATGGATGTTACTACAAGGAAATGTGTGAAAATTGTAACACTGCACAAACACAATGGCAAGCCTTACCAGTGAGCAAATTAAAGTACTATAGACTGGCTTGGAAACTCTTCTGATTTAAATGCAATTGAGAACCGGTGGTTACTCTGCACAGTAAGAATGGACATACGAAGTACTATGTGAAATGGGTCGTTTTTCATTGGAAACATACAAAAAAATAGTAAATAATAACAGAATTATTCGTTTTAGTTTCAATTAATTTATACAAGGGTGTAGGAGTGAATAAAATATTGTAAACTATAATTAGTTAAAAGTATTCACTACTATTTCTATAGTAGCTTCGACTTCAAGGATTAGTTTAGCCTCTAGCTGTATCAATTGCCATTTATATGGTGGAGATTGGCATATGACGACAAGAATTTGGGGCACTTAATAAATTTTGTCTTTTTGTTATTTCTTTCCAACCCTGTTCTGTTATCCATTTAAGTTAAGGAAGTAAGTCACTAAATATGTTATGCACTGTTTTCTTCTTTCCTCTTGCAATCTATTCTGTGAGTATCAGATTTTCCAAGCCTTCATTTCTCATTATATGCCCTAGAAATTTCATCTGGCCCTTCCTGATGTTAACTATACGTTTCCTTTTTATTTCCATTTTCTCCAGAGCAACAAAAGTAGTAAGTTGCGATAACCACGTTCTCCTACGGTTTAAAAGGACTTGATCCAGAAGAGAAACGTCCAGAAATGTGTGGAATATTCGATGAGACATAGGAATCGATGAGGAGCTGATCAATCACTAGAACTTCTCTGAATGTCGTATGTCGATAGATTGGGCGAAAGGTAGAAGAAGAAGAAGAAGAAAAGAGGAAGAAGAAGAAAAAGAACAATAAAAGAAAAAGAAGAGGAAGAAGAAAAAGAGGAGAAAGAAGAAGAAGATAAAAGAAGAAGAGGAAGAAAAGGACGAAGAAGAAGAAGAAGAAAAAGAAGAAGAAAAGAGGAAGAAGAAGAAAAAGAACAATAAAAGAAAAAGAAGAGGAAGAAGAAAATGAGGAGAAAGAAGAAGAAGATAAAAGAAAAAGAGGAAGAAAAGGACGAAGAAGAAGAAAAGATTGAAAGAAGTGAACGAAGAAAGAAAACCTGCAAAACGAAAAGAAAATAAAGAAGAGAGCAAAAAATACCTATTTGTCGCATTAAAAAAGCAATGACAGTAAAAATGTCCGCATAGAGAAACAAAAGAATGAGGGTTATGAATATTTTAGAAAAAAATGCAAATTGAAGGCGAATATCTCACGGAAAAAAGGACTAATGGAAAGAAACTTCTACAAAAAGTAAACAACGAAACGAAAAGCAGAGAAATGGAATATGAATCGTTTGCGCATGCGTATTGATTCTGTCCACTTTTTAGCTTACTGGCATTTAGCTCTTCATATTATTGTTGTTATTGTAATTTTTGTCCGCTTATTATCAATATTTATTTATTTACGTAGTTTCGTTATCTTGCTTTAATATTATTTGTTTTTTCCTTTTTGGCTTTTTAAATTGAAAATTCCAGAAGCTATCCGTTATTTTCCAGGTTTTTTCTTTACATTTTTTTTTAGCTTTCTTAGACTTAAGAGATGGCAATAACAAAAGGACAAACCCCAAAAAATCAAAGAAAAAAGTATTCCTCAAAAGAAAGAAATAAAATAAAAGATATGCATATATAAGTGGTTTTTATTGTTGTTGTTTTGTTTTTTTCTGTGATCTTTCTAGTTTTTTTTCCACTTCCAGACGAGAAAGACTGAAGGAAAATATAGGTAATCTCTACATTCATCACAAGTTCCTTCTTCCGTGAAGTATCGATTAGTAAGCTTATCTGGCTAATCAGATTGTTAGTGTATTGAGTTCGATCCTTACTGATCAAACAACTTATATATTCTTGCTATAGTTAAGTTTATTAGATAACTTTAGAGGCACCTACAGTGGTAAACGGTAAACCTATATCAGTAAAGGAGGAGGCACGTTGGAGCAATTGCATTCACTTACGTGCTAATACCCTTGGAAAAGGTATGAATCGTCTTCTTCTCCTATGGGTAAATAGCAGGACAAAGCGAGTTCTATAGCCTTAGACGGCAACTGGTCAACCGCAGAAAAAAAAGGACAACCTACTGCAGAAAAAAATATACCTCGTAGGTCATGCATCGAAAGATCCATGATCGCTTAAGCGTGTATCACGCATGGCAGATAAGTGACTGATATCAATAAAGAGATCCACTCCAGTAGGGTCTAAGGGAAATATGAGAAACTTTGTCGATCTCTTAGAAAGATGTTCATAATAGATCTTCATTGTTAAGAAAATTTCAGGAGGAAAATTACGCAAAATTTCATGGATCTGGTTATCAGAAAATGTGTCCTTCTGAAGAATTAACATGCAATGCGATATTGAATAAAAAAAAAAAAAAGTCGAAACAAAATCAGATGAAGAAATGATTCAGCAATTTCTGAGTGTTTACAGAATAACACCAAACCCGAACACTGTGTCTGGAATGGCGCCTGCAGAGTTGATCTTCGCCAGGAAGATTAAGTCTGTTTTCAATAAATTATTACCAGGACCAATCGGGAGAACATCTAGAAATAACAATACAAGTAGATGCTTCAAACCTGGAAATAAGGTATTTTTAAGATGTATCAACGCTGAAAGGAATTCTGAGAAGATGGCGTTATAAAAAAGTGGATAGGCAAAATGACATACAAGGTACAGGGAAAAATTTGGGCATATAAGCGACACATTAATCAGTTAAAACAAATTCACTGATTTAAAAAGTTTCCGAAAAGAGGTACCAACGGAAACGAGCTCGGATATCCCACAACAAATTTGGCCTTGTGCCACATTCGATCGCGTCGGGCGGTAGGGGAATATCTCACTCTCCGGATTACTTCGGAAGTATGCATGCCAAACTCTACCTCCGGGCAGAGAGAAACCCAGACGAGGCTGATACACCTGAACATCTGAATACCTGAAGGCCAATGGTATATCTGGGGGCTAAAAACGATAAATGCAGATCTATACATAGGGCATTTGTACCAGTTTTGCTCAGCATGTTTCCCTAATGATGTATTCGCCAACACTTGTCATTGGATATGACTAACACGAAATGTTCAGGTATAGCATTGGCTTTCATGTATTCAGATGTTCACATGTTCCATTGGCCTTCATGTATTCAGATGTTCACATGTACCATTGGACTTCATGTATTCAGATGATCACATGTACCATTGCCATTCAGGAATCCAGGTGTTCACGTCTACGATTGGCCTTCAGGTATTCAGATGTACACATGTACCATTGGTTTTCAGGTATTGAGATGTTCACTTGTACGATTGACCTTCAGGTATTCAGATGTTCACGACTACCTTTGGCCTTCAGGTATTCAGATGATCACATGTGCCATTGGTTTTCAGGTATTCACATGTTCACTTCTACTATTGGCCTTCAGGTATTCACATGTTCAGATCTACCATTGCTGTTCAGGTATTCAAATGTTCACATGTGCCATTGGTCTTCAGGTATTCAGATATTCACGTCTACTATTGGCGTTCCGGTATTCAGATGTTCACATGTACCATTCGTTTTCAGTTATTCAGATGTTTACATGTACCATTGTTTTTCAAGTATTGAGATGTTCGCATGTACCATTAACCTTCAGCTATTCAGATATTCACATGTATCATTGGTTTTCAGGTATTCAAATGTTCACATGTACTATTTGCCTTCAGGTATACCGTTGACTTTCTCGCTCGTCATATTTAAACCCTAATGAGTTAAAATAAGAATTATTTGAAAACCACACTAAGTTCCCCTTACACACACCTAATAAAAAATATCTCATTCTCAGACAGTCTTGGAACGACACCGGCACCTCGAAGACCCCATTCTGCGTCACACAGCCGCCGTTATTTTCGTAAAAGCTTGAGGTCTTCACTCTTACATAGTTATTATTTTACTTCAGTTTTAAACTCAAAATCTGTGAGACTGATACAACTTGTGAAAATAACAACATTTTTGCCATTTAATATGGCAAGGCTTTATAATGGAATATTTAAAAGGTTTGGTAAATATATAGTTATCATATAAATATGATAAGGTTTGGTAAATATATAGTTCTGGTAGTACAAAGGATATCAGCGTGGAAAATGAAATCGGCGAACCAAGTTCAACATCTAGTCTGTTTTATTCACTCTCACTAAAGCATGGATCTGTCTCTCTGCTTCCTAGCTACCAGCAAAATAGCTCTGTAGACTGAGCTCTCGCGCCTTAAATGGTAACTCATCTAAGAGAACAAAAAATTATAGAGAAATTCTAAACCGTTGAGAAGACAATGAGAAGATGTTCAACTTCCACAGGTATGACAATTCACCGATGAAAAATAATTGGAAACTGTGGAGAGCCGTGATCGTATAGATTTTGAAGACACACAACATGTTAAAAGATATCATTGTCAAAATAGGGCATGTGTGTAGAAATATGGAATTGGCGAGCCGAGTTCAAATTCCTGGCTTGTCTGATGTGAACACTTTCGCACTAATACCTTTGTGATAGACATGTATCCAGCTATGTGATTTGGGTGGCTATCAGTCTAAGAGAACAAAAACACAAACTGTGAAGGGGCAATAACTCCACTTTTTCTTTTATGCGCCGTGTTCCTTCAGAACACACGCGATCATGGCTCTCCACTACCTCCTGCCCCTTTTAGCTCTCAATAAGTTTTATCTTTTTGTTATTTCTCCCAGTCCCTGTTTGGCATCCACTTGCTTAAACCATTTATGTCACGTGTTATTTTCCCCCGTCATTCTTTCCCTCTATCCGCGTTGAGAGTATCATATTTTCCAAGCCCTCTTTTCTCATTACGTATCCCAGAAATATCAGCTACTTCTTCCTAATGTTAAGTATAAGTTCCGTCTTTGTTTGCATCCTCCCCCAAAACCTGTTCGGTCTATGGTAACTTTGTGGGGAGGCATGATTTTCTACGTTCTTTAGGCACATGGAATTTAAAAAAAAAATACTTTTTTTGTTTTCCTTCTGAATTTACCATCAACATTGTTAGCTTCATTCTGGATGATATTAGTCTTCCTCGCGGGGTCGTCTAATTTTCTTATAATAATCGCCAAGTACCGAAATTAAAAAAAAACGTGTTCAAGTATCGGAAGATGCCTTTCAAAAGATTAACAAAGTATTAAGATACCGAAAAATGTCATGAGAAACAATGAAAAGAGTCCTGAACAGCTATCTAACATATTGCTGTAAATTCTGGATAATTTCCCCACAGATACAATCAAGATTCCGAGTCAACATAGATGTAGTTCTCCAGAATTATACAGAGGGTACCATAGACATAGGCATATGTAAACAATGAAGAGGTTTTAAGAGAAATAGAAACAATAGTGACTTAGATTCAGAGAGAGTTGAAATTTCTAAGACGCATAGTGAGGAAAGAGAGCTTGAAGACTTTGACACTCATATATCACATTGAATGAAAGAAGATGAAGGGGGAAACATCAAGTAACCTACCTAATGTCTTTGTGCAAATGAATGGCATAACAGATAATGGAACGTATAGTAAAAAATAAATGTACATTTTTAAAAACTACCAAAGATAGGAAGATATGGAGAGCCACGATCGTCCACGTGTGAAGGTAGATGACACATAAAAGAAGAAGGCTCAAACGGACGTATGTGTTTAATTATTCATAAGTAAACTTGATAAATTGTTCGCGGAGACAATCTATCTCCGGCCAGAGCTGGCCTTCATGGTTCCTCTGACGCAAAAGCCATTTGTCGAATGGCCACTTCCGCCATCGGCATCAATTCTCCAATTTATTTTCGCCCCTGGAAGAAGTGGCTACACACTTACCGGTCAGTGGTCGAACGAGAATATTCAAATCATTTCCGCTTATTCTGGACAGCTTTTAAAGAAATCTTTTGGCGTCAGAGAGATTGCTTAATCACCTTGCAAGGACAAAGCCGTCGGGATTTTGCGGACAAGTAATGGCGGCGTCGGATGGAAATATTGACACGTAATAGAAAAAGCTCTGAGCAATGATGGTGAGAGTCCTGAAAAGGAAAGAAGAAATGTCTCAACTAGACGGAGAGCACTTTCCTTAAATAGGTTTGCATCGAAAACATGAAATATATATATATATATATATATATATATATATATATATATATATATATATATATATATATAGCAACAACAATAAATATACATCTTACTTCGCCGATAGCAAAACGAAATCTTCAGGTGCAGATAGAAAACTGGTCATTTTGTTACCGGTAAGGAATAAATGTATATTTATTATTAATAAAAATAATAGTTCTGCTACAAATTTGATGGCAAACGAGAAGCTTATTTTCTTCGCCCCCCTCTCATATCTCTATTTATCCTATCTTTCTATCAGCCTCTATTCATATATAATCCTCTTACGTATATGTCTCTCTAGTTCTTTCTAACTTCTTCATAAACAACATCCGCGTCCTGGATAAGACGATAAACTACGTCCAACCACAAGGCCTCTGATCAGGAGGTTTTGAGGAGCGTGGAACCACCTCTTAATTGCTGGTGTTCCCAGGTCCACCCCGACTCGGAGTGGTAGAAACTGTTAGGGTCCCAGCTATGGGCAAATAGGTAACACCCAAACTGGGGTCAAAACACTATGAAAGTTTAAAAAAAAAGGTATTAATACCAGCAATATATTTTTGTAAAATATTATTTCCAGCAATGAATTTTTGGGGAAAAAACTATTACATTATTACTAGAAATACATTTTTAAAGTATTACCAGGAATACATATACCAACGAACACTCGTAGCCACTTTTGTGATGTCAACGAATACGTGTTGTCACTTTCGAAATGCTCGTTGTAGTAGAGACTTTGTAATCGCAGATACAGCTATAGTAACGCCGTTGAACAATACTGGTGTCAGACGCCTTCGAATATCACTCGCACTAATAGTACTTGCTCGATAATACTCGCTCGAACAGTAATCTGTATAGTGATCCGAATAGAGAAATAGTATAGAGAAGAGAATAGAGAATAGTGGTCCGTATAGTTTAGAGGATAGACTAGAAGTAGCGATCGTCAGTCGTCAGCTACTTTCTACAGGTATGCGTTTCCTCTATGTTCACGTGGTCTACTTAATTCAATGATGAGGTTGCCTGTGTTTGCTCGCTGGTGAGCTATGTTAAAAATCCAAGTGTTGGCAGCGACACTTTATTCCTAGATAAAAGATTTTTGGAAAAAAAATACATTACCAGCATTAAAATTCTTGTCAGCATTAAATAAACCTTTGAGGTTGATATGCCATAAAACAAAACAAACCAAACTAAAGAGATCAAACAAACTTCTTCTCAGTGTATGTCTATCTAATTACCGATTTTCCTTTGTCTTATTCTAACTTGACATTGATGAGTGCTTAGTAAGTTTGAATACTTTATGGGTTTAATTCACTCCTTGCAAGCATCGATGCTGAAACTGTTTTAACTATTAATGCATGGTGGCCATTTTTTAAATTTTTTTTTTCAGAGAACAGGTTACCTACAATTTAAAATCTGACAAGTCTAAGTTTACGATTATCCAGCAAGGTAGAACAGAGAAGAAACAAAAAATTATGGAAACTTTCTGCACTAAGTTAATTTCGTTAATATTATGATTATTAAATATATAAGACTCAACAGGAAGAGAAAATCCTTCTGGACTGAAGTGAGCTTGTAAAATTAGTTTCGAAAAATGCACTTGATCTTCAATTTCTTGGCGATTTTCAAAATCCAAATAATGCCCCCACCCAAATTTGTGATCAAGGCCTAATCAAGAGCTCTCCGCAGGAGCTAGCTTAAATACTGCCCGATAGATAGGACGGCTTTTAAGCTAGTATTTATTTATGTCATGTATCGCTCAGTTAGTACTTGGAGCAATAATTAAACAGCGCTCGATGTAAAAACAGAGTTCAAATTTATACAAAGATTAATTTTACATTTATATATATATATATATATATATATATATATATATATATATATATATATATATAGAGAGAGAGAGAGAGAGAGACAGAGACAGAGAGAGGCGACAGGCTGTTTCATGCTAGACGCAATCGCCTGCGTCTTGCATGAAACAGCCTGTCGCCTTTAAGTGTTGACTTCAATGTTCACTTTTATATTTACACATGCTCTATCTCTGATATTGAGCACTTTATCCCATAAATAAAACACACCTTAAGACTTTATTCCTTCATATATATATATATATATATATATATATATATATATATATATATATATATATATATATATATATATATATAGTAGGTGATGAAAGAAATTCGAGAGTAAAAACAACAGCAATAAGACTAATGATATTGTATATAATATGGTACGGTAATGGATATTTTTGGCTTACCAATTGCACTTTTGATGATGATCTTTTTTTTTTTTTAAGCATTTCACCCCAAGCAAGGCGGGAGCCACTGGGACGCAAGGGGTTACAGAAAATTTAGAGCAAGATCAGATAGGAGTGATAGAAGTAAGGATGAGGGTAGTGGATAGATCAAGGCAACTGGAGATGTCGATTGACATTACACTTGAATAGCTGGAGATTATAGCTCACAGGGAAACAGGAATAGGGAAAGGAGTTCCACAGGTGAGAGGTGCGAGACATGAAGCTATTGGAGTAGAAGAGGCGGCTACATTTAGGGGTTTCGGCAGTGAAGGGGTGAGAGCGGGATGCCAGTCTCGTATGGCGCTTGAACTCATAACGTCTGGGAACTAGCGAATGCAGCTCCTCGGAGCAATTTCCATGGAAGTATTTGTAGAACAGACAGAGGGAGGCGACGGCGCGTCTGTGAGAAAGTGACTGTAGACGAGACGACAGAGCAGGGCCAACTACATTGCATATCCGCCTCTGGAGCCTATCAAGAACCCGAGGCAAACAGAAGGGGCACCAGACCATATATGGCAGCAATACTCCATGCAAGGGCGAATTGTTGATTTGTAGATCTGGAGGATCGACTCCGGGGAGAAAAACTTCCTGGCTCGGCTCAGGATGCCAACTTTCCTTGCGGTGGACGAAGCAGAGAGTTGCTCTCGAGAAGCTGAGCGTCAGACATTCTAATGGGGGGAAGGATCACTGTGGTGATTAATAGAGATAGAGAGCAGTTTTGTCTTAGAAGCGTTGAAGTTGACCAGCCAATTCTTGCCCCAGTTCACAATCGATTGGAGGTTTTTTTCGAGACGCATGGCCAGGTGAGTTTTGTCAGTGAGACTGGATTTGTTTTTGAGGCAGGAATAAATCGTGGTTTCATCCGCGTAGATGCCAACTTGTGAAGTTATGGCGTCAGGATGGTCATTTATGTAGATAAGGAATAGAGTGGGGCCTTGGATGGAGCCTTGAGGAACAACTGCGTTCATGGGATAAGAACTGGAGAAGAATCCGTTGAGAACGACCTTCAATTTACTGTTTGACAGGAATGACTGTATTAGGTTATATAATCGACCCGTAATGCCATAACCCTGGAGCTTGCGAAGAAGGTCGGCATGCCAAACCCTATCAAATGCTTTGGAGATGTCTAGTGCCACGGCACGGGCTTCCCTGTTATTTTGAAGAGCTCGGTAGACAGTTTCAGTGATGGCCATAAGCACATCAGCTGTAGATCAGGCAAAGCGGAAACCATATTGCTTGTCTGAGCGCAGATTATGGGATGTGAGGTGGTTTACCACCTCGATATTGATTAGGGCTTCAAAGACTTTGCCGAAGAGGGGAAGGAGACTGATAGGACAGTAGTTGGAAGGGTCAGAGGCGTCGCCGGAGTTCTTGAAGACAGGAACGATCGAAGAGGACTTCCAGCAGTCAGGAAAACAAGATTCCTTGAGGCAGTAGTTGTATAGTTTAGAAAGGGCGGGCGCCAGTTCAGGCGCGCATTTCTTCAAGACAATGGCTGGTATCCCGTCTCCACCACTAGCCTTGTTGGGGTCTAAATTGGAGATAACGCCCAGTACCAAAGATGGGGTTATGTTTAGCCCACTCAATATGGCCTCAGTTCTAAGAGGGAAGTCGTGTATGGGTACACCGGAAAAGTCGAGCGTAGAGTTGAATGAAAATTTCCGAGCAAAGCATTCAGCCTTGTCGGTAGAGGAGGTCAGGACTTCGAACTGGTTAAATAAAGGAGGTATAGAGGGCTTGCAATTATTCAATACGCTCTTGCAGAGACGCCAATAATCTTTGGAGCCAAATTTGCGAGATGCAATACGTTCCTTCATCCGAGCCGCAAATAGTGACTTAGCATCGTTGAGGACACGTTTACACTCGTTACGGGCGGAGGCAAAGAGACGTCTATTGCAGTCAGACATGTCGCTACGGAATAGGTGGAAGTAGTGGTTTCTATGGGCGATGGCGGCTGAGCAAGCAGCGGAGAACCAGGGTCGAGGAGCGCGATTTGACCCTATATTTCCTTGATGGGATGAAAGCGTCGATTCCAGCTTTAACCCAGGAAGAGACCTCAGAAGCACATTCTTGGACGGGGAGCTTGAAGACTCCATCCCAGGGGACATCGCCGAGGAAATCACGGAACACGTCCCAGTCAGCACGTTGATAGTAGAACAAAGATCTAGTGGTAGGAGGTTCTTTATAGGGGGTGGAGTTGAGAAAGAAATGGAAAATATTTGGGAAATAAAAGTGATTTTCACTGTTACAGTGCATTTCTTGCCTCATTTTATTGTAATACACGGAAAAATGTTCGTAAATATGAAAGGATCATTTATCATTACAGAGCAATACAATTAATAAACAATAAAATTCAAAATCACCTCCTTTGGGCAATAGCCTATTTCGGCAGACGATTGCTTATTTTCGTCTGCCAAAATAGGATATTCCACATATGAGGTAATTTGGGATTCTATTGTTTATATATATATAAATATTTTATTGTTTATATTTACACACACACACACACACATATATATATATATATATATATATATATATATATATATATATATATATATATATATGTGTGTGTGTGTGTGTGTGTGTGTGTGTGTGTGTGTGTGTGTGTGTGTGTGTGTGTAGATTTAATAGGCGGGTTAATGAAATTTTTAGGAATAAAACGATAACAAAATGATAACAATATTGAAAATAAGATTGATGTTTATTACATATTAGCCTTTTGACATTTTAATTATCTATCTACCGATGTATCTCTCTCTCTTTCTCTCTCTCTCTACATACATACATATATATATATATATATATATATATATATACAGAGAGAATTTGATAGATGGAGAGATATATAGGATATGTATATAGAGAAATCCGACAAAGTGCGAATTTGGGAAGTGGACAGAAATCATGTAAGGAAGCAAATGAGAAAGGTAGAAGAGAGAAAGAAGAAAAAAGAAAGACGAAGACAAAAATGTCGGAAGAAAGAGAGAAAAATAGAAAGAATGAATGAAAGAAAGAAAAAAGAAAGACGAAGACAAAAATGTCGGAAGAAAGAGAGAAAAATAGAAAGAATGAATGAAAGAAAGAAAAAAGAAAGACGAAGACAAAAATGTCGGAAGAAAGAGAGAAAAATAGAAAGAATGAATGAAAGAAAGGATAAAGAAAGACGAAGACAAAAATGTCGGAAGAAAGAGAGAAAAATAGAAAGAATGAATGAAAGAAAGGATAAAGAAAGACGAAGACAAAAATGTCGGAAGAAAGAGAGAAAAATAGAAAGAATGAATGAAAGAAAGAAAAAAGAAAGACGAAGACAAAAATGTCGGAAGAAAGAGAGAAAAATAGAAAGAATGAATGAAAGAAAGAAAAAAGAAAGACGAAGACAAAAATGTCGGAAGAAAGAGAGAAAAATAGAAAGAATGAATGAAAGAAAGAAAAAAGAAAGACGAAGACAAAAATGTCGGAAGAAAGAGAGAAAAATAGAAAGAATGAATGAAAGAAAGGATAAAGAAAGACGAAGACAAAAATGTCGGAAGAAAGAGAGAAAAATAGAAAGAATGAATGAAAGAAAGAAAAAAGAAAGACGAAGACAAAAATGTCGGAAGAAAGAGAGAAAAATAGAAAGAATGAATGAAAGAAAGAAAAAAGAAAGACGAAGACAAAAATGTCGGAAGAAAGAAAGAAAAATAGAAAGAATGAATGAAAGAAAGAAAAAAGAAAGACGAAGACAAAAATGTCGGAAGTAAGAAAGTAAAATAGAAAGAATGAATGAAAGAAAAAAAAAGAAAGACGAAGACAAAAATGTCGGAAGAAAGAGAGAAAAATAGAAAGAATGAATGAAAGAAAGAAAAAAGAAAGACGAAGACAAAAATGTCGGAAGAAAGAGAGAAAAATAGAAAGAATGAATGAAAGAAAGAAAAAAGAAAGACGAAGACAAAAATGTCGGAAGAAAGAGAGAAAAATAGAAAGAATGAATGAAAGAAAGAAAAAAGAAAGACGAAGACAAAAATGTCGGAAGAAAGAGAGAAAAATAGAAAGAATGAATGAAAGAAAGGATAAAGAAAGACGAAGACAAAAATGTCGGAAGAAAGAGAGAAAAATAGAAAGAATGAATGAAAGAAAGAAAAAAGAAAGACGAAGACAAAAATGTCGGAAGAAAGAGAGAAAAATAGAAAGAATGAATGAAAGAAAGAAAAAAGAAAGACGAAGACAAAAATGTCGGAAGAAAGACAGAAAAATAGAAAGAATGAATGAAAGAAAGAAAAAAGAAAGACGAAGACAAAAATGTCGGAAGAAAGAGAGAAAAATAGAAAGAATGAATGAAAGAAAGAAAAAAGAAAGACGAAGACAAAAATGTCGGAAGAAAGAGAGAAAAATAGAAAGAATGAATGAAAGAAAGAATAAAGAAAGACGAAGACAAAAATGTCGGAAGTAAGAAAGTAAAATAGAAAGAATGAATGAAAGAAAAAAAAAGAAAGACGAAGACAAAAATGTCGGAAGAAAGAGAGAAAAATAGAAAGAATGAATGAAAGAAAGAAAAAAGAAAGACGAAGACAAAAATGTCGGAAGAAAGAGAGAAAAATAGAAAGAATGAATGAAAGAAAGGATAAAGAAAGACGAAGACAAAAATGTCGGAAGAAAGAGAGAAAAATAGAAAGAATGAATGAAAGAAAGAAAAAAGAAAGACGAAGACAAAAATGTCGGAAGTAAGAAAGTAAAATAGAAAGAATGAATGAAAGAAAAAAAAAGAAAGACGAAGACAAAAATGTCGGAAGAAAGAGAGAAAAATAGAAAGAATGAATGAAAGAAAGAAAAAAGAAAGACGAAGACAAAAATGTCGGAAGAAAGAGAGAAAAATAGAAAGAATGAATGAAAGAAAGGATAAAGAAAGACGAAGACAAAAATGTCGGAAGAAAGAGAGAAAAATAGAAAGAATGAATGAAAGAAAGAAAAAAGAAAGACGAAGACAAAAATGTCGGAAGAAAGAGAGAAAAATAGAAAGAATGAATGAAAGAAAGAAAAAAGAAAGACGAAGACAAAAATGTCGGAAGAAAGAGAGAAAAATAGAAAGAATGAATGAAAGAAAGGATAAAGAAAGACGAAGACAAAAATGTCGGAAGAAAGAGAGAAAAATAGAAAGAATGAATGAAAGAAAGAAAAAAGAAAGACGAAGACAAAAATGTCGGAAGAAAGAGAGAAAAATAGAAAGAATGAATGAAAGAAAGAAAAAAGAAAGACGAAGACAAAAATGTCGGAAGAAAGAGAGAAAAATAGAAAGAATGAATGAAAGAAAGGATAAAGAAAGACGAAGACAAAAATGTCGGAAGAAAGAGAGAAAAATAGAAAGAATGAATGAAAGAAAGAAAAAAGAAAGACGAAGACAAAAATGTCGGAAGAAAGAGAGAAAAATAGAAAGAATGAATGAAAGAAAGAAAAAAGAAAGACGAAGACAAAAATGTCGGAAGAAAGAGAGAAAAATAGAAAGAATGAATGAAAGAAAGAAAAAAGAAAGACGAAGACAAAAATGTCGGAAGAAAGAGAGAAAAATAGAAAGAATGAATGAAAGAAAGGATAAAGAAAGACGAAGACAAAAATGTCGGAAGAAAGAGAGAAAAATAGAAAGAATGAATGAAAGAAAGAAAAAAGAAAGACGAAGACAAAAATGTCGGAAGAAAGAGAGAAAAATAGAAAGAATGAATGAAAGAAAGAAAAAAGAAAGACGAAGACAAAAATGTCGGAAGAAAGAAAGAAAAATAGAAAGAATGAATGAAAGAAAGAAAAAAGAAAGACGAAGACAAAAATGTCGGAAGTAAGAAAGTAAAATAGAAAGAATGAATGAAAGAAAAAAAAAGAAAGACGAAGACAAAAATGTCGGAAGAAAGAGAGAAAAATAGAAAGAATGAATGAAAGAAAGAAAAAAGAAAGACGAAGACAAAAATGTCGGAAGAAAGAGAGAAAAATAGAAAGAATGAATGAAAGAAAGAATAAAGAAAGACGAAGACAAAAATGTCGGAAGAAAGAGAGAAAAATAGAAAGAATGAATGAAAGAAAGAAAAAAGAAAGACGAAGACAAAAATGTCGGAAGAAAGAGAGAAAAATAGAAAGAATGAATGAAAGAAAGAAAAAAGAAAGACGAAGACAAAAATGTCGGAAGAAAGAGAGAAAAATAGAAAGAATGAATGAAAGAAAGAAAAAAGAAAGACGAAGACAAAAATGTCGGAAGAAAGAGAGAAAAATAGAAAGAATGAATGAAAGAAAGAATAAAGAAAGACGAAGACAAAAATGTCGGAAGAAAGAAAGAAAAATAGAAAGAATGAATGAAAGAAAGAAAAAAGAAAGACGAAGACAAAAATGTCGGAAGAAAGAGAGAAAAATAGAAAGAATGAATGAAAGAAAGAAAAAAGAAAGACGAAGACAAAAATGTCGGAAGAAAGAAAGAAAAATAGAAAGAATGAATGAAAGAAAGAAAAAAGAAAGACGAAGACAAAAATGTCGGAAGTAAGAAAGTAAAATAGAAAGAATGAATGAAAGAAAAAAAAAGAAAGACGAAGACAAAAATGTCGGAAGAAAGAGAGAAAAATAGAAAGAATGAATGAAAGAAAGAAAAAAGAAAGACGAAGACAAAAATGTCGGAAGAAAGAGAGAAAAATAGAAAGAATGAATGAAAGAAACAATAAAGAAAGACGAAGACAAAAATGTCGGAAGAAAGAAAGAAAAATAGAAAGAATGAATGAAAGAAAGAAAAAAGAAAGACGAAGACAAAAATGTCGGAAGAAAGAAAGAAAAATAGAAAGAATGAATGAAAGAAAGAAAAAAGAAAGACGAAGACAAAAATGTCGGAAGTAAGAAAGTAAAATAGAAAGAATGAATGAAAGAAAAAAAAGAAAGACGAAGACAAAAATGTCGGAAGAAAGAGAGAAAAATAGAAAGAATGAATGAAAGAAAGAAAAAAGAAAGACGAAGACAAAAATGTCGGAAGAAAGAGAGAAAAATAGAAAGAATGAATGAAAGAAAGAATAAAGAAAGACGAAGACAAAAATGTCGGAAGAAAGAGAGAAAAATAGAAAGAATGAATGAAAGAAAGAAAAAAGAAAGACGAAGACAAAAATGTCGGAAGAAAGAAAGAAAAATAGAAAGAATGAATGAAAGAAAGAAAAAAGAAAGACGAAGACAAAAATGTCGGAAGTAAGAAAGTAAAATAGAAAGAATGAATGAAAGAAAAAAAAAGAAAGACGAAGACAAAAATGTCCGAAGAAAGAGAGAAAAATAGAAAGAATGAATGAAAGAAAGAAAAAAGAAAGACGAAGACAAAAATGTCGGAAGAAAGAGAGAAAAATAGAAAGAATGAATGAAAGAAAGGATAAAGAAAGACGAAGACAAAAATGTCGGAAGAAAGAGAGAAAAATAGAAAGAATGAATGAAAGAAAGAAAAAAGAAAGACGAAGACAAAAATGTCGGAAGAAAGAAAGAAAAATAGAAAGAATGAATGAAAGAAAGAAAAAAGAAAGACGAAGAGAAAGAGAGACAGAAATACAAAATAGACAGTAAATCTCTTTCGTAGAGAGTTGTAAAGATAGACTCACCCTGTGGTAGGCTGTCATGCATGGTTGCCAAATGGATGGTTGGATAAGTTATTGTAAGGAATCTGTAGAGTTTGGGGTGGAATCAGGCAGCAGTAACACTTTGGTGTTCGCTGAAAATCATATCGTTTCGCTAATGTACGCACGAATGTCATGAGCACAGTTAACAAGTCGGCAAAGAAGCGCTAAGTAATTGTCATGTGCCTCGCCTCAGTTCATCGCAAACTTTCGCCCGTTTAGTGCACACACAAGACAAGTGTAGATAGTTATATATGTTTGGGAGAATACTCGTAAGTGATGGAGTATAAAACCAGCAAGCTGTTGTTAGTAATTCATTTATTCACTTGCTACAGTTCAAGCATTTGAAAACCGTGAAAGAATACGCGAAAAAGGATGAAAATACGTTATTAAGGGGAGATAACAATATGAGAACACAGATTACGAAGATATAAGATAGCGGTTGATGTTTCATTTAAATTTTTGGAGATCAATGCTGATTGGAAAGCAAGGAGCCGAAAGAGATTTGCAGATTCGAGAATTGTGAGAGAACGAAACGTTAGCATAAAAATTAAGGTTACGTTTAGCCATTTCAACTGTAAAATTATGAGACCTAAAAGCCAGTCTAATATTTCTTTCTTTTTATATGCCATGTCCTTTCAGGACGTAGGCGATCATGGCTCTCCACTTCCCCCTATCCCGTGCAGCTCCCAACAAGTTCCTTTCCTCTGCTTCCTTGCCCAGACCACGTTCTCTCGTCCATTTGCTTAAACCCGCCATGTATGTCACGCGTTGTTTTCCCTTGTCTTTATTTCCCTGTATTCGACCCGTGAGTATCAGATTCTCCAGGCCCTCCTTCCTCATTATGTGTCCCAGAAACTTTAGCTGCCTCTTCCTGACATTAAGTATAAGCCTCCTCCTTGTTTGCAACCTCACCGTTGCTCACACGCTCGGTCCATGATATCCTCACCATCCTTCTGTAGAACCATATCTCCGTTGCCTAGATTCTCTTTTTCATCTTTCAGGAAATAGCACCAAATTCGCTGTCGTAAAGATTTCAAGATTTATGTGGACACCCATTTTTTTTTTATACGGCTGTCTCACAAACTTCAGGGGCTTCAAAGGATAAGATACACAGTTCTATACTTAAGTGGTCTTTATGCATTTTGTGGACTTTTTACATTTTGGAGATTCGGATGTAAGTGTCAAGGAATAGAAGTAGGTTGGTACTGGCTTTAAATGTATCCCACACAAACATTCTTACATTCCTAATCATAAATTCATTTCTATGAATATATATATATATATATATATATATATATATATATATATATATATATATATATGATAGAAATTAAGGATGATTTGAGATAATTAAGTAATTCATCGAGTCTAGAAGAAACCTTAACAGAATGCAGAAAGCACTGGACGGCCGTTTCGGCCTATATTTGGGACTCGTCAGCAGTGCGCATCCAATAACGAGAATGTAACTGTCCGGGTTTCAATTCTCAGTAGTGGATGCGCACTGCTGATGAGTCCCAAATATAGGACGAAACAGCCGTCCAATGCTTTCTGCATTCTGTTGAGGTTTCTTCTAGACTCGATGAATTAGTTAATATATATATATATATATATATATATATATATATATATATATATATATATATATATATATATATATATATAATGGACTCTCCCATCGGTTTCGACGTATGAGGATCTGACAACGTGACCAGTTGATTCAGTTATGAATTTTGTGCGATAATCTTAAGTAAAGCTCCCCAAGAGATTTTCAAAGGATGTTGCATATGGAGCAAGAGTGAGGATTTTGGGATGATGTCACTGTTAGATTGGCTTAGCTTTTAAATCATGCTCTCGCTTCTTGAAGCTGTTTCAGAGTCCACAAAGTCACATAGATCTCCACTCTACCCGCTCCAAAACTAAGCGTTCGAGAGTGTTATGAGGTATATTGACAGCTGACAAGTTTCTCTTCAGCTTGTCTTTGTACCTTAGACATGGTCGCCCTACATTTCTTTAGCCCTGGTTGTACATTAGGATCTTGGGTGTCCTGTCATCAGACATTCTCAAGACATGACCAGTCCACCCTAACTCAGACGGTATGAGAAAAGTCTCGATTCCTCCAATATTACACCTGTTAAACAGGTCTACATTAGATGTCCTGTCTTGAACGCTAACTCCGCATATGCCACGCAGACAGGTCTTAGACATATGTGTGTGTGTGCTCTTGTCTGTGTGCTCTTGTGTGTGTGTTTGTGTTAGCCTAATACTCATAAAAATTACATTTTATTTATATATTGCAACATTTTACCAAGATTATCATAGTGTCTTCGCCATCGCTCAAATATGTTACACTATATAAACACAGTCCCAACCCCTATCTACGAGACCTCAAAAGTCCTTAATGATATCATTACTCCATACCTACCCACCAATTACAGTATCACATCCACCCACGAATTCCTCCAGATTCTAAAATGTATAAAACCAAACTAAGATATTTTGGCGTCACCCGACGTTAAAAATTTATTCACAAATTTTCCCGTTGATCAAACCACTGACATTATCCGTTATTCCTTGTCCACAAATAATTCTATTCCACCTCCGACACATGCAAAGTTCCCTTCTACAACCATAATGGCAACATCTACACCCAAACTAATGGTATTAGTATCGAAAATACGCTCGGCCTGTGCTTCTCCGATTACTACAAGGCCCACGTAGAAAATATGATATTTAAACAGGTCACTAAACCCAAAATATATGTCCGCTACGTAGACGATATTTTTTTATATTAGCGAAAAACACAAGAAATAGATAATTGAGAAAAAAAAACTCTGCCCTAGATTTACCTACGAACTAAGTCAAAAAAAAAAACTTCCATTCTTAGGCGTTCTCGTAAATTACAGTAACAACACATTCACCAACTCATTGTATAAAATAACACTAGCAGAACCTCTTGCCACCTTAATTTTAAGAGTGAATGCCTACTTAGATACAAAATAGCAGTGATAAAACATTTCCTAAAGAGAGCACACGTGAATTCATCCTCTCGTCTACTTCTCCTTGAAGAACTCAACAATGCAAAACAGACACTAGATAACAATGGTTTTCCTATCTCATCGACCACCAGAATAGACTTTTTTCTTTCCAAAGAAATAATGTTAGAGAACACAGACAAAAATAAAAACATAAATATGATCTACAAAAGTCAAATGCACGTCAACTATAAGCAAGATGAGTCTTCACTTAGAAATATCATAAAAAAACACTACCTCAGTTGACCCGAACAAAAAATTAAATTATCTATTACAAAAAAATTTAAAACAGCTAAACTTATTTTCAAAAATAACACACCTGCAAAATCAAAAATACAAATAACCAACATTTTTTTAGGAGTTTAAATGCCCCTTAAGGAACTGTGTTACTGATCAAACCAAACTCTTAAATAATTACATCGGTCACACTACTACATACCTATCCAGACGCCTTACGTTACACCTATCTGACCAGAGCTGTATTAGAACCCATTTCAACATGCACACACATAACCAACCTACCAAATATTGTGTATTTAAGCAGCAATCTCTCTTTTATACATGTTTCGTTGAAGACGACTGACAAGACTAAGTAATTAGACTTTTTATTTAATTTTTCTTATATTCATGCAAATGTTTTATCTTCTGAACGCTTTCGGCTATAATTTTAGCCATTATCAATCATGATTTTATTTTTTACTTTTTAACTGAATATACGAGAACACGTATATTCAGTTAAAAAGTAAAAAATAAAATCATGATTGATAATGGCTAAAATTATAGCCGAAAGCGTTCAGAAGATAAAACATTTGCATGAATATAAGAAAAATTAAATAAAAAGTCTAATTACTTAGTCTTGTCAGTCGTCTTCAACGAAACATGTATAAAAGAGAGATTGCTGCTTAAATACACAATATATATGTGTGTGTGTGTGTGTGTGTGTGTGTGCGTGTTTGCGTCTGTGTCTGTGTGAGTGTGTATGTGCGTGTCTTTCTTTCTTGCCTGCTCTTCTTATTTTCTTATTTTATTGCCTGATGAGATGTGATGATATGCATCGAAACATGTGTTCAGTTATGTAGCGGTTTTTACATATGTCCCAATGCAATATCCTATAATAAAGAATATTGCTCTACTATTGCATTGAGCCCTTAATTAATGTTATGAAAGTTTGCATTTATATTTGATTCGTTCTCATTTCATTTCAAGGGCTCAATACAATAGTAGAGTGTTGTGTGTGTGTATGTGTGTGCGTGTTGGTTTGATTCAAATACAGATCAAATATGAATCGGAGAATGATAAGATAAAGAACAAATCGGAACCTTTTATCAATCTAACATGTTTCGCTTTTATTAAAGATTCATCAAAGACTGTGATATGGAGAAAAATAAGAAAGAAATTGACACGCCTCTAATTAAACTAACGTTGGTTTAAAAGAAGTCGAATACACGTGAAAAATGATTGACCAATGAAAATCAAACACAATATTAAATATGGCAGAAATTATTTTCTCTTTCACCGTATCTCAGTCTTTGATGAAATGAAGCTTTAATGAAAGTCATTATCTTATAGAATATATATATATATTTCTTTCATCACCTACTATATATATATATATATATATATATATATATATATATATATATATATATATATATATATATATAGTAGGTGATGAAAGAAATATATATATATATTCTATAAGATAATGACTTATATATATATATATATATATATATATATATATATATATATATATATATATATATATATATATATATATATATATATATATATATATATATATATATATATATATATATATATATATATATATATATATATATATATATATATCGCGTGGTCGAGTGGTTGGAATGTTCGCTTTCTGACCATGAAACCCGAGTTCGAATCTCACCATTGTCGATTCCTAATGTTATCGGAAAGAATCGAGATCGATCCCAGCGTGTGGCATCTTTGGAAAGTGTCTGAAAAACATACCAGGGGTTGACCCACGCCTTGTGAGTGAAATTGGGTAGACGGAATACTTGGAGGCCGTCGATAGCTCTGCGCAAATAAAGTCACAAATCATCGTCGGCGTGAACGTGCTGGCCTTGTTCATATTGTTGATCACGCTAGATAACACGCTTTCTCCCAGAAACTGTAACTAAGGTCTGCTCAGGATAGTTGCAGTATAAACCACAGGTAGGCTATGTGAGTGCTGATCAAAAACAAATGTGCCTGAGAGAGCGTCTGCAATATATCTTCTGCTTATTTTTAATATGATCCTCTCACCCTTATTAAGGGAGAAAGAAAGTTGCCATACTAATACATATTCATTTATTCCGAGTACTTTCGACATTAGCAAATTGTCATCTTCTGCTATCAGTGTCTTGTTTTGTCTAAGACAAATTTGTTGTGTTTATACCGAAAATTATTTTTTTTATTTGTGAAGTGAAAAACGCTAAACATATCTACTTATACCGTGCGGTGCAAAAGTAAGTGAAACCCTAAGAAAATATTTTTTTTTAAATCCTCTTTTTTCTAGATGATCAACATATCTTAATTAAACTATATAATTATTAAGAAATATCTTTATTAAGTCAATTACAACCACTTTAAAAAAGTTTACCAAGCTAGAATAAAAAATATTAATTCAAATTTAAATGTCTACTTGCTTTATGCAGTTATTTTTGTAATAATTTGTGACACGGTGGAGAAGTGGACTCCAAAATCGTTTTGATAGCTTTTTGTAGTCTTCTCCATTATTATAGATTTTAACTGTGACACATTTTAAAGCTTCCGGATGTTCTTTGCACACACACACACACACACACACACACACACACACACACACACACACACACACACATATATATATATATATATATATATATATATATATATATATTAAGTAATTCATCGAGTCTGAAAGAAACCTCAACAGAATGCAGAAAGCACTAGACGACCGTTTCGTTCTATATTTGGGACTCATTAGCAGTGTGCATCCGCTACCGCACTGCTGATAAGTCCCAAATATAGCACTAAACGGCCGTCCAGTGCTTTCTGCATTTTGTTGAGGTTTCTTTCAGACTCGATGAATTACTTAAAGATAATTATCAAATCCTAATAATTTCTATCATGTACATCATTGCTTGAACTGGCTTCTAATGCTCTAGAGTGAGCGGCTTGGTGATAGTAGTCGTGGCTCCAGGGTGGGGCACAGTCTTATGGTTAGAGAGAAACAGTAGAGTTCCACCACGGAATATGTGAGCGAGAGGCGCTATATTGAGCTTGATTTGTAATCTCTTCGTTGGTGCAGTTGGTATGATGTTTGCTTGACAACCTTACTGTCAGGGTTTCAATTCTCAGTAGTGGATGCGCACTGCTGATGAGTCCCAAATATAGGACGAAACGGCCGTCCAGTGCTCTCTGCATTCTGTTGAGTTTTCTTTCAGACTCGATGAATTACTTAAATATAATTACCAGAATCCTCCCTATATATATAAAAAATCTTTAACCAGGAGGCATTACACGACATTTGTAAGCGAACATGGGGCGTTTTACCATAGCAACAAAATATCTCATTATTAAATAGAGGAGACAGAACTTTTAAAAATTTTATCAAGCTGGAATA
Organism: Acanthosepion lycidas; assembly: GCA_963932145.1. NCBI lineage: Eukaryota > Metazoa > Mollusca > Cephalopoda > Sepiida > Sepiidae > Acanthosepion > Acanthosepion lycidas. Next base: position 90,981,682 of record OZ010586.1, on the reverse strand, counting down.
AAAAATATTAATTCTAAATTCAAAATTAAGATACGCAAATCTAAGTGAACCCTTATATTTAATATTTGGCATCTGCTCCTTTTCAGGTTACAATGTCTGCCAGAATTTTTCTATCATTTCTGGCTTTAGTAGGTGCCAATTTTCTTGCCATTCTTCTTGGCAAAAGTCCTACAATTGCTAGATATTACCTGGGTTTCTTACATTCACACCCTTCTTTCACTTGAACCACAAATTTTCAATTGGGATTAGATCAGGACTTTGATTCGGCTGTTTTAATAGCTGAAATTTATTTTTCCTAACCCATTCTTTTGTGGATTTGCTTTGATGATTCAAATCATTTTCCTTTCGAAATGAGAACAAAACACTTTCGTTCAAATTTGCTTGATATTTTGCAGAGTCAATTGTACCATCAATGCATACTATTTTACCGTGTTCCAGCTGCAGCAAAGCACCCCCAAATCATAATGCTGCCACCGACAGCCATCTTCAAAAGCCGTATTAGGAGATCGCCAGATATATCACCTATTTTTCTTCTCAAAAAGCTCTAGTTTGGTCTCATCCGACCATAAAACATTTTGCCAGAATGTTTCTAGCTTATTAACAGAATGTTTCTAGCTTATTAAATTGAGCTTTGTCAGAGTTGAAGCAAGCATGCTTCTGCTATTTTGTAAGCAGTGGCTATTTTTAGGCATTCTGATATGAAGATCGGCATTCTTCAGATTTCGTTGTACTTTAGATGTATGCACATTGATTCTGACATTGGACTTTAAGCATTGGAGTACCGCAAATGTCATGACATGATTTACCTGGGTTTGTCGATCTAGATGTCTACTTGCTCTTGCTTATATTTCTTTTAATACGGCTACATCTTGATTGTGATGCCATCATATTAAGACCTTCCATTTATAAAGAATTTGTTGCACAGTGGAGAAGTGCACTCCACATCGTTTGAATAATTTTTGTAGCCTTTTCTATCACTATAGGTTTCAACTATGCGATTTCTTAAAGCTTCAGGATGTATTTTGATTTTTGCATATATATATATATATATATATATATATATATATATATATATATATATATATATGTGTGTATATATATATATATATATATATATATATATATATGTATGTATGTATATTAGGTTGGTGCAAAAATAATGCCGTAATAATGTCGTTTTGTGACGTATTTTTAACGTCAAAAAACGACATTATTACGTCATGTTTTATATATATATATAATTTTGTTAGCATAATGATTGTGTGTAATATACTTGTGTTGAGTGGTATAAAGAGTCAAGCCTATCTTGGGGTGTCATTATAAGCAATATTTCTTTTTATGTGCCATGTCCTTTCAGGACGTAGGTGATCATGGCTCTCCACCTCTCTTTATCCCTTGCAGCTCTCAACAAGTTCTTTCCTTCTGCTTCCTCCCCCAGACCACGTTCTGTCATCTACTTGCTTAAGCCCGCCAGGTATGTCACGCGTTGTTTTCCCTGGTTACTCTTTCCCCCTATTCGACACGAGAGTATCAGATTCTCCAGGCCCTCTTTCCTCATTATGTGCCCTAGAAGCTTCAGTTGCCTGTTCCTGATGTTAAGTATAAGCCTCCTTCTTGTTTGCATCCTTATGTAAAACCTAATCGTTGTTCACACGCTCGGTCCATGATATCCTTAGTAGCCTTCTGTAGAACCACATCTCCGTCGCTTCGAGTCTCTTTTTCATCACTGAGTAGTAATAAAAAGGTGCTGAATAATAATTCTTGGAAAATGTTTGAACAAATGTCGAAAACTCAGAATAATATTTGCAGGATTCCTTCCAGTGACGTGCAGAGGTTTGGTGATGTTTGGTGATGCTCGGGCTCAACTTTTTTATTATATGCCCCTAAGACACAAATAGTGGGGGAGGCTATATGGCCTAGTACTGAGAAATGTGAGAAAGGAAGACATTTTAAACATGTAAAAAACAGATGAAGCATGAAATAAACACTTTATTCAAATTAAGTATAAACTAAATTTTTATTTCACTCTTTGATTGGATACCCTCCCAATATGGATGCCCGGGACCGTTGCATCCTTTCGCCCACCGCTTTGCACACTACTGTGTGTCGTTTAGTTATTCGCCTTATTCAACTTTATTGTTTTCTGAAATTTTGAGATTAAATTTTCTCAGAATTCCATATTCGGACTATTTCCTTTACGTTTGTTGTTTTTTCTGAAATTAAATATTTTTATTATTCTATATTTTATTTCAGAGTAGTGGATCTATCTTTGTTACTTTGTGAATTACTCAGATGAAATGTTTTCATTATTCTTGCTCAGGGCCGGTGCATACTACCTCCGAACAACCCGGGCGGGGGACCCTGCTTGGGGACCCCAGGAAGTGCTTTGTGACTCGCAATCTTATCAACATTTGCTTTTTTTCTACCTATATTTATATACTTTATCTACTTATCACGTGGCATCAGTTTTGGTGATGTTTGGTGATGCCCGGAGTCAACTCCTTGGTTCTATTCCCCTAAATAATGGGGCCTAGTACTGTGAAATGTGAGAAATGAAGACATTTTGAGTATGTAAAAACAGATTAAACATGAAATAAACACTTTAAATTAAATATAAACTATACTTTTATAAACTATACTTTTATAAACTATACATTTATTTCATCCTTTAATTAGTTACCCTCCTGACATGGATTCCTGGGTCAGTCGAACCCTCTGCCAACCACTTCTGCGTGCTACTGATCCCATCCTTACTGAGGCCGAAAACGTTTCAGCAACTTCTGGAATATCATTTAAAGTTCAATATCTTTACGCAGAACGCGAACCGAACAAAGTCAAGACAATTTGAAATCGATAATCTATGGTGATTTTCTAAGCATAGCTTAGATGTGGAAAAATGGTTCTCTAAGCGTAGCTTAAATGTGGCACAAGGCCGATAATATGGGGCTCACCCAGAGGATCGAACTCACTATTCAGTCGTAAATAGATCTAGCGAGACAAGCTTAATAACCATTACACCAGGTCAAAGTGCCTTTAAAGAAAGGGTTTTCTATGCGTAGCTTAGATGTAGCACAAGGCCGAAAGTTTGGGGCACTCAGTGAGGATCGAACTGACTATTCAATCGTAAATAGATCTAGCGAGGCAAGTCTAATAACCCTTACACCAGGTCTAAGTGCCTTAAAAAAAAACGATTTTCTATGCGTAGCTTAGATGTGGCACAAGGCCGAACGTTTGGGGGACCCAGTGAGGTTCGAACTCACTATTTAGGTGTAATTGATCTAGAGAGAGAAGGTTGCTTACCATTACACTGCACCGAAGTGCCAAAATCGCTAATCCGTGTTTTATGTGAATGATATTCCTTGTACGCCGTACTCTTTCAGAGCAGTACTCATTGAGGTTTGTACTCCTTGGGAGTAGTACTCCTTGAAAATCTTACACCTTACGATTTTTAATCGTCGTGAGTAGTCGTAGTGTTTTTGAGACAATTTTACACTGATGCGATCCTGAGAGAACTAAAATTCCTACGAGGAAACAATATTTGGACGTCCAGTCCTCGCCTTCCAGTTTTGAGGGAGTTCAAAAGCGTCTCCGAATCCTTGTTGGAGAAGAAAGATTTCTCAAAGGCGGGATGTGGCGAGCCTCTCATTGCTTATCGCACCTTCCTTGGTTCCACCAGGTCTAACCTTAACGGCTTGAGACCATCATGCTACTTACATCGTAGCAAACCGCCTACAGTCCATCGACGAGAAGTTCCATTCAAATAGCTTGTTCACGCGAACGACATCCAAGAGAAAGTTTCCCTGATCACTACAATCTTAACCTGTTCAAGTCTAAAGTTAACCGTTATCTTCCCCTCCTAGCCATATAGACTACCCCTTAACATAACCGTCTACCTCGTTTGACCCCTCTTCCGGGCCTTGTACAAAGTGTACTTTACTGTAAAAAAAAAACATGCAGAAAGAAAAAGTAAGTCACCTTACTGAACCAATTGACCAGGGTGAGATTCGAACTCGAATTTCACGGACGTTCTACCCACACGGGAAACTTTTCTACGCCAGATGTTTCCATCAATATCCTTTCAGTGACATAGAAATAATTATTCAATGGTAAATTCTAATTTTAGTTGTTTGTTTTAATCTACAGGAACAGTTAAATATAAAGAAGAAAACGCGAGACAATAAAATGGTTTTCTGATTCAACAAATACAGTTCAATACAAACATTACATGAATCACACAATCGTTATTTGACAAAACGTGTAAATTCGTTTTCATCATGATCATCATCAATAGTCACAAGCAGTGTAGTTTGGTATGATTGATTTCGTTTAACAGCCTATCAATATGTTGTGGGCCATTTAATATCGAAATTTTATTTTCGGGTGAGCTTTGGGGTTTTCTTTTCACCAAAAATATATTCCTGGTAATATGTTACTTTTTGGTACTATAAAAAATGTGTTGTTGGTAATTTTTTATTTTTTGTTATTATGAAAATCAGTTGCTGATATTTTTTTTTTATTTTTTGGTACTATGAAAATGTGTTGCTAATAATATTTTATTTTTTGGTACTATGAAAATGTGTTGCTAATAATATTTTATTTTTGGGTACTATGAAAATGTGTTGCTAATAATATTTTATTTTTGGGTACTATGAAAATGTGTTGCTAATAATATTTTATTTTTGGGTACTATGAAAATGTGTTGCTAATAATATTTTATTTTTTGTTACTATGAAAATGTGTTGCTTGTGATTTTTTTTTTCTAATCTATTTTTATATTTTCCTGTTAAGGCTCCAGTTTGCCTGTTCACTATGTGGCCATAGCTGGGAACCTAACCGGTACTACTCGCCTGGGTCATGTTAGACCTGCCAACAACAGTAATTAAGAAGGGCTTCGATGCTCCCTAAAACCTCCCGATAAGATGGCTTGCAGCCGGATGTAGTTTATCGCTATACCCAAGACGAGACAAGTGTAGTTGCAGGGTCGATGCAGAGCTGGGCACCCAAACAGCTCCCCACCCTATGTCTGTGTTAAAATCCAGACTGGTATTCGTTCATGCGAGCTGGCGGAGCACATTCTTCGCCAGGTCAAACCGCGGTCGATATCCTCCAACTTGAAGGCTCGCCTTGGTCAGTGACACGTAGCCATTAATACCATCATACGAATCAGCAATCGGAATTCGATATTTCTAGAAGGTATAATGAAGAAAGAAAGCTTAGTGAGTTTGACACTCACGGGGCATACTGAATGCAAGAGGGAAACAACGAATGATCTACCCAACAGGCATTTGCAAATGTATGGGAGAATAGGCACTCGAACAGAGATTAAAATAGCAAAGATTGTTAAGAGCTACGAAAAATATGACGTTGTGGAGAGCCATGATCCCACACGTCCTGAAGAATACGGCACATAGAAGAAGAACATTCAGACGTTAGTTTACTTTTTCATAGGAATTTCACACACATCTGATAAAATAAACTCGACCTTTTCATTCTCATAGACTCGACAAATTTCATACACCTCGATTTCTCTTCTATACCACTTGAGCTGCACGCAATACTGCAAAGGGCAGAGAAAGAGTTTGGGGCCCGGTTGGTGGGGAGGGGGTTAGTCGAACAGAATGTGGTTCAGCAGGAGGAGAAATGTGAAATATGCGGACAGCATCTTGCAATCATCTCCGGTGTGGGGTGCACGATGTCGAATTTAGCCTGGAGCCGAACGGCGAAGTTGGCAAATGGTGAACATTAGCCGAGCAGAAAGAATTACTTACTTACGATTTGATTGACACATCCCACGTGCGGACTCCTCTTGCAAGATATTCACATATACAGAAAGAAATGTATAGACGTCGCAACCCCTGAGAGGGCGTGGTGGAGCTAATAATCGCACATGCGGATGTTCCTGAAAAAAAAAATGTCCGTGTGCGTAGAGCGTGGCCGGCCTACGTGAATGGGTCGATAATTGTCGGGCAACTTTTTCCCTCGAGCAAAATAAGAATATACTGGCAACTTTATGTATGTCAATACACACACACACACACACACAGAAAGAAAGAAAGAAAGAAAGAAAGAAAGAAAGAAAGAAAGAAAGAGAGAAAAATTGACTGAGCGTATGGGCAAAGAAATCAATACTGTATGTGACTATCATTTTCACACATCTGAGTGGTCATGAAACCAGTTCTGAGGGTCGCAGACTTTGGATGAAGATCACATAAAATCAGTCACCATACAGTGTTGATTCTTATGCCTCTCTGTATAAACGCGCCATCTTCCATATTGAGAAATTTCAAATATAAATGTAGCATTTTTGTAGTATATATATATATATATATATATATATATATATATATAAATGACAATAGGAAAACTAGTTATTGCTGACGCGTTTCGTCCAATGTGTACTTTCTCAAAGCAAAAAACGAAATGAATCTAATTAAAGAAGTAACTAATAATAACAAAAAACCGAATGTCCCTAGCAACTGGAGAAATGTAGAGAACGCTATTTTCATATTGTTAACTGAAAATAACGTCAGTTATTGTCACGTGTGGAGAATATTGTCATTCTAACTGTGTTGGCGGATTCAACCATTTTTTTTTTTTTTTGATTTTACGATATTGTTGTGCGCGTTTCTTTGCTTCAGTTAACAATATGAAACGTTTGCGTATATCGGAGCTTTTATGGTAGTGGGAGGAAAAAATGTCGTCGCAACGCCACTCATACGTGCGCAGACATACATTCACGCACGTTCACGCATTGCAGCTCAAACAAACAACAAAATAGACGGACGGTCTGCGCGTTGATACTGCGACTTACGAAAAAAGTTCGCTACAAAATCCAACAAAGAACACAGCGTCCACTTGCGTACATATGTCCGCAACGATACACAGATGCGCATATACGTCCAGTCCCACACTGTTCACAAATGTTTATGTTTGTTTGAGCTGCAATGCGTGAACGTGCGTGAATGTATGCCAGTGTACGTATGAGTGGCCATCCGACGGCAATTTTTCCTCCCACTATCAGAAAAACACCGATATATGCAACCATTTATAAAATCAAAATTTAAAAATTAATCAGTTTGACGATCAAAAACAGCGTGAAACCTAGGTTCGCAAACTCACATCAATTCAACTAAATATGTTAGCTATATCACTGATATCGAGCGCTTTCCAAAAAGTACCGCGCAAATATATAGAAATAATATGTATATATATAAATTGCATATATATATATATATATATATATATATATATATATATGTGTGTGTGTGTGTGTGTGTGTGTGTGTTTGTAATCAAATATATGGATATAGATCCGACAGTATGAAGATGGTCTACTAGACCAAAACGTCCGACATTGACATCATATTAACATTAAAACAACATATTAGGAGTTTTGTTTGTTTTTTCCGTATATTTTTTTCATATATATATATATATATATATATATATATATATATATATACATACACATTTTGCACCCACACCCACACATAGATACATAGATGACAATAAGAGAGAGAGAGGGTGGGTATGGAAATAAACACTATATGGTGTCAGTCTGTTTCTCGCTTCTAGTGATTTTTCAAGCGTAGCTTAGATGTGGCACAAGGCCGAAAGTATGGGGCACCCAGTGAGGATCAAACTCACTACTTAGTCGGAATTGTTCTAGCCAGACAAGCTTGCTAACCATTACACCACCTCGAGGTGCCCCTGTTTCGTGCTTCTATGCGATCATTGAAGTAAGCCATCGTATAGAAGCAATAAAAAAGAAACTAATCAAGAAAGAAAGAAAGAAAAAATGAAAGCAATCCACTTGGAAGCCTAGTCAATATAAAAAGCAAGGTAGAAAGAAATAGAAGATTAGTACGTGAAAGAAAAAAAAAGAAAGTAAGAAAGAATGAAAGAAAGAAAGAATGAATGACAGAAAGAAAGCAAGAAAGAAAGAAAGAAAGAAAGAAAGAAATCCACTTGGAAGTCCATTCAGTGTAAAAAGAAGACATCCAAGCAAGATAGAAAGAACAACGATTAATTTCAAAGCAGTATAGAAACAATTAAAGAAAGAGAATGAAGGAAATTTATGGTAGATGTTAAAGAAAAGAAAACCAGTAAAAACAAAACTAGAGCAAGTAAGTAATTTTTTCGAATCATTTAAAAATGTTCAGCAAAGATCAAAGAATTTGCAACAAATTCCTTTAAATATGTCTTATCTCTCAAATCTCTCGGTATTTTTTCATTCTTTCCTTCTAACTTTTTTTTTTACATCTTTAAGCTTTCTCATTTTATGTCTCAGTTCGTCTTCCATATTTTTTCATTCGACACCTTCATCAACTTTGCCACATTCTTGCGTCCTTTGTTTTTTTTTTAATAATTAAATATAAGTTGTTTTTTTTTAACCTTTCTCTCACCATTCTGACAGTATGATTGCACACCGCAGATAGCTTCAATTTCCACTAGTAAAATGATGCGTTTTGTTTTCTTCTTTAATTCAATTTGAACATTCTCCACTTAGTGCTGAGTCGTTAATTTTTTGTTCCAAACACAATAAACGCGAGAAAATATCACGAGGATAACTACACTTTCTTTTATACTTACCATAATTTTGACACATGCACACTGCTTAAAACCCAATCGAAAAAAAATATCTACTGCAATTCATAGCATGGTGAAACATTTGATATAGATAACTAACAGTAAGTCTGTTTGAATGACGTGTTGGCGTTATTCCAATCTATAAAAAGAATACCCGCTCTAGTGGCTAGGATCAAAGTGTAGTATCTGCGCTTTGTGAGCTGCCGGGTCGGGTATCTGTCGAACTCTCTGCTTGCAGAGAGGAACCCGGACGAAGCTCCGCCGAAGGGTAGGGTTTCGTTGGGGGAGGTTGACGGAACTGGCCCGCCTCGGCGGGTTTGGATGGTTATTTATTTTTGGCTGGGCCTACGGGCTCAGAGATACCCACATTAAAAAGGCTTGGTGCCACATTCGATCCCCGTGGGTGGATTGATAAATACCATTCCAATAACAATAATGCCTACTTGTTTTCAATGATTTGGGATGGTGTCTTATCTTCATCTGCCATTGCACACGTTTTTTTTTCTTTTTAAACGTCATTATTCGCAATCTTATTTTGAGTAGAATTAGCCGGGCAAACTTTTGTAAATTTATCGAAAATACCATCATTATCTCATCCCGGAGCCTCATGTAAAGAAATATGAATTATTATGAAATGTTATTGAAAATTCACGAACTAATCTTGCAGAAAACTTGTAATAATAATAATAATAATAATAATAATAATATATATATATATATATATATATATATATATATATATATATATATATATACAGGGTGTCCATAAAGTTCGTGTGTACTCTAAAAAATTATAACTTTATTTGTATTTGCGATAGAAATAATTTGTAAAAAGAATTAGAAAGAAGTCAATATATATTTTTTTAAAGTTTTATTGAAATTTTATTTAAGTTTCCGCATGTCCTTCATCATTAGCAACACAAAGGGTAATACGATTTTGCAGTTCACGGAAAACATTTGCCAACTGATTTACAATAATGCCTGAAATCACATTAGTTATTTTAGCTATACTTAAAACTAGGTACACTAAACTTTATAAAATTTTTTACAGATTATTTCTATCGCAAATACAAATAAAGTTATAACTTTTTAAATGTGCACATGAACTTTATGGACACCCTATATATATATATATATATATATATATATATATAACAGAAAATGTCTGTGTGGGGGTCTGCCTGTTTGTCTCTCTGTGTGTATGCTATTTATGCACGCCCACATTTCTGGATCGATTTCGATGAAACTGCAAATTTATTAATTTAGGCCAAGACCAACTTTCAATCTCCAGGCACCCGCGTGTTTGACAAAAACAAATGATAAAACTGAAGGTGTGTACGACTTTCTGCAAAAACCAAGGAAAAGTTAGACGCAAACAAAATTTTTTTATTGGGTGAGCTGATGTTCTTTGCACTTAATGCAAAACCGAACTCATCTTACGAGGTTTATGTAGAATGCTTCATAGTTTTCCTGCGATATTGGATTCTTACAAAAATTGCAAGAAACTGTGAAAAAAAAAAATCAGGTTTTTCCTACGACACTAAATTAACTTCCTCATTTTTCATCCGATTTTCATCAAACATGTCGCCAAAAAAATTGCAAATAAATAACAGTATAGTTTTAGTCCTGTTAGTTTCCCCGCGTATAACGAAAAAAGAAACACGAAAAACTGTTCAAAACGCCCGTTTTTCGGCCATAACTCCCTGGTTTTCTATCCGATACTTTCCCAATTTGCCATGTAAATTACGTACGACGCAGAAATTTTCTTGCGTCTATGTTTGGTTTAGATCATTCCGTTAAGACCTCGAAATCTCCGACAAACTAGAACCAAAATCGGATTTTGCCATTTAGCCAATAGTTTCTTCATATCATTCCAAAGATTTTTTACGAAAGATTATTGAACCGTTAAAAGGGGAAAAAATTACCGAGGAACCTTTTATTAACCCCAGCTTTATAGTAAACGCGCGAAGAAAGAGGTGGGGGGCGTTCATGCATTTGCACTTGCAGTTTAATCAAGCTCTGACGCCTCATCCCTGTTTTTGTTTGATCATTAGATTTGTGAACAATGCCATACTATTTGAAATTTATTACGACCGTAGGAAATTTACAGAATATCTAAAACATTGAAACAATTTAACGCGAGCAATGACCACACAAGTAAGTTTTATCGATGGAATTCCTTTATTAAGAACAATCAAACTCTTGCGAAAGAAATACCGTAAAAAAGATGAGATGGTGAGTAGCTTATTATACCAACGGATGATGCCTGCAAGCAGAGACGCAGGCAGAATTTTCTAGATAGTGGGTGGGCGTGTACAATTACAGCAATATGCACCCAGCCAACTCCGGGTTACCTCGGCTAGTAGCAGATAGTTTAGACATTTCTGAATGTCAATCTGGGTTTGCTGAGTCTATTTAATTTAAGCAAATGTATTATTACCAACTCATCCCAAAATGTTAAAAAGACGAGGGGTAATTTAATATTAAGTCATTTCAGAAATATCAGCGGAAAGAAAGCCCAAAGACATTGATTGAAACACTGAGGATAGCAATAATAAAAAAAAAAAATTGTAAAACAACATGACCAAAAGAATAGTGAGCTACGCTCTATTTTCACAGGTAAAACTAAAGCACGGTTTATAAATCGATGACCGCTCCACCATTCAACCCCGCTTCCACGAACGATATGTGGTAAGCCTTTTGCTGCTCTACCCCTACTTCTGTGGAAAGTGCTCGGTCGAACTGTATTCCCTGGACCCGCCAAGGCAAACCTTCATGCCACGTACAAAATAGCAAATCACGCACATTCCTTCCGTATTCCATCGGTGAGAAGAGAGTTCCACTCGAGCAGCTTCTGTCCGTGGACCACTGCTCTATAGAGTCGACTTTTGACAGGGTGTTTCTCCGATCACTACAACCTTCACATATTCAAGGCTAGGGTCAATCGTTATCTCCCTCAACTATACACACAAAATGGCCTCCTAACGTAACCCTGTTCCTTGAATGGCCATATGGTCTTTTAAATGTTCACCCTCACTGTAATATATATATATATATATATATATATATATATATATATATATATATATATATATATATATACACATATATATATAAGTATATATATATACATATATATATATATATATATATATATATATATATATTATTTTGTATGTGCAATACTTAGTAGAAAGCGCTCAATATCAGTGATAGAGCTAGAATATTCAGTTGTATGGATGTGAGTTTGTAACCCTAGGTATCATATTTTTGCGATAATTAGACATCAATTTGCCTGATGATTGCAAGTTGCGTGAAACTCAGGGTCACAAACTCATATGCATGCAACTGAGTAACAGACTATATATATATATATATATATATATATATATATATATGCGTGTGTGTGTGTGTGTGTGTGTGTGTGTGTGTGTGTGTGTGTGTGTGTGTAATTGAGGCATGTTTCGATCGATAAATTAGACATGTTCTGTCTACTTATTTTCAGTTGGATCCTTTTTATATTAACGGATAAGATTTTTGACGCCGTTATTGAAGGACGACAGAAAATTGCCGTCTTGATAAATATTTCTTTTATTCCGAGTACTTTCGACATAGCACATTGTCACCATCAGTGTATTGTGAATTACAAGACAAATATTGCAGTGTTCATTATTGTCGAAAACGAAATTGTTGTATTCATCTGAAAGTTAAATTTCTTACTTGTGGAGTGAAGAAGGCTGAGTCAGTGCGTAATCGCTGACACCGTTTACGCTGACACACGCACACACACGCACACACTGACACATACACACGCCCCCCCATATATATATATATATATATATATATATATATATATATATATATATATATATATATATTAATTACAAGTAGATAAAATTCAATATCCCATATGATATATTGCCATTTCGCCAAGAACGAGCTTGTGAACACCTTGGGTAGTTTGATAAAAAACATGAATCACTTGGATTACTTACCACGGATATTTACCTGTATATACATACATACATACATACATGTAATTGTTAGAAAGAAAGACAAGGAAAGATAGAACAGTGAAAGAAAAAGAATGAAAAATAAATGAAATAAAAAGGTAAATATGAAAAAAGGAAAGATTAAAATTTAAAATTTTGATATATGTTGATATATTAAAAAGAAACAAAGAAAATAACTTGAAAATAAAATCAGTGTGAAAAGAAAGAAAGCAGAAAAGCAAGCCAAAAAGAAAGAAAGAAAGAAAGAAAGAAAGAAAGTAAGAAAGAAAGAAAAGAAAAGAAAAGAAAAGAAAAAAGAAAGCTATCTACTCGGCAGTGCAATCGTTATGGAAAGAAAGAAAGAAAGAAAGAAAGAAAGAAGAAAAGCAAGGAAACAAGAAAGATAGAAAAAAGAAAGAAAGCAGAAAAGAAAGAAAGCAGAAAAGTAAGAAAAAAAGCAAACAAGAAAGAAAAAAGACAGAAAGAAAGAAAGAAAAAGAACTGATAATTTTTGTTTGTTTAAGTATTAAGTTTAAATATGTATAGAAAGAAAGAAAGAAAGAAAGAAAGAAAGAAAGGAAAAAAAGAAAGAAAGAAAGAAGGAAAATGAATGAAATTGGTGGTGGAAGTTAAACAAAGAAAAGAAGAAAGCATCTAAAAACTGGAGCAAGTATGTAATTTATTCGAACCATTTAAATAACTTACTGTCCCGTAAAAGATCAAAGAATTTGCGACAAATTCCTTTAAATATTTGCGTTTTTCTTTCTGATTAATATATCAGTTTTTCTATTCATTTTGTTCTCAAGAACATGAAAGATACACACACACACATTTCCATATTAGTTGCCAATTCAGAATGAGTGCAACTTTGGATCTTGATCTGAGCATGCCTGAGATACGTTTCCTCAAATGTGATACCCCTGCCCTTAATAAAATGCCCGACTCTGTACGATTCTATAATAATGTCTTCTTGCATTTTTTAGCATTTCCTTGCAGTGAACGCTATGCAATATTTTGGTATTATCTACCAATATTTGATATATTCTAATAGTTGTAATTTAGACTATTTTTGATTTGATGATCAATATGCACAGGAATTGATCTACGTTTGATGTAGTGACAAGTTAACTTACCAGAGATTGTGGTGCATGTGTGGCCAATATTATAATCTAGGTTTGGTCTCGTGTTTTACGGCATATCAACCTGAATGGGTTATTTAATGCCGACAAAGATTTTATTGCTGGTAATATTTTGTTTTGTCAAAAATCTATTTCTGGTAATAATTTTTTCCTTCAAAAATGTATTGCTGGTAATATTTTTTCAAAAACGTATTGTTGGTAAAATTTCTTTTTTTTTTTTTTTTTTTTTTGCAAAATAATGGTAATAGTTTTTTTTTCTTCAAAAATTTATTGCTGATATTATTTTTTTTTTCAACAAAGTATTCCTGGTATTAAAACCCATTTTTACCCCAGTGACATGTGCTACTAGCCCGGGTCAGGATAGACGTGGGAACACCAGCAATTAAGAGGTGGTTCCACGCTCCTCAAAACCTTCTGATGAGTGGCCTTGCTTTCTGGACGTAGTTTATCGTCATACCCAGGACGCATATGTATTTTATCGTCATATCCAGGACTCTATTATAATCTAATATTGTTTTATGGTTATAGACTTTGGAGAGGCAGTCTACGAAAGGCATGAGGATTTTGAAAATAGGAATGGTTAATTCTTTTTCGTAATTATTAGATTAGATATTTTTATAGTAAATAATAAACGGTAAGTTATTTGATAGGTCCGTTAAGTGTTATATATATATATATATATATATCAAATAATTAAATTGATGGTGTCTTCTCTTGAGGTTACTTCTATGGAACTGGTATATTTGTGGCAGGACAAATCTTGGTTGCATGCACCTTCTTATATGAGCATCCGGCAGTTCCTAGCCGAGAAGAACATCACCGTAATGTTTCAGCCTTCCTGTTCACCTAATCTTTCTCTGTGTGACATTTTTCTTTTCCCCAAGCTCAAGGGGATCATCAAGGGGAACCTTTTTGAACGCAAGAGAGTCGTAATAACGAAACTGAGAAACATCAAAGAAGAATACTTCCAGCATTGCATAGAAGGGTGGCAAAGAAAGATGGAAGAGGGAACTAGACTCGAGTGGTGTTGTATTGAAGAGTAAAAAATGGACTCCACTCTTTAGAAATGAAGTACATTGTGGCACCAGTCGCGTTACTCTTCAGATAGACCTCATGTTGTCATACTTTATTTATACACTAACAAATATTTAAGTAAATGTTCTGTTTATAATAAACAGAATTAACGATGTTTACAGAACTGAAAGTCTGAGAAATCTCATAGAAAATATGTATGTAACCAGACGCGACCTTCGAAGCTAAACTGGTATAGCACGTCAGGCTATATGACGGTTCTGTGTAAGATACAGGTTCGATTCGAGCAGCACTCGTCCTGGGTATGACGATAAACTACATCCGGCACCAAGGCATCTTGTTGGGAGGTTTTGAGAAGCAGGGAACCACCTCTTAGTTGCTTTTCTTTCCAGGTCCACCCTGACCCTGTGTGGCAATACCTGTTAGGCTCCCAGATATGAGCAAATAGTGAACCCCTTGAATGTGGTCAAAACATTATAAAAATATGAAAATACATTTTTGTAGTAATATATATATATATATATATATATATATATATATATATATATATATATATCAAATAATAAAATTGATGGTGTGTTCTAAAATTCAGGCAATAAACTTAGCCATAACATTATTTTCGAAAAAAGCTTTAAACCTCGCAACTTGAGGTTACTTCTATGGAACTAGTATAGATAAATTAATTTAAAATGTGACATGTGTTGATGTTGGTCGTTGGGGGTGGGTAGCAGCTGGTCTGCGACAGTAGCGAAGCTGCTTCTGTGTGACGTCGCACGTTACTCGATCTGGATCGTCTCTGGTCATAATTAAACGTTTGTGTGCGTAAACAAATAGTTTCGTACTAAAGTCCTGCACATGTGTTAAGGTATAATGTTTGAAAGCAGGCAGGTCTTTATTTTAGTTTATGTTATTTTTTTTCTTTCTGTGGGAAAAAATTACAAGTCGAGTTCCAGTCAACATCCTACAATGTTTTGACATTGTGAATTAAAAAAAAAAATTAAGTAGTGTAAAGAAATTGCAAATAATTCGTTAGTGCAAAATATTCACCATCTTAGGTCTACTGAATGGTGCTGATTAGCAAGCGTCTCTCCCAGGTCAAATGTGGAAAATTCGCGTTGTCCTACAGTAACAAGATCATTAAGCTTATTTTTTTAAGGACAATTAGCGTAATAGTTATCAACAAGAGGAGTGGAACCAGCGACGCGAGTTCAAATACGTCTAAGTCAATTGCATTTTTTTGGCACTGTTGTTATTACTGATCCATACACGAAGCAAGTAAAGACATTCATCCATTTCTCTTTCCTCGTGTTTGGTTTGGTTCTCTGCCATCCTTGGTGGCATCGAAGATCAGAGAAGGAAAACTGTGAAAACAATGAGAAATTAATCTATTTTCTTTACCAAGATGTCATCTCGTAGATAATAAAGTAAGGGCCTGTGGGGAGACATGATCGCTTATATCTTGAATGGATATGACACTTAAAAACAAGAAAAAAAGAGAACTCATTATTTGTGCATTTAAAACTAACTTGATATCTATCGTTGCTATTAGGTTGGTGCAAAAATAATGACGTAATAATGTCGTTTTTTGACGTTAAAAAATACGTCAAAAAACGACATTATTACGTCATTATTTTTGCACCAACCTAATAGAAACGTTCTTTTATTTAAAGCATTTCACTCCAAGCGAAACGGCAGTGCCACTAGCACGCAAGTGGTCACAGAGAATGAAAATAAGAGTAAAGAAGGGTATTTAAGGAAAGGATAAAGAGAAAAACGAGATCAAGATCAAGGCATCAGAAGATGTCGATTGACATTATATTTGAATATTTGAAGATTATAGCTATCAGGGAAGCAGGTAAGTGGAAGGGAGATTCACTTTCGGGACGTGAGAGAGAAGAAGCTGTTGAAGTAGAAGAGACGGTTACAGTTCAATGTTTCGACTGTGAATGGGTCGATGCCAGCCTGGTAGCACGCTTAAATTCATGCATTTGGGACAACGATGAAAATAGCTCTTCAGAGTAGTTGCCATGAAAATATGCCACTCCAGAATGTATCTCCTTCCATCTGTCATGATTTATGTTTAAAGAACTCCGATCATACCGAACACTGAACACTGCTGCCTATCCGGACTAAAGCTTTCTAAACCTATTTCCAGCATCTACCTGACTTCACCTGCCAAGATTAAAATTAGAAGAGTCAGATCAAACCGAAAATTGAGCATTGCTGAAAATCAGGGCTAAAGTTGACCACTCCTCTCTTTCCAGCATGTCCCCGACCTCACCGGCCAACCTAACTTTAGAGGATTCAGATTATACCAAAAAATGGAACATTGTTATCTATCCAGGCTAAAGCTGTACAATCCTCAGATCTTGTATATATTTCAAAATCATTTACGTTTATGTTACCTTGTTGGTGGTGAATTATTTATAATTTTTATGTTCTGTTATATATATATATATATATATATATATAACTTATTTGTGTATATTTCATCTTTGCTTTAAGCAACCCGTTATTGTTTTTAATTTTAATTTTATACTCGCTGTCATTCATGTATGATTATGCAAATTTGTCCAAATGTTTACATAGGTATGGATGGTTGGTATAACAATGACCTTGAACAAAAATCAACATCCTCTAAGAAGAATTCCAATAAATAGAACACAAGATGATCCTTTCCAAAGCAGAAAATTTGGAACTGGAATGAAAGCACTGATGTCACGTGCTCTATATCCACCATAAAAATTCAGAATGTCGAATTAGTAAATACTAAACACTTTAGATACCTTGGTGTATGGATCAGTAATAACAAATTTAGAATGGGAGTTAAAGAAATTGAATTTAGAATATTCTGCGCTAGACGTAGTCTCGCTCAGTACCGCAATTTTCTGCCAAATCAAAACGTTAATCTATGTGACCCCGGTCAGTTCAGGCTGGAATCCTGGTCGTCACCAATATGTGACACTGAGTCATCGGCCCGTGATCAACCCCAAGTCGCGGTGCGTACCTGTGATATTTCTCCTACCAGCGTTTTGGGGTTGACTCTTAGGTTCTGCCACCAACCGGTGTCCCGGTCGATCGGTGGTCGTCGCTTCCAGGAAGGATCCCTTGGTCAGGGTACCAAGTGGTATCGTCGGTTGATTTCAAACGGTCGATTTCAAACCTATCCACGTTGTGATTTTGATCTTAGGTAGACGAGATCAAGCAGGCATCGTGCCGTAGCGTAAGATGAGTGTAAACTGGAGGTGATATCGCACAAACGTAAAGAAAAGAGAAAAAAAACCAAGTGGTTCAATAATGTTGAAAGAAACAAATTAACTTTTATCTGTCTGTTATATACAGGAGCGTGTGTTTTCTCCCAACCCAATTTCTACGGAGTGTGACACTTTTACGCTTCTTAGGCAACTTCTTGTCTATTAAGTCAACTGGTTTAGTTTTTTAAGTGCTCGCTTAGCTTCATTCGTCAGTATAACTTGCTATTGGTAGGTAAAGCGAAGTCGGAGGTCGTGGAATCTCTCGGTCAGCTTCTGCGAGGCAACGGTCAGGTTCCTGCTACTCGAACTGCTGGACTGAAACTTTTAACTAACTCGACAGACGAACTGCTCAAGGGCCCTCGCTTATATGGGCATCGACCAAAAACAGGTGCGGGATTAGACGCAGTCTGGGGTAAATCCCGATTTGTGATAATTTCTTTGTTGTCTGTCTAGGTAAACTGATTACTTCCCATTGTAGGAAAATGAATTACTTTCCATTTTGAGGAAGGATCCCTTCAGTTCTGAGGGGAAGTTTCAGGATAACTATCCTCCTAAACACCCCCCTCTTGTCATATTGGTACCTCATGCCAATTCCTTTCTGTGGGCGTTAATATTTTCCCCGTCTTTCTCATCAAATTACCTCCACCTATCACTATTGCTACCACTCGACCAATGGCGTCCCGGCCGTGCGGCTGTAGCTAAGCTGACCCCATTAAAATTATAAACTAGAATTTTGGTTTGTAAAATTTTCGTTCCCATCGGCCAAAATTCTTACGAATAACTTAAAACCTCTGATATCTTCGACGCTCCTGGCCACTTTGCGTCTTCTTAACCAGTGCTTTTACAAACAACATCAATCAATTGTCAAAGTCTGCGGGAACACTTGGCTTCTCAGAAAAGAAAGATAATTTTTTTTCTCTTCAAATGGGCAATTCTTTCAAGATATTTTCTCATGCCAAAATTCTATAATCAACACGTGACCACTTAAAACCATATCATCGACGTCTGGTTATTCTGTGTTTTTCTCGACCAGTACTTTTACAACGCCATTTTGTCCCCTTCGTGAAATTTAGCGTCTACGCGAACCCTTGGCTTCTTTGAGAAAAGTAAATAATGATAATTCTCTCCACCTTGTATCAACTAATATTTCGGAACATTTTCTCATGCCAAAATTTTTATAATCTACATATGGCCTCATCGCCTGGTCGACTTCTAAAATCTTGCGATTTCGAATGATATCTTGTTCTTAGTTTTTCTTTAACCAGTACTTTTACAAACATCATTAATCAATTGTCAAAATGGCGCATATGGTCTTTTGTGAGTCCGCTATTTACGCCAATTCTCGGGTTTTTGAGAAAAGTAACTTTGTTTTTAAAGTAAAAATAAAATCTCCAGCTGTTTTCTTTTCCGTTCTCAGTATTTTCTTGTTTAATTTTTATAGTTAATTAGTTAATCAATTACCATAGGTAAGTAGTGTCACATTTAATTTTTTTTTAAATAGATTCATCAAAAAAAGACTTTCGTATGGATGCCATGCAAGGAGCCAAACTCGTTCAGAAATTTCTAAACTGTTAGTTGTTTAAAACAGCTTTCTGAGCTCAATGTTTAAAAATGGCTTCAAGCAAATAAACACGCAGTCTTTGCGAAAACCTTCCTACTTCGAAACTTGAAGCTACAGAATCACAAACAAAGAACTACCAATTAACAGAAAACTATATCACTTGTAGACATTTAACAGCATCAACAATTAAAATTGGATACCATTTATAAGTTGAATAGAAAATAATGATGAAATCAAGAGGCTGACATTCCACATTACTTCAAACAAATGATTTGAATAGAAACCTCTATCGGACTGGAAATTGTTTTCGCAGAAATATTAAATAAAATTCAACAGAAATTGACTGACTTTTCGGTCAGTGAATGCCAAATGTTTTCTTATAAACACACATTACTTGGCGGAATTAAATGTCTGATTTTGTTAAAAACAATAGCATTCAAATCTTACCAGATATACAGTATTATATTAATCCGATGCAGATTAGCTTTTGTTGATTTGTTGCTTTTCTGTCTTATATAAACAGAAATACGACCTGAAATGACAAATGTCAATTACTTACATATTCACTTTTATCGTGAATATATATATATATATATATATATATATATATATATATATATATATATATATATATCGTGTTATAGTTTCAAGAGTGCAATTGGAAAAATTGTTCGTAAATTCGAACAAACTGGGTCGGTGGCAGATGTGAAAACACCACTGAGTGCTCGTTTAAGGTCGATCAGCTGAAAACATTGCTGCAGTGCACGTGAATGTGGCCGAAAATTCAGACACCGCTATTCGTCATCGCGCGCAAGAATTGAACCTCTCCACAACAACGTTACATCGTTTCCAATTGCACTCTCGGTTGGTCGATTATGTTGACCAAAAAAATCGCGAAGTGTGCGAAATACATTTCTATTAGGCTTCGATAACTTTAACACGTTGTTTGATTGTTAATCTGTCCATGGTTGAAATTACCAAAGACTTAAGCCTGAAAGTAAAAGAAAAACATCATGAGACGCTTAAATTTAATTCACATTTAAAATCTGTCCAGTTATTGGAATACTCTTTATATACATATATATATATATATATATATATATATATATATATATATATATATATATATATATATGCACTCTCTCTCTCTCTCTCTCTCTCTCTATATATATATATATATATATATATATATATATATATATATATATAATGTGCATTCGTATTTCAATTAATAAATGAACCTAAATGGTACAATTTTGACGAAGATGATCTCATTTGTTAACAATAAAAATATATTTGTGTTAGTAAGGTTTTATTTGGAAGCATTACCAATAGTTTATTTTGTGTATATATATATATATATATATATATATATATATATATATATATATATATATATATATATATATGTTATCAAACTGCAGGGGTCGATCCCAGCGTGTGGCATCTTTGAAAAGTGCCTGAAGACGTATAGTTTTTCTAGCATGAAGTCATAAGTCTTTGTGGACATGTTCAAGTTGTTGATCTCGCTAGATAACACTCAGAAACTGTAAACTAAGCATAGTTGCTGTATAAATTACAGGTGGGCTCAGTTAGTGTTGAATAAACACAAATGCGCCTAGGCAAGCGTCTGGAATTGGGATTGACAAGCTATATATATATATATATATATATATATATATATATATATATATATATATATAGTGAACATAGAAGTCAACGTGGCCTGACGATTGCATGAAACAGACTGTCGCCTCTAAGTGTTGACTTCTATGTTCACTTTTATATTTACAGACGCTCTATCTCTAATATTGAGCAGTTTATCCCATAAATATAGCACACCTTAAGACTATATATATATATATATATATATATATATATATATATATAGGCAGCATATCGATATTCAAACATATTTTATTGAATAATATGTGTACTTATTTTTATAGTGATTCTTTCCAGTTTCTTGATGTTAAGATAAAGATCATCAAAGTAAGTGTTTAGTTGTTTTTTTTTTGTTTTTTTTTGTTATTATTATTATTATTATTATTATTATTATTATTATTATTATTATTATTATTATCGGAGAGCCGAGTTCGAATTCCAGTCGAATTCATTACATTCACTTATGTGCTAATACCCTTGGGTAAAGAGCAGGTCAGACCCCGTTCTATAGCCTTGGATGGCAACTACCCTAGCGCAGAAAGAAATGGCAACCTATTGAGGGTTCTGCCTCGTCAGTCATGTATCGAATGATTCGTGATTGCCTAAGCGTGTCTCGTGCATGACACATAAGTGACTGACACTCTACAAAATTCATTACGAATATAGAAACAAGATATTAAAGTGCATATAACATTTAATGCTATTTTATTTTTCTACCAATTTCCGTTCATATTCTTCCTTTGAAAAGCTTGGTTTGCCAAAAAATTCCATAACTACAACGGTGGGGGATTAAAAGTTGAAAATAACGATAACGAATCGGGTTAGCGCGTGTTTTTAAAAATCACCATGACAAAGGAGGCAGATTTTATCGAAGTGACAATTAATTTGTTTTTGTAATTTACCCCTGAAGATGATCTTAGAACATATCGAAATTACTTGGATTAAAAAAAATAAAGGACCTTTCTTGTTGAATTTCATCTGAACGTCTATATTATTCAATGAGACATTTATATATATATATGAGATACTTTTATATATATGAGAAATCATTACATATATATATATATATATATATATATATATATATATATATGTATATATATATATATATATATATATATCTTTTGTTCTCGTTTTTTTTTTTTTTTTACTTTCAATCTTTCATTTTGCCATATTCACCCTTTCATTTCTCTTTCCTCTTTCTTTCTTTCTTTGTTTTTCTGTCTTACAATTACAGTTGTTTTTTACACACACATACACACACACACATACATACACATACACACACATACACACACACACACATACATGCTCGCGCGCGCGCGTGTGTGTGTGTGTGCATTCGTGTGTGTGTGTGTGTGTGAAAAATTTCAGGAAAGGAAATTGAATGTCCCAACGACATATACTGAGGAACGTTACGGAGATTCGTTCGAAAACAATAAACACGCACACAAATTTAATTTATCTTAAACAGGAAACAAGCGACGATACTCACCCCCCCCCCGGGTATTTTGAACAGGAGTAGAGGTCTATCCATTGTTTCCTGTTTAGGATTGGGTTTTCGGTTCCTTCCAAAGTCTACTTCAACTCTATACTTCTAACATCTTCGCCTAATCTCTTAAATGTTATTTACTCATTTTTTCCTCAATAGAAGTAGATAGGTTCACCTACCATCCGTTATATCCCTAGCTTTCCTCTTTAGGACTGGGTTTCCCATTTCTTCTAAAGTATTTTCATTATCTTTCATTTAAGTAGCCACTTGCATCTTAGTGGCATTTTCGCTTTGCTTGGGGTGAACTGATCAACACATACACACACACATACACACACACACACACACACACACACATATATATATATATATATATATATATATATATATATATATATATATATATATATATATAATGATAATAAGAAAACGAATACTTTAATTATCTATTTAGGATATAAATCCAGGGAGAGCTCAATGTAGATTAACATTGACTAACTACATTGAGCTCTCTCTGGATTTATATCCTCTTCGGGATTATCCCTTCCACTCACAAACTGATGAAGCACGTAAATATATATATATATATATATATATATATATATATATATCCTAATGAGCCAGGTACTACCTGCCTAGGTTTCACCACATAGGATTATAAGGGTGAACTTTATCAGTAGGATATATATATATCCTTCGACTTGCTCCTCACTACCAACATACCTACCTACCTCTTCCCCCCTCTTTCTCGCATTTTCTATCTTCCTCTCTTCATCCTCGTCTCTCTTCATCTCTCTACTTCCAACCCCCTTTCTTTCATATCTCCCCTCCTACATCGCTCCTTCCCCTTCCTCTTTTTCTTCAACTAACTCCTCCCTCGCTCCCTCTTTCCTCCATCTCTCCCCCCACCCACCTCTCTCTCTATCTCTCTCTCTCTCTCTCTCTCTCTCTCTCTCTCATTCTTACTTTTTATGTTTTAACTTAAAACTGTTGACACGATTGTGTTTTTGGTTGACATTATTTTCTTTCCTTCCTGTAATGATTGAAAATATAAATTTTGTCGAATGGCGACCAGATGCTGGATATTTGATCACCGCTTTACTTATACTATTAAGTTGGTGCAAAAATAATGACGTAATAATGTCGTTTTTTGACGTGTTTTTAACGTCAAAAAACGACATTATTACGTCATTATTTTTGCACCAACCTAATAATCACTACGAACAAGCATAATCTTGGTTTTGCTTCTCTTGCCAATACCTACCTACCTACCTACCTATGGTATGCACGAAGCTTCATACACTTCCTGCTAAATATCGGATTGAGGCCATATTACGTTGAAATATATTTACTATGTTTGTTCCTAAATTTCATGAACACTACTTCTTGTAGGATCACTGAAGCAACGTCCAGTCTGGTCAATACCTAGATGTGTAACCTCCCGCAAATACCAGTTGCTGTAAGCTTGGTTGTGCTAATTGTATAAGGGATAACGGCTCGAGATTGGAAATTGGAATGCCGAGTTCTATTTCCAGTCGGGATCGTTACATTCATCTACACGCAAAAATACCCTGTGGCAGACCCAAAACGAAAGTCGATTGGAAAAAATGGTGAAGAGGAGTTTGTCTTTGTCTGGCATGTAGGACTTCGATTTGAGAGAAGGAGATTACCCCGTCCCGTCAAAAGAGACCCATCTTCTTTGTTGTCCCACAATAAATTGGTTCATTAGCCACAGTGTATAATATTAGCGTGGTTGGATGGAATCGAGAGGGAACATCCGGGTGTGTTTGTGCACTATCCTGAGGTGCCCGTATGTCTATCATCTTGGCGAGAGATTGGTGATTCCCCATTATAAGTAGACCGACGTGAAAATGAGAGACGTTCCTGTCGGTGGTACATCGTAATATGCGGACAGTTGTGATAGGAGGAACGAATGACGAAGTGGATACAGAGAAGGGAACAGTGATAAATGCCAAGAAACCGGTGTAGAGAGAAGAAACGCCCAATCTGAAATTACGTCCCAAAACAAAGTTGCTAACTTCTTTTGACCACAGAAAGGTATGACTCCACTTCTTCTCCCCCAGCTATGGATTAATTAGTAGAACTTGTATACGTAACTCATTATTATCACCAAGAAATTCTCACAATCTGAAGATATTTTTTCGGCTTTAAATAACCCGCAAAATGTTGAAACGGCGTAAAAAACAAAGGTTCGTTTATCGTCCAGTTCATAATCCTTCCTGATCTTTTGATCAGGAGTAAAGGTTTTTCCATTGTTCCCTATATAGGAATAGTTTTCCGGTTCCTTCGAAAGTGTTTTAATTCTCTTTCACTCCCAGTAACTCCTTGCGTCTTAGTGGCTTTAACGCCTTGCTTTGCGTGAATTGATGAAAAAAATCAATCAATCCTGTAAAATATCAGAAATATCTTCGTTTTATACGTTTTGACTGATTTGTTTCTTCTTTTTTTTCGGTTTAACGTCTCCACATCTTCACATATCCCACAACCAGAATACAAATCCTGCGCAAAGTTTGGTCTTCAATCTGTTTTATCATATACTTAGCTAGCCACGATTGCTTATCCAAACATAACACAATGTTCTTTACACCAAAACAACACATTCTTAATTAACATTCTTACTACAGTCACCATAATACCTCTGTGTCTCTATATAGTCCTAATTAATTCCCATATGTACAATTTGTCTGGGTGGGAATAAAAATAACAACTTTTAAAAATGAAACGCCAATGAATATTTACCAAATAAGAAAAGTTTATCAGAACATTTGCCATGAAAGTATTTATCGAAGAAGGACAGGGAAGCTAGGTTAGGGTGATTGCAGCAATATTCAACGAATGGCAAACTTATAAATATGTAAGGTTCTGACGATCAAAAAATTATTAAAAAGTACGAGGTAAAGTCAAAAATTATCCGCACTCTTATATGAAGATATGTTCTGGCAAATGTGCGGATAATTTTCGACTTATCTTCATATGAAAAAATAGAACGCGCCGATTCCCGCGAAGAGAACGAAATTTGAAAAGGTCTTATCAACGAAACCCGGATTGATACAGACTAATAAATATCTATTCTGATTAGTACGAATGCTGGAGACGTTGTACGTGACCTTTTGTTCAATATGTACGCGAGCCATGACCAAGAAGTTGAATTATGGGTCCTGCATTAACGCCAGGTGGCGCTTATATGTCAGCTGATTGTCTTTCAAGGCACGTTCCCAGCAAACAAGGGAGGTAATTAAAGTCATTATCTTCCGTTGCGCTGGATAATATTGCCAACCACACGATTGGCATCGACTTGATTGATGCCATCTCTACACCACTAATTCGTCTGCAAAACGATTGTCTACTTCATTGACATGGTCGTAAACAGAGCTGATAAAAAGAAATATTTACATATATATATATATATATGTGTGTGTGTGTGTGTGTGTGTGTGTGTATTTAGGCAGCAATCCTTCTTTCATGCACATTTCATTGAAAACGACAGACAAGGTGTTTTTATTTCGTTTTTTCTACAATTTCTCATGCGATCTAATATATTTTTTTCTTTTCGGATGATAAATTATATAAAAACTGTCCGAATGTCCTTTTTATCCGAGCGCTTTCGGCTATACATTTAGCCATTTTCAAGGATTAAATACTTTAACTGTTAAATAAGAAATAGTTTGTTGTATGTATGTTTTATAAAATGTTTTAATTTTTCAAAACACAGTCAAGATATTCCGTCCATGTTCAAAGTTAATATTGATTAGTGTTGTTTTGTTTTTTTTGTTTTTTTTATTAATAAGGCTTCCATTATTTTTAGCCTTGTTTTGCATGTAGATGGTGCTATTATATTTCTGTTATCAAAAAGTATTTTACGAATTGTGTCTGGTAGGTCACCATGAGAATTTAAATGAGATCTAATTGACCTATAGTCAGAAAGCTGTAGAGACCTACCGGACACACTTGCAAACCTTACTAGTGAGCAAATCAAGGTATTAGGTTGATGCAAAAATAATGTCGTATTATCACATATGTTACTATGTGAGAAAACGACATTATTTTTGCACCAACCTAATACTATATATTGGCCCAGAAATTCTCCTGATATAAACCCAATCGAGAATCTGTGGTCAATCTGCAAGGAACGACTTCGTGGAATGGACAATACAAAGTACTAACATGTGCAATGGATCATGTTTCATTGGAAAAATACAAAAAACAAAAAAAACAAGTAAATAATAACGGAATTATTTGTTTTGTTTCAATTAATTTGCACAAGGATGTTTGTTATATTTGAATAGTTAGTTGTATTTTGGGGGCTTTGTTCATATATCTTTTTAGTTTTGTCCGCCGCAACATATACTTCAGGTGAATTGTTTACTTTGATTATATCTCATTTTAATTTTTTCTGGAAAGTATCAAATTGTTTAAAAACATTGTTTCTTAGTAAGTTAGTTAAGTATCTTTCAAAGTTGTCTAGCTCTTTGTGTTGCGGAGGATATTTTCTTTGTTTTAAAACCGTATTTTCCTTGAGTGAAGGATATGTGCTAAACTCATGAAGAAATGCGCTTTCTTTTTATGGGACTTTTACAGACAACGTGTTTCAACTCCGTGTGCTAGGGAGGCGTTTTCAGGTCGGAATGAAAGAGAATAGTGTGTGTAAGGAAACTGGGGTATTTTTAGGAAAGGTGGCAATAAATTTACCTTATTATAGCTTACAGTTTTATTTTATCATATTAAAATCGTTAATGTTGTCGGATTTTAAATTAGCACACTCAGAAGAGACCTGTTTTGTCATTGTTTTTTCCTCAATAATAGCTCGTATACCTGAATCTGCTACTGCTGCATTTGCGATGATCAGTGATATGCACGGTATTGTGGTCTGAGGTCTAACGTCCAGAATTTTGAGATCAGTGCACTTTAAATATATTTTCTTTTTAGTGAATCTATTTCGCTTCCGATCCGACTGGAATATATTAAGTATGAATTAACGTCTTCGTTAAGAAAAAAAACAGCATTTTCTGGTTGTTAGATCTGATGAGGTAAACGTATTGTCTCTATTCCTCAAAATACCTGAGACACAGTTTTTCTTATATACTTTTATTCAAACAAGAATCTGCAATTTTATTGGCCCTGAACCGGCATCTCGGCTCCAGTCACTTTTCTACCGCCATAATGTAGCTTCCCCGCGTTTTTTCTATAAATACTTACATAGTAATTGTTCTGACGAGCTTTGCTCTATGGTACCTAGACTTCATGAATTTAAGCGTAGTAACTGATTGGCAACAAGGTCTCAACATTTTACAGTTGAATTGACTCGAAATAACCGTAAGTCCTTTGCTAATAGTTTCTTTAACTTCACTTCTCGCTTGTGAAACTCTCTTCCAGCTTCTTGCTTTCCAATCAACTTTCCTTGTCAAAAATGCAAAGACAAATCCTCACCCCTTAAACATCCAAAAAAAGGTAATGATTTGTTTTTAAATTTCCTTAATAAATCATTTTTATGACAAGTTAGCTACGACCGCCTGAGGAAGTACAATAATAGTATTGAAACATGAAAGCTTTTGTGTAGCGATGTAAAATGTTTTTATTATAATCTATTAATATATATATATATATATATATATATACAGAGAGAGAGACAGAGAGAGAGAGAGAGAAAGAGTGATAGAGAGAGAGTTAGGTAAATGAAGTAACTAGACATTAGCGACTGTATACGCGCCTGCTGGCGTACATACGCTGGTAAACAAGCAACTAGTAAATTCAGCCAAGAGGTGCAGACATAATAGTGCTCTATTTGACTAGACAGAGCTAAGAAATATGTATTAATGAATAAACATATAACTACATTTGGTGCGCGACTCGAGTTTCGTTGGTTACCCAACTCATCAGGCACAAGATATAGCTTATTGTTTGTTTATATATATATATATATATATATATATATATATATATATATATATATATATATATATATATATATGTGTGTGTGTGTGTGTGTGTGTGTGTGTGTTTTGTTTGCTTTAGAGACAATTAATGATTTATTCGCTTATTTCCCAGTTTATTAACTAGTTTCCGGAGTAAAATTTTATATATAAAATATTCAGCGTCTCAGTATATATATATATATATATATATATATATATATATATATATATATATATGTTTCGTATTTGTTCTCTTAATTTATCATATATATATATATATATAAATATATATATACGTTTCATATTTGTTCTCTTAATTTATCATATATATATATATATAAATATATATATACGTTTCGTATTTGTTCTTTTAATTTATCATATATATATATATATATATATATATATATATATATATATATATATGTACATACATATATATATATACGTTTCGTATTTGTTCTTTTAATTTTCATATATATATACATATATATATATAC
This sequence comes from Acanthosepion lycidas, assembly GCA_963932145.1. Classification (NCBI taxonomy): domain Eukaryota; kingdom Metazoa; phylum Mollusca; class Cephalopoda; order Sepiida; family Sepiidae; genus Acanthosepion; species Acanthosepion lycidas. Next base: position 90,952,526 of record OZ010586.1, on the reverse strand, counting down.
GTTTCGTATTTGTTCTTTTATCATAATCTTATCATTCTGTCAGATTGGTATCCATATTTGATCTATATTTGATAGCAACTTAACACATGCACACGCACAAACACGCACTTGGACGCACGCACGCACACACACATATATATAGAAGACTCTTTGTATGGCAATATAAAAATTAACTTGTATGTGTGTATATGTGAGGAGAGTAACAGTTCATGATATTCCCGTTGATAAGGTAAAGTCTATGTCATACAGAGAGGCCATCTACTAGACGGGCCGTTTTTATGCCGAAACGCTGCGAGCAAGGAACGTTATTTCCATCTAAATTCAGCTTGGAAATTCTTCTGAGCAGTCAGTTCACAGAATGTCCAAATGGATTCAATGCGCTTTTCTACAGCCTTTATTCAGTTTTTTGATGAAATCGACATAAGAACCGAGTTCTATCTCCTACTCAAAATGTCATATCTATCTATACTGGTATTAGATATGAAAAAATCGTGATAGGTAAATAGCTATGAAAAGAGTGTGATAGATAGATAGATAGATAGATAGATAGATATGAAAAGGCATGATAGACAAATAGCTATGAAAAGAGTGTGATAGATAGATAGATATAAAAAGCATGATACATAAATACCGATGAAAAGAGCGTGATAGATAGAAAGATAAACAGACAGACTGACAGACAGATAGATAGATAGATAGATAGATATAGATAGATAGATAGATAGATATGAAAAAACATGATAGATAATTAGCTATGAAAAGAGTGTGATAGATAGATATAAAAAAAGCATGATAGATAAATGGCTATGAACAGAGTGTGATAGATAGATAGATAGATAGATAGATAGATATGAAGAAACATGATAAGTAGCTATGAAAAGTGTGTGATAGATAGATAGATAGATAGATAGATAGATAGATAGATAGATAAATTAGTTATCGCTGAGAAAATTTGAACTTATATTTTATTGGCCTAATAATAATAAATACTATTTTCTTTTATTTAATTAAGTGGAAAGAACAAAAATTAATATGCTTACCTTTCCTCAGGTCATTGGTTATAATTTATTATAATGCAGCATGTGATTATGCAAGAAATTAAGATAAAAAAGAAAACTTTTTATATTATTCCAACCCTTTAATAATTATCTATGGGCATTTATTTATATATTTCCTCTGACATCTGTCGTGAGAAAAGAGGTAAATCTAGGTCGCATCTCTTTTATGTTTTAATATGCTATACAGATATTTGTAGTCATTTAGACAAAATAACATCCTGTCCAAAATGAATCATTTAATTCATCAGTTCCTTACTCCCCCCTTTCTTAGATTGCAGTCTTAGTTGTTCATGTCTTTTATGTGAGGTACACAGATACTTTCGTCTGTTAAGTGATCTTCTTGCTTCATCTTGATCTTCAAACACGTTTTGTCGTCGCCGCCTTTGTTGTTCTGCCGTTAATCTTTTTCTTTCAAAACTTATTTGCATTTCACTGCCATAATTAACACATACAGTTTTTAACATGAAAAATTATTGAGTAAAATGTGCTTTATATAATACTAGAGGTAATCAATGAATCACAGATAACCTTGAACGTCTGAAAAAATATAAAATTAATGGATTAAATAAACTTTAATAAAACTTTATACATTATTTACATTATTCGGACTATTGTCCTCATCTTTGTCGCCATATTTATAACAACGTTTCAGCCGTTGTACGCTCCGACCTTCTTCAGGTGGTTGGAATGTCGAGCTGAACCCTTTATTTCGCTCACTGGGGTAGACTGTTCTTGTTCTACGTGCTATGTCTAATGGATGTCAGTTATCAGCTATCTCCTGGACAATGCCTCAATTTCAACTCCCTCCATCCATACAGCGTAAAGGAAATGGATCTTACAACACCGAGAGATGACCACATATGGGGAGAGAAGGGATATCACCGCCCTCTGTGGGATCAAGTTGAGATCATAGACAAGGAACACCATTGGAAAATTCGTAAACTTAAGGAATCAGCACATATGCTAGGCCAAAAAATCTCCTGAGCCGACCAAGCATAGAAATAAATACAAAATGGGAACCAGTAATAAGGGGTGCCAGAGAAAAGCGATAATATCAACATTGCCATATGAGCTCTGGTAAAATCATGCAATGATAACAGCAAAAATTGCAATTTGAGCACTGGTAAAAATGGTTGCTGAAGGCATTAGGATTATAATACCCAGAAATTCATAACCAGATGTCCTCAAGGACACATGGCACAGTGGATAAAGGCATTGGTTAGATCCATTGGATAAAGGCGTTGGTTAGATCCAGTGGATAAAGGCATTGGTTAGATCCAGTGTGAGTTCAATACCCGGCTACTAAAGCAGTGGAGAACTTTCAGAGGGAAAATTAACTGACATCCATTAAACATGGCACGTGGAACTAGAACAGTCTACCCCAGTGAGTGAAATAAAGGGTTCAGTTCGACATTCCAACCACCTGAAGAAGGCCGGAGCGTACAAGGGCCGAAACGTTGTAATAAATATGGCGACAAAGATGAGGACAATAGTCCAAATAATGTAAATAATGTACATAATACCTCATCTCAGAAATATAGACAGAACTTTATACATTGTTTCAAGAATTTTGTTTCATTGCAAATGACCATTAAAACCTTCTAACTATTGGCTTCATTTTTGGCGGCACGGGTACAATAGTAATTTTCCAGTAATAAAAATATTGTTTTCGAATATATATATATATATTAGGTTGGTGCAAAAATAATGTCGTTCTCTCACAGAGTAACATATGTGAGAAAACGACATTATTTTTGCACCAACCTAATATATATATATATATATATATATATATATATATAGTATTATACAAGAAAGTCCAAAATTACCTCATATGGGGAATAGATCTATTTTAATCGAAGAAACTTAAGATAATTTTGGATTTTGTTGTGTAATACTCTGTCTATCTGTCTGTCTGTCTGTCTCTCTCTCAATCTCTCTCTCTCTCTCTCTCTCTATATATATATATATATATATATATATATATATAGAAGCCAGTTTACTAAGAATATCTGTTAGGTGAAACCTTGCTTGGTAGTTCCTGGCTCAATAGTTTATATATATATATATATATATATATATATATATATATATTAGGTTGGTGCAAAAATATTGTCGTTTTCTCACATATGTTACTTTTATATATGATTTCTGAATTAATTCATTGATATATATAGCCATGTATATCATTTTGATGCCCCTTTTTCGCTCTATCGATTCGTGTTATTCGTTACCGTTCTCAATCTCTTCATTCATTTTTTTGCAGGCTTTTCGACAACATGGACAAAATTCAAATCCGCACGATTTTCTTGTTCCAGTTCAAACTAGGCCGAAAAGCTGCCGAGACAGCTTGTGATATCAATGATGCGTTTGGCCCAGGAACCACTAACGAACGTGTGGCACAACGGTGGTTCAAGAAATTTCGCAATGGTGACGAGAGCCTCGAAGATGAAGACAGTCGTGGCCGGCTGACTGCGGTTGATAACGAACATTTGAAAGCCTTAATTGAAGCCGATCCTCGCAAAACCACACGAAAAGTTGCTGTTGAACTCGAGGTCGACCACTCAACAGTCGTTCGCCATTTAAAGCAAATAGGGAAGTCAAAAAAGTTGGATAAATGGGTGAACAATAATCAAAAAAATCGTCAAAAACGACATTATTTTTGCACCAACCTAATATATATATATATATATATATATATATATATATATATATATATATATATATATATATATATATATATATATATAGTCTATACACCGGGGTCGAATAAGACTGACATAGTTTCGTTGTCTAAAATAGATCTATCACCCCATATGTGGTAATTTGGGTTTTGTTATGTAATACTATTTATTGTCTCTGTTACAATAAATGCATTGAGTTCTTTTTGTGAATCAGTCTTAATATTTTATATTATTAAGATCCACCTGGATTATATAGCAACGGATTTATTACCTTTAAAATATATATATATATATATATATATATATATATATATATATATATATATATATATATATATATATATATATATATATATATATATATATATATATATATAGCCGAGTTCGAACTCCAGTCGAATCCATTACATTCACTTACGTGCTAATATCATTGGGAAATCTATTAATCCTCTCATTCTCCATCCAGATATGGGTAAATAGCAGAACAGTGGGTTCTATAGCCTTGGATGTTAACTGGTCTAGAAGGACAACTCTGAATTCAAAACCTACCGAGGGTTTGTGGGGACCTTGTGGTCGTAGTCTACCAAGTCTCTATATTCGGCCCTTCAAAAAGAGTGGTTGGTTCTGCACAAAGCCTTCACCACTATAACCAAATCATATGCCTATTAGTTGTATTTCTTTCACTTCTTTTATATATATATATATATATATATATATATATATATATATATGTCCTTTCTTTCTTTCTTTCTTTCTCGCTGTCCATACTCTCGCTCTCCCTCTCTCTCTCTCTCTCTCTCTCTCTCTCTCTCTCTCTCTCTCTCACGCACATAGACGATAGATAGTTTTGATTGTACTAGTATATATAGATATAATAAAAATAAAAGTGAGGAAGAAAAATGAAAAGCTTTATATATGTGCATTCTTTCTTTTTCATTATCTCCTTCCTCTTCCTTTCTCTCTCTCTCTCTCTCTCTCTCTCTCTCTCTCTCTCTCTCACTCACTCACTCACTCACGGACTCACTCACTCACTCACTATCTCCGTCCCTGTCTCTCTCTCTCTCTGGAAATATACAAATTTAATAGATAGATAGATAGATAGATAGATAGATAGATAATGAAGAGACTGAGATAGATAGATAGATAGATAGATAGATAGATAGATAGATAGATAGATAGATAGATAGATAGATAGATAGATAGATAATGAAGAGACTGAGATAGATAGATAGATAGATAGATAGATAGATAGATAGATAGATAGATAGATAGATAGATAGATAGATCTTTTTACGGGGGTATCACTACTGAAATCAAGAAAAGTGAATCTGCGCAAAATGAGTTTCTGACAATAGTCCAAGATGATATTTTCTAAGCATAAAAGCTATGAAATATTTAATAGTTATGAAAAAAGTGTGATAGATAGATAGATAGATAGATAGATAGATAGATAGATAGATAATCATTAAACTGACATAGATAGATAGATAGATAGATAGATAATCATTAAACTGAGATAGATAGATAGATAGATAATCATTAAACTGACATAGATAGATAGATAGATAGATAGATAGATAGATAGATAGGTAATCATTAAACTGACATAGATAGATAGATAGATAGATAGATAGATAGATAGATAATCATTAAACTGACATAGATAGATAGATAGATAGATAGATAGATAGATAGATAGATAGATAGATAATCATTAAACTGAGATAGATAGATAATCATTAAACTGACATAGATAGATAGATAGATAGATAGATAGATAGATAGATAGGTAATCATTAAACTGACATAGATAGATAGATAGATAGATAGATAGATAGATAGATAGATAATCATTAAACTGACATAGATAGATAGATAGATAGATAATCATTAAACTGACATAGATAGATAGATAGATAGATAGATAGATAATCATTAAACTGACATAGATAGATAGATAGATAGATAGATAGATAATCAATAAACTGACAGATAGATAGATAGATAGATAGATAGATAGATAGATAGATAGATAGATATTATTCATGTAATTTTCTTTACATTTTTTTTTAATTTTTCATGTATTTACTTCCTTCATTTTCATTCATTCATTTGCTTCAGTTTCCGCATATTTTACAGCTTCAGACAGACACCATTGCCTGTCAGACACAGCAATAATTTTTTTCACAGCCATCGGCCATCTTGTCACTCTTTTATTTCTGACAGTTTCCTCGACATAACATTATCCTTTGCCTGATTTCCTTCATGTCCTCTGGCATTTTTTCAGCTCGTACAACGATTCGATCATGGCTGACACACACCATGGGATTCTTGACACTTCTTGTTCGTCTAATTTTGATTATTTTTTTTTTGTTTCTTGTATATCTAGTTCGTCTGTTTCTTGGCTCGTATATTTTTACTTACTTTTTCGTTCTTTTCAAAAATAGGGCTTTTTTTTTTCGTTTCATATTTTATGTCTTTTTTCGAAATATCTTTGCATTCATCTTGTCCATTTTTCTTCTTGCTTTCATTTTCTGAATCTCATTTCTCCTTTCTTTTTAGTTTATTGCTCTTTTACTTATTTTTTTTTCCTTTTTCTTTTTATAACTTTTTCTTGCTCTTTTCTCTCTTTCTTTTTTTTCTTCTTTTATTTCTATTTTATCTTTTTCTTCCTCCTTATCTTTCGTGAATTCTTCTCCTAACTCTAATTCTTCATCGTTCCTGTCTTGTTTTTAACACTTCTGTTATTCATTTTAGCATCAGTCTCTTCAATTTTATGTATTTCTTTTCATTATCCACTTTTCTTCCTCCTCCTCCTCCTCCTCCTCCTCCTCAACCTCCTCCTTTCTTCCTCTTCTTCTTCTTCTTCTTCTTCTTCTTCTTTGTTTCTTCTCGTTATTTTCATCTTCCTCTTTACCTTTACCTTTTTCTTCGCTTGCTGTTGCTTCTCTTCTTCATCCTTCCATTCTTTTTTCTTCCTCTTCTTTCTTTATGTCTTTCTTCTTTTCTCCTTACCCTTCTTTTTTTTTCTTTTTTTCTTCCTCTTCTTCTTCTTCTTCTTCTTCTTTGTAAATCATTCTCTACTACCACCGTTATCCTTATCACTTCTTCTTCGTCTTTGCTTTCTTCTTCTTCTTTGTTTATTCTAGTTAATTTTATTTTCTTCTAACTTTCCCTCTCCCCCCGCTTGTTGTTTCTCCTCTTAACCCTCTCACTCTTTAACGTGTTCTTTCTTTTTGTGTCTATGTGCGTCTATATCATTATCTCTTCTTCTTCTTCTTCTTCTTCTTCTTCTTCTTCTTCTTCTCTGACCTTCAATTGTCTTCCTACCACTGCTTCTTAGCATTTCCTCCTTTATCATTCAGCTTCGAACCACATTTATCTTTTAACTCCTCTTCAATATCTTCTTATGTTTTCATTCCTCGTTAGCCTCGCTTCTATCATTTCTTCTTCACTCTATTTTTCTTTCTTCCTTGGTTTCCATCGTCATGGCCGATGCTAACCTCCTGGAGAGTGACTCATTGCGTCTTCTCGGATAAACGTTTTCCACTGACATGAAGAGGAACTGTTATATTGATTCAATTGCTAAGCCTGCTACTAAGAAAGTTGGTTCATTGTATCGTGTTAGACAATTATCTTGCCAGAATCTATCTTACACATTTATAAGTCGACCATTTGTGTATGCTTACAATATTTCTGTCCCATCTGACCTCGTGCTTCTTGCTGTGTATTTAGAGATTCTTCACAATATCGGTCTAGACCTGGCATCTCGGCTTCAGTCCCTTTTTCCACCGCCATGACGTAAGCCTTTTCTATAAATATTTTCACGTTTATTGTTCTTCTGAGCTAATTATTAAGCGCTGGGAAATAAAACTTGTCGCTTGTGGGATTCTCTTACGACCTCTTCGTTTCGAGTTAACCTTGATCTTTAAAAATATTAAATGCAATGTCGGTCATCATTTTCTTAATTCCTGTTCTATTCTTCTTCTCTCCTATTAAAATGGTTTTCTTTTTCTCTTTTTCTTTTACAGTCAGTAACACTTTGCGTCTTAGTGGATTTATCGCCTTAGTTGTGGTGATTTTTTTTAAAGTTGGAATTTTCTAATCTCTTTCATTCCTTCATTTTCTTTCTCTTTCATTCATTAATTCTCTTTCTCTTTCATTCCTTCTTTTCATTCCTTCACGTTCTTTCTCTTTCATTCGATCATTTTCCTTCTTTTCATTCCTTCATTTCCCTTTTCTTTTCTTCATTTTCCTTCTCTTTCATTCCTTCATTTTCTTTCTTTTCATTCCTTCATTTTCCCTCTCTTTCATTCCTTCATTTTCCTTCGCCTTCATCCTCTCACTTTCCTTCTTTTTCATTCTTTCATTTTCCCTCTCTTTCATTCCTTCATTTTCCTTCGCCTTCATTCTTTCATTTTCCTTCTCTTTCATTCCGTCATTTTCTTCTCGATTTCACTATTTTAGTTCCTTTCACTATCCTCCTCTTTTTTTTTCTTTCCTTCACCAATAAACATTTTTTCGGCCGTTGTACGCTTCAGTGTCTGTCTATATTTCTGTGATGGAGTATTGTAATTATTTGCATCATTAACATTGTTCGGACACTTGTCCTCATCTTTATTGTCATATTCACGACGTTTCGGTCGTTGTACGCTCCGGCCTTCTTCAAGAACTGTCTATATTTCTAAGAAAGAGTATTGTAATTATTTACATTATTTACATTCTTCGGACTTTTGTCCTCATCATTATTGCCATATTCACGACGTTGCGACCGTTGTACGCTCCGGCCTTCCTCAGGATATGTCTATATATCTTAGAAGGAGTATTGTAATTATTTAAATTATTTACATTCTTCGGACTCTTGTCCTCATCTTTATTGTCATATTCGCGACGTTTCGGTCATTGGACGCTCTGGCCTTCTTCAGGATCTGTCTATATTTCTGAGATGGAGTATTGTAATTATTTACATTATTTACATTGTTCGGACTGCTGTCTTCATCTTTATTGTCATATTCACGATTAACGGCCGTTGTACGCTCCGGCCTTCTTCAGGATAGGTCTATATTTCTGAGATGGAATATTGTAATTATTTACATTATTTACATTCTTCGGATTCTTGTCCTCATCTTTATTGCCATATTCGCGACGTTTCTGTCGTTGTACGCTCTGGCCTTCTTCAGGATCTGTCTATATTTCTGAGATGGAGTATTGTAATTATTTACATTGTTCGGTCTGCTGTCTTCATCTTTATTGTCGTATTCACGACGTTACGGCCGTTGTACGCTCCGGACTTTTTCAGGATCTGTCCATATTTCTGAGAAGTAGTATTGTAATTATTTAAATTATATACATTCTTCGGACTCTTGTCCTCATCTTTATTGCCATATTCTCGACGTTTCGGTCGTTGTACACTCTGGCCTTCTTCAGGATCTGTCTATATTTCTGAGATGGTGTATTGTAATTAATTACATTATTTACATTGTTCGGACTGCTGGCTTCATCTTTATTGTCATATTCACGACTTTTCGGCCATTGTACGCTATGGCGTTTTTTTTTTTCCCGTCCGTTTCATTTATATTTCCGCGATGAAGTGAATTCTTTTTTCTTCTTTTCTTCTATACTTTATTCTCTACATTTGTATCTCTTTTAGTTTTGCTTCTGTTATTTCTCACTTTATTTCTATAATTCTTCAATCAGTCAATTCTTAGTTTTCCCTTTTTATTTATTTATTTATTTATTTATTTATTTATTTTATTAGGCTTTCTTCCTTTTGTATCATTCCGTCTTTCATTCATATAATTTCTTCTACCGTGTTTCTGTCGTTCTTTCTTTCGACCTTTGGTCCTTTCGACATTCCCTCTTTTTTATTACTTTATTTATATTTCTTTCTTTTTTATTCTTTCCTTGTTTTATTCCTTTCTTCTATTTGTCCTTTCTTTCTTCATCCATTTTACTCTCTTTCTCCTTTCTTTCTTTATATCCTTTCAGTCCTTTTTCTTCTTTCCTTTCTTTTTTCGTGTTTTTCTTTCGTTTTTCTTCCTTTCTACATGTCTCTCTTTATATTTTTTACTTTATTATTCCTACTCTTTCTTTTATCAAAATAGTTTTTATTTTATGCCTGTCCGTCTTTCTCTCTTCCTTTTTTGTAATTCTTATTACTTTCATATATTAGGTTGGTGCAAAAATAATGACGCAATAATGTAGTTATTTGACGTTAAAGATACGTCAAAAAACAACATTATTACGTCATTATTTTTGCACCAACCTAATAACTTTGTTCTTTCCTTTTTCTTCGGTTTCTTTTATCACCTTTATTCCATTTAACTTCATTATTTCCTTTGATCTACTCTTCTTTCTTTCTTGCTTTCCTTCTATATTTCTATTGGACTTCTTTTTTTTTTTCTTTGTTTATATTTCATACTCATATCATTGTTTTCTTTTTCATTCTTTCTTTCTAATCTCTACCTTGATATCCGTCATTTCTTTCTTTCTTTCTTTATCTTCTCGTTGTTTAGTTTTTTCTTTCTTTCTTTCTTTCTTTCTTCGTTTTTTTATTATCTCCCTTGTTTAATTTTTGCTTATTTATTTACCTTATTTCCTTTTGCTTTGTTTCTTTATTTCTTTCTTTCTCTTATTTAGTTTTTTGCTTATTTTCTTTCTTTCCCTTTTCTTTCTTTCCTTCTTTCTTTCTTTCTTTCTTTCTTTCTTACATTCCCTTTTTAGTTTTTGCTTATTTTTTTTCCATTTTCTTTCTTTCTTTCTTTCTTTCTTTCTTTCATTCCTATCTAGCCCATCTTTTCTTTATCTCCTCCTTTCTTTCTCTTCTCGCTGACAATATCGCGGATTATATATGTGCGCACGCTTAGCTGTTTGTGATTTTCATGTTTAGTTTTATTTTTCCTCCAGATATTTTCACTTATTACCATATCCAATCTTTTTTCACCTTTCCATCTTTTCCCAACCATGGTGCTTTTCAATATCAACGCCGCTTTTCGACATTTTCCTTGATAGCTTTAAGAATTCGCTTCATTATTCGTGTGCTTTGTATAGATTTCAATATGCGGCGCGGTCCAGAGTGGCAACGGAGAAATGTAGCTGTCATTCGATGTCGCGGGATGTCTTACAAGATTATATATTAATTCATATCCATCCATGTATATATATATATATATATATATATATATATATATATATATATATATATATATGTGTGTGTGTGTGTGTGTGTGTGTGTGTGTGTGTGTAGGATTTAGTATCTCGGGCTAAATTAATGCCAGTATGTCTGACTGGGTAGGGAGGGTGTGCATATAATTGGAAAGAGGATATTAACGCCTCGATTTATAAGCTATTTACAGATTCTGAAATTGAAGAAAGAAAGAAAGAAAGAATTCGCGATAAAGAAAGGAATGAGAAAAAGAATAAATAATGAAATAAAGAAAACAAGAAATGAATGAAGTATTTCAAGCATTTATGAATGAAAGTGGGTAAAAAGTGAGAAGAGAAAATCAACAATGATATGAAAGAAAGAAAGAAAGAAAGAAAGAAAGAAAGAAAGAAAGAAAGAAAATCAATGAGACAAGCAGACAAGGAGATTTGGGAATATTTGTTACGAAAGAAAGAAAGAAAGAAAGAAAGAAAGAAAGAAAGAAAGAAAGAAAGAAAGAAAGAAAATCAATAAAACAGGAGATTTGAGAAGATTTGTTGAAAAAGAAAGAAAGAAAGGAGAAAGAAAGAAATAAAGCCAATGACGCAATCTGAGAAGGTGATTCAATAATATTTGTTGAGAAAGAAAGAAAGAAAGAAAGACGACCCAATAAAAAAACGAATGAAATATAACACAAAAAGAATGAAGCAATGAAAAGAAAAACAAATAATATAATAAAGACTTCGAAGAGGAAAGATTATTAAAGCAGGAACCACGCAGAATATTCGATGGTTCTCTGGGGATTTGCGATGCATAAACTTAATTGAAAAGGTGTAAAGTGAAGAGACAAGAGGTCAAGAAAACGTTTGAAAAGTGTTCCCTCCTTTATCTCTATCCCTATTTCAAGTATCCATTCATGCTGATCTATTAACATATATATATATATATATATATATATATATATATATATATATATATATATATATATATATATATAGATATATGTATGTATATATATATATATATATATATATATATATATATATATATGTGTGTGTGTATAAGTAATTTCATTATTTTTTATTCGGTTAAGGATTATACGCGAGCAACTGTTGACAGTGCGCCAATTGAATTCTTGGCTTCGACCAATCGCTATCCCTTCGACAGAACAGCAGGTGAATATTGGCCATGAATGAACTTCCAGATTAACCCATCATTTTTTTTTAAATACTTTCCTTCTCCTTCGTCAAAGAAACTAATTTGTTTCCGCCGTCCTCATTTACATATTTACATTCTCTTCCATTCTTGCTTTATATATATATATATATATATATATATATATATATATAAAGTATCTAGCTATATATATATATATATATATATATAGTAAGTATATATATATAGTAAGTATATATATAGTAAGTATATATATATATATATATATATATATATATAGCAAGTATATATATATATGTATATATATATATATACATATATTATATATATATATATATATATATATATGTGTGTGTGTGTGTGTGTGTGTGTGTGTGCATTTAGGCAGCATATTCTGTTTTAGGCATGTTTGTTTAAATACATTATAGAAATTGTGCCTGCTTATTTTTAATAAAATCCGTTCATACTCACAAATAAGATCGAAAGTACGTGGGAAATAGGAAATAAAATTGATTTTCACGGTCGTAGCACATTTCTCACTTTATTTAATTGCAATGAACGGAATGTTATTCGTGAGTATGGATGTAATCCATTACGACACAATTACATAAAAGATTAAAAAGAAAAACAGTGAAAGTATAATCCATATATATATATATAACTCTTTAGTGATTTACCAGTGTCAGCTGGAAAGTTCGTAACCAAGATAGAAATGTAAGTAAACACACCTGTTGTTAAACTAAAAGACATGCAAGTGTACCAGAATACAACAGTCGGTGTGTCGACTTGCATTTATATTTTGGGCCACCTTTAGACTTTTCAGCCGACCATCATATGATCGTCTAAGTTTAATCATACACTAAAAAAAAAGTAAAAACTTTTAAATTTGGTGTTATCAAAAACTAAAAAAATATCATTTAAAAAATTTTAAAAGTTTTGCACAAAGCCACTGTTCTCTATCAAATTTCTCATTTTTTTAAGAATCTGTCTCTGGTTATTGATGTAATGAATATTAATACACCTGGGTTCCCACTCACAATAATATGATTGGCTGGTGTCGGCCATAAATACAGACTGATGTAGAGGTACAGGACGACGCCTATTGACTAACCCTATTGTCTTCGCCCATTGCCTACGACTATTGCCTACCAGTCCATTACGGTTACCTGCTAGATTGTCCTACCCGGTTACAGTAGTCAACAACCACTTTGCTACTTCGAACAAATATATCCCTTTCCGGGACATATAAGTTATCAAAACAGTCAAACTAACAAAAAGAAACCTTGATTATGCAACGATATATCAAGAATGACTTATATCTTTTGCACAAATCCATAAAAATCACCATAGAAAAACAAGGCACGGATTTCAACTCCATCCTCTTTCACTATTTAAGGAGATTAACAATGAGTTATGATAATAGTTGCAAGCTATTGTCATGAGATAATAAGGCATTTAAAGGGATTGACTATTAGCTACGATAATAAGTGCGATTAACTATTATAAGGAGAGATTAGGGTATTTAAGGAGATTAAATATTAACTATTATAATAGTTACGATTAGCATGTGATAATAAGCTATTTAAGGACATTAACTATTAGTTTAGATAATAGTTAATATAAAGTATTATCAATGGTACAAATCAAATGTCATAGAATACTTATTAATCATACTAAATTAATCTCCCTAGTAAAACAGTTTTATATAAAAAAAATCATCTCATGTTAAACAAACACTAAGTAATAATGATTTTCCTAATGACATCGTTGAGGAACAAATAAAAAATTATTTCCAGATATTCAATCACAATTACTTACACAATAATCCTTATTTAAACCATAACAAAATTATCAGTAACATATTTAAAATATGCACTACAGTTACATAAAAGATGAAATTCAAATCCATATATATATATATATATATATATATATATATATATATCGATAAAAAGAAGACAATTGTGAAATATATTTCTTAGACATTTGGCCTAACTGGGCCTTGTGCCACATCTTGCTGCAGTGGGTAAATACATACTTACCTGGCACAGGTCAGAGGGTATCCCCCAGACGAGGCTATGTCGAAAGGCAGAGTCTTGTCTCGAGAAACGGCAATGCGTGAAACCCATCTCTGAAACCTAGCTCTGATTTTTCTAATAAATACCGCGCATATAATATGTAAATAATTATATATTATATATAGCGAATTTTGTTCTTTCTTTTTATTTATATTTACAAATCCAGAATTCGCTTGAGGATGAAAAGGAACTAATGTCTTTAATTTAATTACAAAATTAAATTCGGACCTTCCATTTTTGAAACATGGTTAGAACTGTGTAGCGAAAAAAAACATATTTTAAATCAATTAATTTATAATATTAATGCTCTGTAAATTTACATTGAGCACTATTTTGTAAAAATAAAAATATCTATAAGAACACCGGATTATATATCTTACTGTTCTTTCTTTTTATTTCTATATACATATATTTATATTTATACACACACACACACACACACACACACATATATATATATATATATATATATATATATGTGTGTGTGTGTGTGTGTGTGTGTGTGTGTGTGTGTGTGTGTATCGATATAAAAGGCTGGTGAAAGAAATTCGAGAGAAAATAACAAAGATAATATTGATAATAAAACTAAAATAAATGATAAAATAGATAATAATATAATTATAATAATATAATCTTTATAAGAATATCAATGATAATATAATAAACATATAATAATAATAATAATAATAATAAGAAGAAGAAGAAGAAGAAGAAGAAGAAGAAGAAGAAGAAGAAGAAATAGAAGAATAGTAATATATATGTATATTTGTGGGCCTTTTGACCAAATCGAAACATCAGGAACAACATGTTAAAAATCGGAATCTTACGAGAAATAAAAAAAATTGAAATCGGAATTTTTTTTGTGTCTTGCTTTACTGCAGAGATCTGAAAGTTTTGGGTTAGTTGAGTGCCACGATTAGGGATACAGACGTTTTGTAGAAGACCCCATGTGGAAACTGATATTCTTTGAGTATGCCTAAATTCCTGTTTAAACCGAGAATGGGTGAAATTATTTTAAAAAAAATCTTAATTAACTCGGTGTTTTTGTTGCCATTTGGGTGAACAACGCTAAAAGGCCGCATCTAACGTTATCAGTACTATGGCCCGTTTGTTTGAAATGTGCAACTACAGTGAAATTGATGTCGTTGTTGTCTTAGACATTTTCTTTTTGATGGTTATTAAACCGAAGACAGAATTCCGTGCCTGTTTCATCCAAATAATTTCAAAAAAGTAAATCTCCTGTGGTACATACGATGACCAAATTGGCAAGAATATGGAGGAGAAAAATCAGCTTTCAAACAAATTACAGACAGTACAAACTGCTGCTACTCTCCATTCTCCTATATGCATGTGAAACGTGGACACTATTGGCAGATACAAAAAAGGGATAAAAGCCTTTGAGAACAAATGCATGAGAAAACTTCTTTGCATTTTCTATTGGGAACAAAAAGCCAATGAGCTTGTGCGGAAAAGGATTGAAAGTTGTGCGGGACACCAGGAACCTCTTCTCGCCACTGTCAAACGGAGAAAAAAGACGTGGTTTGGACACATCACAAGGCACGACAGCCTGTGCAAAACTATCATGCATGGCACCTTTGAAGGTGGACGTAGGAGAGGGCGCCAATGCAAAATCTGGTTGGACAATGTCAAAAAATGGACAGCTATGACTGTACCAGAATTGCTGATGGCTGTCAGTCATAGAAGAGATTCAATATGGCTTCTGCATTCGGATCCCCATTACGATTACAAAAGTCAATGGGATGATGATGCTGATGTTGCTGACAATGATGATGATGATGATGAAATAACCTATATTATTATCTGTCTATATTTCCGAGATGAGGTATTATGTACATTATTTACATTATTCGGACTATTGTCCTCATTTTGTCGCCATATTTATTACAACGTTTCGGCCCTTGTACGCTCCGGCCTTCTTCAAGTGGTTGGAATGTCGAACTGAACCATTTATTTCGCTCACAGAGTGGGGTAGACTGTTCTAGTTCCACGTACTATGTTTTTTAAAGGATATCAGTTATCAGTTATCTCTTGTTAACTCCATTGCCTTAACCGGGCGAGTGATCAAAGTAAAAAAATACGTGGCGCCAGTATTTGAGGTGCGCATGGTGAATGTGTTTTCGTATGGGAATTACATTGTTTTTCTTAGAAATTTATTTCCAATTCTTGGGTGCGTCTTCCAAGCCACAGCTTCTTGTAAGCCGGAAAATACGATAATTCTTCGCGCGTTTTTTAACAGAATGCAGATTTAATCGGAGTTATAATAAATGTCTTTATAATTTAGGCTTGAAAACGATCTTAGAAAAGAGTTTAAAAAATCTACGGTACCTTCTTTGATGAATTCTTTCTTAACATGAACAAATTGATTAGACAAATAGAAAAGATCAGTATAAAAATAAGTAGACACAATAAGTCTATATTATTCAATGAAACATATATATATATATATATATATATATATATATATACATATTCCACAAATATCCTTAAATGTCTATAATTGGTAACAGAAGCCATTCTTTTATACCAACGACTTCCCATACTTAATACTTCTCGAATTCACTCTCGCGTGGTCATGTGTGACGTCATGAGCTGCGGTGCGATTTTCGCTTCTAGCGTCTTATATGCACTTGTTTATCGTTGCTTGGAAATCATGCATGTAAACAGAAACAGACTATCATCACATTCTTGTCCGTGTATTGCTTAATATATTGTACAGTAATTGTCATCTTTGATAATGGCTTATGTAAGCCGAAAGCTTAAATTGTATTAAAAAATATGTATCAATATTGTGATTTTCTTTCTTCGTATAATGATAATGTTATTAAGCTTATCTGACGTTATGAAAACTATTTACATAAAATAAATAGAAAACGCTTGTCTATATTATTTAATGAAACATGTATGAATATATATATATATATATATATATATATATATATATATATATGAGAACGTGGCCAAGTGGCTAGAACGTTTGCTTTCTCACCATGAAAATCTCACCACGTTCTTGGTCTAGAGGGAGACGATCCCAGCGTACGGTGCCTTTTGAAACTGCCTGAAAACTATAGCACGGGTTGACCCAAGTCTTGTGAATTAAATTAGGTAGATGGAACACATGGGAGGGGGGCGTCGATAGCTGTGCTAGCACGAAATCACAAGTCAACCTGACCGAGGGTTTGAGTGTGCTGGCGTTGTTCAGATTGTTGATCACGCTAGATAACACGCTCTCTCCCAGAAACTGTAACTAAGGTTTGCTCAGCATAGATACAGTATAAACCAGAGGTTCGCTCTGTGGGTGTTGAACAAACGTAAATGTGCTTGAGCGAGAGTCCGCAATAGGGATTGTCTAGTCTCCCTAATAGACGGGTAACCCCAAATACGAGTGGCCAGCTATTATTATTATTATTATTATTATTATTATTATTATTATTATTATATATGCGCGGGTGACCTGACTTTATCGATTGCTACACGTAAGACAGTAAGATTTATTTTCATTTCAGATATATTTAAAATAAAAACTGAAATATCTGAGGAAAGATATTTCATTTTTTTTAACCCAAATTTTGCAAAAGTAAATAAAGCGCCCCTTGCCCTCATTGAATAGTAACAGCAACGAAAAATCAATGCATAATATATATTGATTATACATAAATCAATATCTCAAAAGAAGCCCATTGTGACGTACCCCCCGGTGTCGCTGCGCCAAATGTCACATCTGCCTAGCTGCGCCCGTCGTGCTATCCTGTCCTGTGACGACCAACTGGCTTGGTATTGGTCGCGGCACCAAATGTGACGTTCTAACCTTTTGGTGATTCGAATGGGAATCTGGTTAGATTCGGTATCAGCCTTGTCGTTCCCAGCTCGCTTCCAACGTCTGGTTACCGAAGTAACTGCTTTGATTTCCAGTCTAACCTACCCACGTTGTGAATTGATCTTAGGCAGACGAAATCAATCAGTCGCCTGGCCGTAATGCAAGTCGAGTTCGAATAAGGGCGATATCTCACAAGTATATGTAAAAGAAAATAAAATAATAACTCGAAAAGTTCAAATGTGATAAAAAAGGATAACAATATTTTATATATGGTTGCTGAATACAGGACTGCGTCTACTTCCCAACCCACTATATGGATTCGTGACACTTTGTGTTTGTTAGGCGAGTCTTAACATCTTAAGTTGTTTGTTCTTTAAGAAACTGGTTCTTGGTGTATCTTCAGGTGATATTCGTAAAACTTTTTTGATAGTGTGAGTCTAAGTCGTTCTTCAAAAATAAATTGTTCTTGGTTAGGAATTGAGTTCGGAATTTGCGCGAATCTTTGTCAGCTTCTTCGAGGCGGGTGCAACTGCTTGCCTGTCTGTCTCCAACCCAAACTGCGAACTTGAACTCGAACTCAACTGAACTTAACTCGCTGCGACTCTGCTTATATGGACGCCGACCAAAACCGGGATGGGCTTGTTGGGGTTTGAGGTTCCTTGATAATTCTAAACCCACGATCCAGTTCTTTGTTTTCGGTCAGGAAAATTTTATTATTTTCCATTTTTGCAAGTCTTCCGTCTTCCCACCTTCTTCTGTTCTCATATTGGTATCTCATCCATACCCTCAGAGGGTGTCAACGGGTTTCCCCTCTCTCTCTCACAGTGGCATCTCACACCTATCCCTTCAGGGGGCGCAACAGGCCTCCCATGCTTCTTCACATGATTACCCCCGCCTAACGCTCATGCCACCATTCAGCCAATGGGCGCTCAGCAGCGTGGGTGTGGCCAGACTAACCTCGGTTTAAAAAATCTTGCTCAAAGAAAAAAAAAATTATCTTCCCCCTTTTTTTTTTTCTTTTCCTTTTCTTTCTTCTCTTCGAGTAGACCTCACACCCTAGACTCTTTATCTTAATCGGATCACCTGGAATTCGTCAACCAGCTTTTCGCCAGAATCAAGTGGGTGGTCATATGATGAGATTGCATTCTGGCGTTAATTAAAAATAATTTTCTTATCATAGCCAGACCCTGGAACAAAACAGATGCCTTTTTCAAAGATCTTCGTAGATAGCCAACGGCTCAGTCTTTTGTTTTTGTAATTCTGCGGTTGATCCAACGGACATTTTCTGCGACCTAAATAATTTTAAATAAATATTTAGAATTCTGCCCTGTAGGTCATTTGACCAGCCTGGAATTTTCACCCGCCCCGTAACATCAATCAGATTAAATCCAGTATCTTCCTTTCTCGACAATGGAAATAAAAAATTTTACCACTTTTCTTTCTCAGAAAAATAACACCGCTTAGTGTCCTTTTCGTGATGGCTTCTTATCACCTGACTTTAATTCTCGCCTTTCTTTTCTTTTCTTTTTTTCTTCTTTCTTTTTTTAGCAAGCCAAATAGTGTCACACCATTTCATTTAAAAAAAAAATATCATATATTTTCTCAGGAAGAATATTTCTATCTTCTTCATTTCATCTATTATGCTATACCAGTTTGTACCAGGATTTTTTTTCATTAGAACCACTCACCATCACCACAGAGACAATTTTTTTTTTTCGAATAACCGTTTATTTAAGTTAGCGGTGTGTTTAAGATGTTGGTCCACTTGACAGAGGACGGTAAGTGAGACATTCAGATCCGTAGACGTATTGGGATGGCCAAGGACGCATTCCAAAAGCTGGGCAGAGTAGATATTTACTCAACCTCCCACGAGGTCAGGTTGTGACACAAGGTCGGTTTAATGTGGGGATCCCGTGCGCGTACACCCGGGCAAGGAACAAAAATTCCCCGAGCCTCCGCAACCGTCGGTTATGCTGGCCGCCTCGGTGCGTGCACCGATCCTTCTCTCTAGTGCAATGAGAAGGCGCGACCTCGGGCAGCTGTTCCCCAGGGCCGGCACTTCTCGGTATAATTTTCCTCAGTTGTGACTCTGTTCTTTGACGGAGTCGCCCCTGGGTGCAAAGCTAGGCAGAGTATCGCGGTACAGGAGGATTTCTTTGGTAACGAAGAAAAGAATACTGAACTGTTACATGACATCTGTCCTTCTTTATGGCAGTGAATGTTGGACAATTTCCTCAAGGATGAAGAAGAGACTCGAGGCAACGGAGATTTCCTACAGAAGGTAGCGACCGAGAATGAGGATGAAGCATGAAATATTGTGTAACCCGGATATAAGAGAAACCCGGATATAAGATATACTTTCTCTGGTCCCAAATTAGAGCCATACTTACCTAAACAAAATAGACCAAACCCGGATGTAAAGGAAACCCGGATATAAGAGACTTCTTCTCCGGTCCCGACAACTCTCTTATATCCGGGTTACACTGTACAAGAAAACAGAGTGCATGGTCCTCATTAAGAGGATGAGCCTGAAATATGATTCGGACTTCGAATCAAGCAGACACGGTAGTTTACACAGAGGACGGTAAGTGCGACACTGAGATCCATAGACGTATTCGGATGGCCAAGGACACATTCCAAAAGCTGGACATTATACTGCGTGACAGGATGATATCTTTGGTAACAAAGAAAAGAATACTGTACTCTTACGTGACATCTGTCCTTCTTTACAGCAACAAATGTTGAACGATTTCCTCAAAGATGAAGAAGAAACTCGAGGCGACAGCGATGTGGCTCTACAGAAGGATACTAAGGATATCATGGACTGAGCGTGTGAGCAACGATTAGGTTTTACATAAGGATGCAAACAAGGAGGAAGCTTATACTTAACATCAGGAAGAGGCAGCTGAAGCTTCTGGGACACATAATGAGGAAGGAGGGCCTGGAGAATCTGATACTCATTCGAATAGAGGTTAAAAGAGACAAGGGAAAGCAGTGTATGACATAACTGACGAGCTTGAGCAGATGAATGACAGAATGTGGTTTAGCGGAGGAAGCAGAGGGAGAGAACTTGCTGAGAGCTGCAAGGGATAGAGGGAAGTGGAGAGCCATTATCGCCTACGCCCTGAAAGGACATGGCACGTAAAAAGAAGAGGAAGCGAAGTTGAGTGGTGGTAGTGTCTCAATGGGGGCGGCGGCGACAGATATGTGTGCAACAAGTGACTTACGAGTGACTTTTTACAACTGTCAACACACGAAATGAAGAAAAAGGATAGCCAATAGTTTTGAATATGTGGGAAAATCGTTGGTTCGAGATGAAAACTTGCTCCATCCAACGGTGTTTTTATGCTCTTTGTTTTTTTTTGGGGGGGGATGCTTTATATTCCTTATATTTTCTTTCTTTGTTTCTTTCTATTAGTCTCTGTTCTTTCTTTATTTTCTCTTCTTTATTTTCTATTTCTTCCTCGTTTCCTTTATTTTAGATTTCTTTCTCTTTTTCTTTCGTTCTGTTTTTTTTCTCTTCTTTCTTTCTTTCTTTCTTTCTTTTTCGTTTATTTTTATTTTTTTCTTGACGTTATTTCTCTTTTTTTCTCGTCTATATTTCAATGTTTTATCTTTTTTCCTTGTCTTTCCTCCCTTTCTCTCTATCTCACACACACACCCTCTCTTTCTCTCTCCTCCCTCTCTCTCACACACACGCACACACACACTTCTTTCAACTGCTGAACTTCATCAAAGATGAAAGATTCGGTGTCGCGCGTTTCGACCTCTGGGTTGGTGAAGTTCTTACAGAGGACGAAACACGTTACACACACTTCTTCCAATTTGTCATTCAACTGCCTATCATTGTTCTGATATATATGGCAATTTATATATCATATTCATAGATAGATAGATAGATAGATAGATAGATAGATAGATAGATAGATAGATAGATTGCAGGTTTTGAAAGGCAACTTTGAAAACATATATATATAAATAATGAGGCGGCTAAGAACAGACTGATAGAAGGATACTGTGACCGATGTTTGAAAACACATTTTTAGCAAGACAAAAATGGAAAACGACCTATCGTAAAATTTAAACGTTCTCATTTCTCTTGCAGACGAATCGGGATCATTAACACAGCAGCTTCCAAACCGACACCGGCAATGGAAAGACAAACCGTGATCGTGTCACAAGCCAACATCTACACCTAGATCGGAGATAACGAATTTCTTAACACTTTCACTGCTACTCATTTGGCCCGTACTGCCCCCATCCGGCCGCCCGTTTTTAAAGAAAATGCCAAATTTCAACCTACATATTTTACTACACAGAAAACTGGCACCAGTGTGTTTTACAGCATTCCATTTTCATGGATATACCTGAGAGTGACATACCAGATCAGTAATGATATCTTTTGAAGCATTGTCCTTTGTGGAGTGGGACTTCACACTTTTTGCAGAAGTAACCTTATTTCTGAGCGTTTCCCAGCTTTTTTGACGACTCTGCATGGCTTGGAAGGGTACCTTTTCTTATTGGTTGGTGGAATTTCTACCAAGTCATGAGCTTTCATTCCACCAACCAGGCGATTAGCAGGATCAATTTTAGGTGCCCTTGGACATACGGTCACGGGCGCTGGGAGCATCTGCATGCTAGCCGCATTTTCGTCAGGAATATTTTCAAATTAGATACGAAACTACCATGACGTAGAGAAAAATCGAGGCTGACTAATAATTTGCATGAGGGAACAGTTAGAATGTCCCGTATTTTACGATTGATGGCGCAACGGGACACTCATATGCAAAAAACGTAGGTTTCCGTACTTAGCCAGCTGGAGCAAGATAAGAAAAACGTAAGATCTCCGTAGTTAGCAGCGGAAGTGTTAAATGACGACAATTAAACAGAAGTACTCACAGGTGGCACTACACGAACACCATAGGGGTACATTCGGTGTTGGACACGTTCACCTTATCCCCGACAGGCCTGGGTGTCGTGAGCAAGTGGCGGTGGTCATGTCAAACCACTCAGCGTTTTCTCTTTTTTTGCCCCAATGCTGATACTCTTGTCTACGTCGAGTTACTGGACACAGTGAAACGAGTCGCTACATTTATATGTTCCAATAGAACATTTCACCTCGCTAAATGGCCAAGGGGACCCAGGTGAAGCTGGATGAGAATTTTCACAATCAAGTCAATTCCCCAAAATGTCGTCCTCTTTTTCATTCTTATTTCTCTTTCTTTGAATCCCCCTGGACTACTGCTGCTGATGTATCGTAGGAAAAGTGATTAATTAGCAGACCCACGCAACTAAAAACTCGTTCAAAGCGACTTTTATGGACATGATGATCAATGAATGTGAACCGGATATTAAACAGTACTCACAGGTGGCACTCTATTCGAGCATTAAACACATCGAAAGGGCTAACTGCCCTTCAGGAAACACTTACTAAAAGTAAACAAGACCCCCTCACCACAGAAGTTATCATAAAGCTCATTGAGCATATTCTTACATTGAATACAAGTAAGAGACTGTGCTATGGGCACCATTGCAGCTCCGTCATATGCTACAATATTCATGGGAAAATTTGCGGAGACGCATATCGGTAGCGACTGCGTATTCTATGCAAGATATATCAGTTGATATATTCTTTGTATACACGGGCAGTGATGACAAACCTATCCAATTCCTTATGACCCTAAACACAGTGCACGACTCAATTAAGTTTGACTATGAAAAATCCACAAAATCGGTAACATTTTTAGAAATCTGCATTTACATAGATGAAAGTAGGAGACTAAAAACGACACTACACACTAAAATCACCGACACCCACAACTATCTACACTTTAAGTCTTCCCACCCTAAACACCTCAAAGAGAACTTTCCATATTCACAAGCACTTAGTCTCAGAAGGATATATTCCAACAATGAAGAACTAAATAAACACATTCAAAATCTGGAGCATCAATTCACAACACGTGGCTATAAACAACACCTAATCAGGGAACAAATAAATAAAGCAATTTCCACACCTAGAGAAGACACCCTAATGTACAAGATTAAAAATAAAACCAGAGGCATCCCTCTAGTAACCACTTTCAATCCCACTTTGACTCCACTATTCCAAATAATCAAAAGTTGCTAGGAAATACTACATCTCAAACCAGACCTAAAAAAATCGTTTAAAGAACCCCGGCTTCTAGCATATCGTAGACCTAAGAACCTAAAAGGAATTATAGGTAGTAACCACATTTCAGCAGACAAGGTAATCCGGAACCAAAGATAAACCAAAAACAAAAACAACAGGATTTTCCCAACCATGTAACAACAAAAGGAGCTTATGCTGTAACCACATTAAACACACGAATTCATTCATTAGCTCAGTCACTAAATCTACTTTAAAAATCTACCACGATTCTAACTGTAGAAGTCATAACATAATTTACCTCCTAGAATGCACACTATGCCAGAAGCAATATGGCCCTTTCACTACAGAATTAGTAATTATCGCAATCGAATTAAGTCGGCTCCCCATGGAAAATTATTACCTGTAGAACAACATTTCCGCCTAGAAAACACGATTTTAAAACCTGTGCTAAATTCCCTATAATTGAGAGAATAGAAAAGTTCAGAGCAGATAACATTAGAAAGATTTTAGAGTTCCATGAAAATAAGTGGATACGACGTTTAAAAGCGCACTGTCAAGACGGGCTTAATCACAAATTTAGCAATATAGATTGTATTAATACATAATCCCACAAATCAGGACCTACCCACATTTCTCACCTGCACAAGACAGACATGAGTATGGAGGTGTTAATGCCTCACACTTATACACACACCCACACGAATATGCAAACTTACACACATCATGCTCACTCACTCCCTAATGAGCCAAATGACAACACAAACCCATAGTAATTAATATACATGCTTATACACATCATACCACTCACTCCCTAACAACCAAATAACACACACACACTTAACATACCCGTTTCCAGGAAGCAATAAAACTGTCAAAATGACCAAGGGAATTCAGAGCAGCATGAATCCATCCAGCTCTTATCTTAAATAACAACTTAAAAGAGACTGTTTGACCAATATAAGGACTACCCAAAATTCATGTTAAAAAAATAAAAAATAAAAAAACAGATGAAAATTACAGACAAATGTTCATTTTCTCCATCAAGACATTCATTTCTGTAGTTCATTGCTACCTGCAAGCAGAATTTTTTTCTCCTGATGATGTCCATGTTTTATGAGTTAAAGTGCCCAATATCAGGGATAGAGCGTATATAAATATAAAACTGGATAGCAACAGTCTTTTTCATGTTTAAACTCAAATGTGTTGTGTTTTGGCTCGATTAATTATATATAATGGTCACTGGGGCATTATGAGTAGGTCTATTGTCTTTTTCTAACGGTTATTTGGATGGATGGTAACGGTGTTGAATTCTTCTAGGGGCTATTGAGTGGATATAATTGTGGATCTGAATGCACTTCTCTGGCAGTTTTATACCGTTGTTGTTCACATTTTTACTCATTCTTATTATTTCATTATTTGTTGTTGGTTGTTATTATTACCTTTACTTGTGTTTATCTTTGCGTTTGTATTTGTTAATTATTTACTTAATTTATTTACTTGTATATTGATTTCGATTAATTTATTTTACTTATTTATTTATATTTATTTTTATTCGCTTTTAGTACACGATTTTTGAGTATCGAAGTAAAAATTTATTTTCGTGTTCTGATCGTTTATTAAGTTATTTGTGTTGGTCTCGAAGATAACTATAGCTATTCCCTCCTCCAGATTCCAGGCAGAGTTTACATTTTTTTTTTATTGTTGTAGGCTGATGCTGTTTTCCTTATTTTCAATGATATTTTTGTTGTAATTTAGTTTTAGTTTTAATTTCCCATATATGTTTAGAAAATATTGTGCTGTTCGCATATTTACTATTTGTAAAACGTGTTTTGTGTGCGTAGTTTTCTTGTTTGACGACTGAGTTTAAGCATGAAACAGACTGTCACTGGTGAGTGTTGACCTCAATGTCGACTTTTAAATTTACACACACACACACACACACACACACATATATATATATATATATATATATATTATTTATTAAATAATATATATATGTATTATTATTATTTATTAAATAATGCAAGCCACTGATTTTTAAATTAATATCTACTACCCTTTAACACTCGAAAAGAGATTAAGTTTTATAATTATTTGTAAATTTACTTTTTAAACGCATAAAAATAGCATTTTTGTATAATTTATCCATTTACATTCCTGTTCAGTGATTTTTCAGAATGGGTTGCTGTTTTAATTGCCTTGTCCAGATCTATGTTATATTTTTTTAAGTATGCGTTAGTTTCCCGACAGTTAGAAATAATCTATGTGACGTTAAAAAAATATATTATTCAATAAATATTAAAAATTAACGGAAAAAAGATGTGATAAATTAGTTTTGATATTACTAAGGGGTGTTATGATGGGTTGTTTTATTTGGAACTTATAATTTTTTTTAAAAAATAACTAAAATAATGCAGGACATAAGTATCTATAACGATAATATAAAAACAATTGTAAAAATAATGAACGGTCAAAATTGAGATAGACTAAAGTAAGCAATAATAAAAAGTAATTAATGATAGAGCATGTATGCAAGAAAAGAAACAGTTAGCATAGAACTTATGGCTACTTATACCCGAATCAACTGTAAATTCATGAGAGATCGTCGCTACTCTAGTCCTGGGCTTAAATTCAAAATATTTAGGTACCATAACGAAGAGCTCGTCCAAACAATTTCCATGAAAACATTTATGGCAAAGACACAGAGTGGCAACCTAAAGCCGATGGAAAAGTGAAGCCGAGACGCCAGATCAGGGTTAATAATATTGCGGATTCTTCTTCGGATTTTATCATGGAGCTCAAGGCAAAAAGCAGGGGTGCCGGACCCTATGTGGTAGCAATACTCTAAGCATGGACAAATAGTAGACTTATAGATATGTAAGATAGATTCCGGAGAAAAAAATTGTCTAGCACGACACAATGAACCAACATTCTTAGCAGCTGACCTAGCAATGGATTCAATATAGTCTTTCCACTTCATTTTAGCTGAGAATGTTAGCCCGAGAAGACGCAACGAGCCACTTTCCTGGAGGTTAGCATTAGCCATGCTGATGGAAGGCATAGAGGTGACATTCAAATGATTAAAGGAGAGAAATTTAGTTTTTGATGCATTAAAGTTAACAAGCCCTATTTTGCCCCAGTTAACGACGGACTTGAGGTTGTTTTGG
>OZ010586.1:90900251-90920251 GCA_963932145.1 Acanthosepion lycidas | reverse complement strand
ACAAACCCAATAAATAGTATTATACAGCCAAATTCCAAATTTATCTCATATGAGGGGATAGATCTATTTCAAACGACGAAACTACGCTAGTCTTATTCCCCCCACCCGGTGTATAGACTATATATATATATATATATATATATATATATATATATATATATATATATATATATATGTGTGTGTGTCTGTGTGTGTGTGTGTAAACTGTTGAGTCAGGAAACACCTAGCAAGGTTTCACCTAACGGATATTCTTGGTAAACTGTTTATATATATATATATATATATATATATATATATACATATATATATATATATATATATATATATATATATATATATATAAGGTGGCCTGATGATTGCTTTTAGTATGAAACAGCCTGTCGCCTCTGAGTGTTGACGTCTGCTATCGGACCGTACCCATAATAACATAATGGACTATTCCATATGTAATAAATACTGCGCCTAAAGAGGAAGCAGGAAGTTCAGTCCGAAGTCAGCATTCCGGCTGATCGGTTGAACTCTCTGCCTACGTGCGGGGAGGAATCCGAAGGAGGCTACGCCGAAGGGCGGAGTCTCTTTCGGGATGGTAGACGAACCTGAACCCGTTTATACGGGTCCAAAGGGCATATTTTTGCCCGAGCCCACGGGCTCGGAGATCCCATGGGCTCGGAGACCCCACGTCAAACCGGCCTTATGCCACATGATGCCCTCGTGGGGGGGGGTGACTAAAAACCGACCCTGAACCCGTTTATACGGGTTCAAAGGGCATATTTTTGGCCGAGCCCACGGGCTCGGAGGTCCCACGGGCTCGGAGATCCCACGGGCTCGGAGATCCCACGGGCTCGGAGATCCCACGTTAAACCGGCCTTGTGCCACATGATGCCGTTTCTTTTTCTTCCTCTGTTCTTTCTTTCATTTTTCTTACTATACACTTTCTTCTTTTTTTCATCCAAGGACTCTTAACGCTTGAGAAATAAATAAAATTCTAAAGACAAATCATATCCCACCTTCTCCTCAACAAAAGGACGTGTATTTCTTTCTATTTTTCTTTCTTTCTTTCTTTCTTTCTTTCTTTCTTTCTTTCTTTTTGATTTAATCATTTCTATATTTTACTAAGTTTCCTTTCTTCTATTTCCTTCCTTTTTTTTTTTTTTTTTGTTCATGCTTTTATTAGGTTGGTGCGAAAATAGTTTAACCAAGAAATATTTATCTGAGGCCCTGATCATTTTTGTAAAACCAAAAACAAAACTAAGTTCACACACATTCTACATGAATAAAGCTCTTCATAATATGTTAGCTGTACTTTTGAGTATGATTTTTTGTATTTCTTTACGGCCTGAGTTACCAGTGATGCCTTTCCGATCTATCCGAGGGCTCCAAATACAACTGGAATTATTGTCCTCATATGGCATATTGTTGATATTTTCATTTAAAGATTCTTGTATTTTGATAGTTGTTTGAAATTCTTCAAAGATACATTACAATCTGCAATCTACCATGTCAATAAGAAAACACATTCTGTTTTTTGTTTTTTTTTTTGTGGTCTTTGATGTCTGGAGGATTAAGCTTGGTTGTTCTGTCTATGTGTTTTGTAAAATCGCATAAATTTGTTACAGACCCCATCTCTGTAAACGTGTCTGGGTGATGTTCATACTAGTTTCCTGCAGTTTCCTTCCCGCAAAAAAAAGCATATTCCCCAGTGAAGATATTGGCCCACTCTATCATACCGAGTTTTGTATTCGGTGGATGCTAACATCATACAAACTGATACAAGATGCTCAATTGTTTCTGGGTATTCATTATTATTATTTTTTTTATTTTATTTCCTTTGATTTCTAGCGTGTACACATTTATTTCCGGGTCCCTCCCAGAAACCTAAGTTTAGAAATTGTATCATGACACTTTCCACTGACAACCCCCCCCCAAAAAAAAAACCCACATATTTTACATAGATAGTGCCTTTCGTAAAGTGCGGGATGTACTCATGAGAACAAACTTTTGTATTTCTTTGAGGTATGGGCTTCCAGGAATCCCTTCAATTAGTCTACTGGAATCTTTTCCAACCAATCTTAGGGCTCCAACTACAAGAGTGCCATATTTTTGAGATTTCAAGGTCCTTGTATTTTGATAGCTTTTTGAATATCTTCGAAGATACATTGCAGTCTGCAGGGACTGCCATATCAATAAGGAGGCTTTTTTTCTTTTTACTTTGTTTGTGGTCTTTAATAACAATGTGTCGGCGGTTTGGCTTTGATTGTTCGGTCAGTGTGTATTGTGTAGTCCCATAGAATTGTAACAGGTCCTATCTCCGTAACCAGGTCTGGGTGGTGTTCATACCATTTTCTTTCAGTTTCCTTCCCGTAGAAGTTGCATATTTTCCAGTGCAGATATTGGCCCACTCTGTCATGCCGGGTTTTATATTCAGTGGGTGCCAATATCGTGCAACCTGATACAAGATCATCAATTGTTTCTGGATATTTATAAACAGAATCTGCATTTTGGGCTGACACAATATCTTAGTATATGTGCTTGATAATTCCTCTTTAACAAGCTTGATCCTGGGCAGCAAGGATAAAACCTTCAGTGTCAGCTTTCAACCCTGCACTACGTAGCCACTGATGGGTACGGGTTTTGTCTACGTAAGCTTGTTTGGTACGGGCAGAGTATTGGCCATGAAGCTGTATATCTTGCCATTGTTTCTATATTTGGTCGGTTGCATTTGTATTTGCTGTCTTTTTTTAAGTATTTTGCAGCTTCAACCGGTGTATTGTGCTGTACTTGTATTTCTGCGCCCATTTGAAACTCCATATTTTTTATTATTATCATTATTATTATTACTATCTACATCATCATTATTATTATAATTACTGCTGTTGCTTAGAATATTATAAAAATTCTTCAGGAAGAGAAAGTCCTTCTGTCCCGAAGTGAGATAGTAAATTAGTCTTGAAAAACGCAAGCAACATTCAGTTTTCAGGCGAGTCTTTGAAATTTAAAGGTTGGCACCAAACTTTTGGCCGATAGTATGTGTAAGGTTTATACCCAGTCATGGCTGCAATTAATACAAAAGATGCTTCGCCTGGTCTGTAGCACAAACATTACATATTACCGAAATCGTATATGTAATTCGTACCCCTGATTATAAGTAATTCGAACATAGTACTCCTGATTATACATAATTCGGACATAGTACACTTGATTATTCGTAATTTGGACATAGTACTCTTTATTATACCTAATTTGGACATAGTACTCCTGATTATACGTAATTAAGATACAGTACTACTGATTATACCTAATATGGACATAGTACACTTGATTATACATAATTCGGACAGAAGCCATGATTATGCGTAATTCGAACATAGTACTCCTGATTATACATTATTCGGACATAATACCTTCTTGATGTTAACGGTCTGGGAAAGGCAATCTCACAAGTTCACACAAGCCTTGTGAGTGAAATTGTATAGACAGAACTATTTTGGAGCCGTCGATGGCCGTCCGAGGAAGGTTTATAGACGATGTGACTGAAAAGGATTCTTATACTTCGAATGAGAAAGTGACAGTTAAAATTTCTGGGAAGCATAATGAGGAAAGCAGGCTTGGAGAATCTGAAATTCCCAAGAGATATAGAAAACAGAAGGAACCGAGGAAAAAAGCGAGTAGGTTACCTAGGAAACTTGTGTAAATTGCTGGCAGAAAATAGAATTGGCTTGGGTTGGGGATTAACGGGACAAACAATTACTTAGATCTACAAAGAATGGGAAGTTGTAGAGGACCATGATCACCGAAGTCCTGAAAGGACGTGGCATATAAAAGAATAAGTCTTTCTATTCATATATATATATATTGTTTTTTTTTCATTTTCATCTATATACAAATCGATCTTTTGCTATTAATATGTATTATCTTTCTATCTCTTTACCTGTCAAGCAATCTCTTTCTATATCTATCTATCTATCTATCTATCTATCTATCTATCTATCTATCTCAGTCCTTGCCTATCTATCTGTTTATCTGTCAGTTTTTATTCAGATAAGTATTTTTATTTTTAGTCTGTTCATATCTACCTAAATAATGCCTACTAGATACACGCACACACACACATGCATACATACACACGTATATACATTATCATCTGAATCCAGCATAGACAAACTAGAATTATGATACCCTCACACAAACACTGCTTGACAATTCAAATGCATTTAAAACCAAGCAACACAAAATAAATATAACATAATTTCTTTTTTTTTTCATAATTCTTTAATGAAGCTTAATAAATGCGAAACATGTTAGATTTATAAGTGTCTCCTATTTATCCTATTATTCAGTCAGGTTCCTATTCATATTTGATTTCAATTCATATCTATCTATCTATCTATCTATCTATCTATCTATCTATCTATCTCATTTCCTTCCTTCCTCCTTTATCTATATCTATCTCTTTTCATTATCTATCTATCTATCTATCTATCTATCTATCTATCTATCGCTTTTGATTCGTATGTATGATTTTTATTTATATATATCATTGTATGTTACTTCAAACATCCACTCTCTATCACTGTACCTTCATTTTTATATTTATGTCCTCTTTCAGATTAGTTTTCTCTCATTCTTTATCTATCGTTCTCTTCTTTCACTAACTCTTTCTCTCTCTCTCTCTCTCTCTCTCTCTCTCTCTTTCTCTCTCTTGCTTTCTATCTATCTTTCTATCTATCTTTCTATCTATCTTTCTATCTATCTAACACTGTGTGCCGCTATCTCGTTTTTATCTATTTTCTTCTTCTTCTTTCTCTCTTTTTCCCATCCCTCCTTCTCACTTTCTCTCTCTCTCTCTCTCTCTCTCTCTCTTGCTATCTATCTGTCTGTCTAACTCTGTGTCGCTATCTTGGTTTTGATATCTCTTTCTTTGTCTTTGTCGCTCTTCCACTTTTGATCGCTTATTCTCTCTCTTCTCTTCCTTCATTCTCTCTCTCTCTCTCTCTCTCTCTCTGTGTGTGTGTTTGTGTGTGTGTGTGTGTGTTTATGTTTCTATTCTTTATTTTACTTTCTGCTTCTGCATACGATGGAGTGCTGAAAATTTCTCGGTTCGACGCACTGCGCAAAATCTGACCAATGTGAAAAGTCTCTTGGTCAGGCCGAGATCTTTTCAATCACTACTCATATATATCACCTCCTTTCCTATTCTCTCTTTCTCCATCAGTATATATCGTTCTCCTCTTTTCTCACTTTTTCTCAATCTTTTCTCGTTGTCATCTTTTTTTTTAATTCTTTTCTCACTATTATCCTCTTTCTCAGTCTCTCCTCCTCTCTCTAACTCTCTATCTCTCTCTAACTCGCTCTCTCTCTCTCCCCACTTTTTATGTCTCCTTCGCCCTTTCTCGTCTTCACCTTTTCTCATCACTCTTCCCTTTTTCTTTCTTTTCGTAATGTTTACACCTGCCTGACCAGAGTATCGCTTCGAGGTAAGGCGTGGTTGCTTTTTTTATATGTTGAACAAGGAACCGGCCACGTGTGTTTTTTTTTTTCTTTTTTTTTTTTTTCCTTTTTTCAGTATTATCTTCCACTTGCCCGAGGGGCAGTGTCTAGCCCCGCCTTGCTTGTTCATAGCATGAGATCTTTGTTAATTAATTAACGACATGATTTCAATTAGTCGGTTTCACTCGACGCAATAGCCGTAAAATTCTCCTTGTATTTTTCGCCCAGAAAGCATTTCTATGTAAGCGGTTTTCGTCACGAACGCAATTGTTTAAACTTACAAGGAGGATATTTACCACAGATCATTATCTTTTGTTCTGCGTTCGACTCAATGTCCAGCTCTTCTGGCCTTTTCATAATCTTATCATCTTTCTCCTTATTAATTTAAAAGATTAGCATCGTCAAGTTACGGAATATCAAAAATCGGTATTTCTTTGCTGCCTGATCAAAGACATTGGTATAGACCTACGCATAACTGGCAGCAGGCCGAGATCAGCCCGGAAACAAAAGCCCAATTTTAGTTCATTAAATATTTTAATTCTTTGAAAAAGCAGGACTCTATCTAAATATAAGATATCATATAAAGGTTATCGTCACTGACACAACTGACAAAAGAGTTAATTTTATTTCGGATTATTATCATAGGTTATGCGTTCGATCCTAACCGCTCAACCACGTGGCCTTCCGTCGCAGAACAAACAAGATCAATAAATGCCTACAGGATTTGTCATTTTTATTTACTGCCTTTTGTTTATACTTACCTGGTGTGTCTCTACATTTATATGGCAATGCGTGCTGGACGATCACCTCAAAGATGAAGAAGAGACGAACAACAGAAATATGGTTATACAGAAGGATACTGAGGATGCCAAATGCAAGCAGCGACAAAGATTTAGAGAAAATGGAAACAAAAGCGACACTTATACTTAACATCAGGAAGAGACAGTTAACATTTTTAGGGCATATAACGAGGAAAGAGGGAAATTTGTTTAGGGGACTGTCTCCAAAACTTTCTAATAAAAAATGTGTGAAACGCAGTAAGGAGCGGGTAAATCGGCTAATAATTTACTAGCCGAATTATCCGCTCCTAAATAAATACGAAAACAGTTTTTCATTCATAAGTTCATAAACATTTACTATTTTATTAAAATATATGATCGAACTCTAAGGAAATCTTTGTGCTTACCACTTTATAAAGTACGAATCGATTGGCTGATATTTTGTCAACCATTCCAATAAATAGTGTTGTTATCAATTCTCAAAAACAAAAAAAATGTAAAAATCCACTTTGATATGTTTACGTTTTATTAAAATTCTAATCGTTTTTGAAACAATAAACATTGCTGAGGAGTGAAGGTAGTTAAAATAATAGCTTCCTTTTCACACACATTTTTTTCAGGCGTGAAGATTGCCAGATATTTTTAATCCGATATTATTATTATTATTTACTATTATTGTTTACAATATTCGGATTGTTATCCTCATCTTCATTGCCATATTCACAACGTTTCGGCTGTTGTACGCTGCGGCCTCTTCAGGTGATTAGAATTTCGAACCGAACCCTTTATTTTGTCCATCGGTGTAGACTGTCCTAGTTCCACATGTCATGCCTCTTCAGGATATCTCAGTTATTTTCCTTTAACTCAACACTCCAAGTTTTTTTCGAAACTCCAATCACCCAAAGAAGGCAGGAGCGTACAACGGCCCAGACATTCTGAATATGAGAATGAAGATGAGGATAACAGTCCAAATAATGTAAATAATACAAGTAATCATAATACCTCATCTCAGAGATATAGACAGAGATTTTTTTTTTTATTACTATAACCGTTATTTTTAGTGATTCTGCATACGATGCAGTCGACATCCCTGCTTTTATTTTTTTTGAAACAATGAAATTAACGTCAGCTGCCCTAGAACAAGAAGTCCTATTAAAAAACAACGTGACTCTTGGAAGAAATTGCGCCTGTATTCATTTTTGCTATTCGGTTATAAGAGTGGTTTCCCGAATGGAAGAAGGGAATACAGGTTCGATTCCTGTCCGGAGATACATTGTTCTTTAGTAGGAAATGGATATCTCCTCAAACACGTTCATTG
Source organism: Acanthosepion lycidas (assembly GCA_963932145.1). Taxonomy (NCBI): domain Eukaryota; kingdom Metazoa; phylum Mollusca; class Cephalopoda; order Sepiida; family Sepiidae; genus Acanthosepion; species Acanthosepion lycidas. The sequence goes on along the minus strand of OZ010586.1, from coordinate 90,912,667 downwards.
ACAAAAAAATAATGACCTTTTCTATGTAACAGTTAGGACGTGAACGACCACGGTTCGCCACAGCTTCCTGTTTTTGGAGCTCTTAGGAATGTCGTTTTGCTATCACTTCTAATCACTGTTTTTGCCAATGGTTTGAACAAGCTTGTTAGGTAGCTTATTCGCTGCTGTCTCTGTTGCTTTCGTCTTTTAAGTATCGAATTTTCTAAGCCTTCTTTCCTCTTTATGCACCCAAGAAATTTCAATTCTGTTTTTTCTGATTCTAATTATAAGTGTCCATTTTGTTTTCATTTTTCCTAAAACTTCGTCGATGCTCACAGATTCAGTGCAAAGTTTCCCAGCGCCATTCTGCGGAAAGACATTTCTTCTACTTCAAGATACTTCTTCATCTGTGTTGAGATTGTCCAAATTTCCCTACCGTATAGGATAGGATTACTGTTATTACATAACACAATAGTACACTTATGTTTGTGATATGTTCATGAAAGGGATATATTTAAACGAAGTAACTAAGTGGTTTTGGCTACTATAACCAAGTAGAATATGCTAGCAGTAATCGATTGGTACGCATCGTAGTCGCAGGTAAGAAGTGTTGATCAATGGCGTAGTCCAGTGGGTGTCGTTATAGACTTAGCTCTCAGACTAAGGCTCTTCTCTGACTCTCCTACACGTCCGTGGATATTTATGACTGACACCAGCCAATCATATTCAAGTGAGGGGGAACACAGGTGTATGCATATGCCATTATATCAGTTTGTTTCTAACGAAATTTTCTTGTTCCGTAACGCATTGCTTAACTTTTAGAAGGCATCTTTCACTGTCTCAACGCGTGTTCGGATTTCGTTGTCGCGTTTTTCGCCCTTTCATAAAACACCTTATAGCTATTAATATTTTTGTACTTGCTTGATTTGGGTGTTTCCGATTTGTAATTCGCATTTGGGGCTTTTTCTGTTGTTGGCAACCATACAATTTGTCTTCTTATAATTTATGCTTAGTCCTTTCTTCGTGCTTTCTTTTACTACCATCTGTTGGAATTCCTGTAGTTTCCAACCTGTGTCTGCTAGCAACCCAGTGTCATCTGCATATCTTATATTGTTAAGATTGTGGCCGTCAATAATGAGTCCTGTTCTTTCTGTTGCAACCTAGAAATGGTTACTGAACTAGGAATAACCAAAACTGAGGCTGGAAATGAAATCTTTATAACATCAACAAAATACAATACTCGCCAGCGGCGTGAAATAGGTAAACCACTGCTGGTGGTGGACTACTTATACAGCATATTGATATTTATTGTATAATACAATTATGGTACAAGGCCGAAAAGAGGGAATGGGTTGAGGCTGGTCTTCATTGACTATCTTATATCTAGCTAATGCGATTCACGATCCATTCACTCATTACAATTCGCACATTCACCACAAGAACTCATCCGTCACCAATCAAACCTCCATATACCATAATACCGCATACTCTCAGGGAACCTAAAAAACTTACCCCATGACATAAAAATTTGATGATTATAAATATTTATACATAAAAATCTATGGATGATTTACAATGAGAGTGGAGGGAATGAACCCAAGAAAACAACAAAATATCAAAACAAACCAAATAAAGATAACTGATATTAATAGGACCTGTCCAACCCTCAAAAAAGAGAGGCCGCTGGATTCTGGACAAAATCAAGAGGCTCTCTCGCCAAGGGAGAGGGAAACTTAGCGGCATATTACGATATTTACCTGCCTTCCCACGAGGTAGGATGTGGCACAAGGCCGCATTTATGTAGCGAAATCCGAACCCGTGGGCTCGGGCAAAAATTGTCCGTAAACCCTGCATACGCGGGATCGGGTATCTGTCTATCTCCAGGACGAAACTCTGCCCTTCGGCATAGCCTCGTCCGTGTTCCTCTCTGCTCGAAGGCAGAGAGTTTGACACGGCAAGAGCTTCCCACGCTGACATATAAACGGTATAAATGGGATCGGGTTGGTCAACCTCCCCGAACGAGACTCTGCCATTCGGCGGAGCCTCGTCCGGGTTCCTCTCTGCTCAGAGACAGAGAGTTTGACCGTCAAGCCGAAAAGCTCGGCTTGATTCGGTATCTAGCCACCCTCTCACGAGGGTTGCATGTGGCACAAGGCCGAGTTTAACGTGGGTTTCCCGAGCCCGTTAAGGTCGGCCAAAAAATGCCCGTAGAACCCGTACAAACGGGATCGGGTTGGTCAACCTCCCCGAACGAAACTCTGCCGTTCGGCAGACCCTCGTCCGGGTTCCTCTCTGCTCAGAGGCAGAGAGTTCGACCGTCAAGCCGAAAAGCTCGGCTTGATTCGTCCTCTCTCTTGAGAGGCGTCGTATACATAGTGTTAGGAAGAGTTCATTCTGTAGTTACAGGTAAGGACCCATGATATTATTATAAAAATGTTCTGTTGATTTTTGTTACGGGAGTTCACTATTTTCCCATAGATGGGACCCTAACGGCTGCTACTAAAGCAGGTCAGGGTGGATCTGGAAACAACATAAATTAAGAGCTGGTTCCTCAAAAGCTTCATTCTCCCGAACAGAGACTTCAATGACATCTGAGCAAGCAAATGAATAAAAAAAAGAATGTAATTCCACGCACAGCACTGATCTGAAACCTCACTGGATGCATCGAGGAGCACTTGGAATAAATAAAAATAATAGTAAATTAATGAAACTTCTCACTCTCTAAGATATTAGGTTGGTGCAAAAATAATGACGTAATAATGTCGTTTATTGACATATTTTTAACGTCAAAAAACGACATTATTACGTCATTATTTTTGCACCAACCTAATACAAAAGAATCTGTTCATGGACATTGCTAACATACACAGAAAAACTCTCTCAATCTAATAGACTCGATACCTTTCTCAGAAAAACATTCCTTTGTGTCAGGTATCAGGCAAAACCTCCACTCTCCCGATCAGAGGCCTTTCTGCCAGATGTAGTTTATCGTCATGCCCAGGACGACATCTGAGTAAGCAAATGATTAAAAAAGAAAGTAATCCCGCGCAAAGCACTGATTTGAACCCTTACTAGATGCATCGAGGAGCACCTGGAATAAATAAATAAAAAAAAATGGTAAATTATCTAATGGAGTCAATATCTTTCTAAGAAAAACATTCCTTTGTGTCAGGTCTCAGAAAAAATATTTGGTTAAGGAGTGTATCAAACAGCAAATCAGGAGACATGGACATAATAATAAAAATAATTGTAGCGAAATTGGCCCTGGTTAAATGTAATTGGCAGAAATGCCCAACAAACAGAATTAACAATGTCTGCAGTAGACAATAACAAGAGAAAAAAAAGGAAACGAACAAAGACAAAAATAAAATTAAGCAAGCAAACAATAGATGTACGACAGAGTAACAGTAATAAGACGACGATTACAGACGAAAAATGATGCTATTACACAAACGGAGATGCATACAACCGACTGCAGCATTCTGGCTTCAATAAAAGAAGGAACAGAACGAAGGATATTTGCCAACCGCCCCACGCGGTCAGATGTGGCACAAGGCCGAATTTAACGTGGAGTATCCGAGCCCGTAGGCTCGGGCAAAAATTCCCCGTAGACCACGTAAAAAACGGGGTCGGGTAGCCGTCTACTACCCCAGACGAGACTCTACCCTTCGGTATAGCCTCGTCTGGGTTCCTGCCTGCCCGAAGTCAGAGAGTTCGACTAGCTTAGCTGGAAACGTATCTCCAACTAATTGCCGAAGCAAGCAAGGTACAGAACGAAGCCTGAACCGTGAAGTGTCCTATTTTATTGGCTACGAAGAAATCCCAGCATGCATCTGTAGGTGTTGTGTATAAATATTGAGGAGGGGGTGACGTCATTCCACAATGCATCGGAAACAGCAACAACAAAAACAACAATAATATTACTAATACTACTACTAATAATAATAATACTATTAATAATAATAATAATAATAATAATAATAATATTACTACTACTACTACTACTACTACTACTATTAATAATAATAATAATAATAATTACAATACACACAAAGAGAACAATGAAAGCTAATCGCCCAGACATTGTTATTAGAGATCACAAAGACAAAATGTGACTCCTTATTGACATGGCAGTCCCTGTAGACTGCAATGTATATTTGAAGATCTTAAAAAGAAACTATCAAAATACAAGGACCTTCAAATCGAAATCTCAAAAATGTGGCACATGAGACCATTAACAATTCCAGTTGTAGTTGGAGCCCTCGGAATGATTGGAAATTATTCCAATCGACTCACTGAAAGAATCCCTGGTAGGCCATACCTTAAAAAAATACAAAAAATTGTACCCACAAGTACAGCCCACACCTTAAGAAGGGCTTTATCTATGTAAAATATGTGTGATTTCTTTTTAAAACAGCTCACTGGAAAATGCAACGATGCCATTTCTGACCTTAGGTCTTTGTCGGGATCCGGAAACAAATGAGTAGACACCGGAAACCAAAGGAAATTAAATAATAATATTTAATAATAAAAATAATTGTAAAAAAAAAATCATGTTGAAAAGATGTGTGTTCTGATAGATGCTGCAATCCCAGTCGCCAAAAACACTTGAGAAACAAAGAAAATACAAAAACTGCGAAATAGAAATCAGTAGAATGTGGCATCTGTTGTTATTAGGGATTTGGGAATGATATCAAAAGGAGCAAACAAATATTTAGATCAAATTCCTTGCGTATTTCTCTCCATATAGTTACCACATTTTTTGTCTCTCTGATTGCATGACACCTCACCTGTTTGTATCTTCTGAGTCAAAAAAAAACTTATCTCTTGAAGTTTGTCGTTGTAGAGAAAACGTGCTTCAGACCGCTCAGCCACATAGAGCATCACGACCCATCAAAGTACAATAATGATGAGGTTACCATCCTTTGGAATTTCAGCGTTTAGAGTGAGAGGAATTTAAGGGGAATCAACTAGTCACAATTGGGAAAAATCACGTTGAAAACAGTTATTCTCCAATAGATGTTGCGGCCCTACTCACCCCCACAAAAAATTTTTGAAAACGTTTGAGAAACGAGATAGAAATCAGTAGAATATGACATCTGTTGTTATTGGGGATTTGGGAATGATATCAAAAGGAGCAAATGAATATTTAGGTCAAATTCCTGGCAGTCCTAAAACATGAGACTTGTAAAAAATATATATATATATAGTAATACTCGTGCGTACTTCTCACATCTTGCATAGATTTCTCTCTATGCAAAGGCCGTAATTACAATCCCCACTCTCTCTCTCTCTGTCTCTCTCTTTCATTGCATGGCACCACATCTTTTTGCATCTTCTAATAGACAATCTTGTTTTCCCTTGAAGTTTTGGGTTGAGATTTGCAGGCAACTCTCACTATAGAAACCAAAGAATAAACACAAAATTAAGTAGCTAAATCCCCGTCTTACGAACATGTCTCTTTATAATAACGAAGACATAATTCAACCGACGATATTATTTTATTCATGGTAAGTGGATTTTACTCGGTTTGCGTCGTTTGTCTGAAAAATGGCGCTTTTATAGCAGTCGACATGACTTCTCGGCCTTTTGCATCGAGGAGGTTTAAATTTAAGCGTCCCCCTCAGGCAGTACCTCTCCTCCAGGAAGGGCCTGGGTTTATTGTCCGGCGCCTTAGGCGACCCCAAAAAGGAAAGTACCGAGGGGGCTTGGGCAATTTTTTTCCACGGTATTTCAATTTGTGTCCCATGCGGTAGAGACTGAAAAACACAATCGCCTCTAGGCCTTTTGGCTGGGATCAGTGCGTAGCATATACCCTCGGGTGGATAAACGACATTTTATCTCTCAGTTGTGTCTCAGTTAGCAACAGAGTGCAACTGAAAATATACTTGAGAGGTGTCCGGTCTCGGAAAACAGCTGCTTGCAGCAGTACCTCCCTCTTTGCACTAAATGCTGGAGGTTAGTAAAACTGATGCCAACGCCACCGACGGTTTTCGGGGGCTGGAATGTTTTCGGACATGGCTCAGGTGTACCCAGTCAAGCGCCCCTGACCATGTTTCACATCCCGCCAACTTGGGACAGCAAGAAAATGCAATCGCCTCTCGCCCTTTTAGATAAGATGAAAGTGTAGTATCTGTTCGTATCAGCCTTATCTTATTATCTCTTTCCACTTCTGTCTTCTTTTATTTCACACTGAAATCAAGTAATGTCTTTCTCCCTCTCTTTCTATGTAATTAAAACGGAATAGTCCATTATTTTTGTTGGATTGGTAGGGCGTAACGGTCGTGCGAACTAACGAAGCTAAGGACAAACGAAAATTATAATGGGATAGTAATTGACCGTTTCGTTTTCTACGGTTTATGAATTATTTGCTGGATATTTAAAGCCAGAAAATATTTTTAGATTGTACGGTTTAGTGGTAAAAGTCTTTCTAGTTAACTGGAAGAGAAGTGGTGGATTCATATCTTTCCCAAATATGTTTGTGCTTAGGGGAATATAATGTATCCGACGGGAATTAGAATACGGCTCTCTGATTAACAATTCCAAGCCATTATCCATTACACCACCTGCACACCCAAGCTTACAGCATCTGGTATTCCCAATTTGTCACTCATCTAGGTATTGACTGGGCTTGACGTTGCTTAATTTCAACGATCGTACAGAAACCTTTGTTTCTATATGATGTGGTCGTAAGTCAATAACAACAACAACAACAACAATAATAATAATAATAATAATAATAATAATAAGAAGAAGAAGAAGAAGAAGAAGAAGAAGAAGAAGAAGAGGAAGAAGAAGAAGAAAAAGAAGAAGATATAATAATATTTAAATTGTACTCACAAGTACATCCCTCATCTTAGGAAGGGCTTTATCTATGTTAAATATGTGTGATCTTTTTTTTTTTTTTTTTTAAAAACTGCTGAGTAAAAAATGTCATGGTGTCATTTCTGACCTTAGGTCTTTGGTCGGACCCCAGAAAGAAATGAGTACACACCAGAAACAAAAAAAAATTATTATTATTATTATTATTATTATTATTATTATTATTATTATAAAAATAAGAATAATAATAATAATAATAATACTGCTGCCCATAATGTTTGAAATCCTCTCAGAACAATCCGCAGAAGGAGTATATTTTTACTACTCAGTAGAAAGCGTTCTTCTCCTCGTAGACTAGACAGGATGTCGAAAAAGGAACGCAGGAAGAAGAATTTAAAACGAGGAAGTAAGCAAAACGACTGCGCCATAACAAGATTAAGCGTAAATGTTCTCACATCTCAGGATATTAGAATTCCTAAATAAGCTAAAATTTTCAAAACATGTGGCGAAACTCATAACAAACGAAATGGTAAACTAGGAAGTGGAACAAATTATTATTTAATTCTAATACATGACATTCCATGGTGTTACACAATCACAAGTTTTCGTAACTGCCTTTACTTAAATTATTTCGTAACTGCCTTACTTAAATTATTGCAGCCATAATGTGTCCCTCTTAGAGTACGCCATATTACGGAATATATTACAATACCCAACAAGGCGAATAAGACAACTCAGAAGTAGTGTTAATAAAAAAAAAAATAGTTGAGGATAATATTCATAATTAGTAAAGGAGTATTAATAATACTTTCTGTGGTGATATATATATATATATATATATATATATATATATATATATATATATATATATATATATATATATATATATATATATATATATATATGCAACAAACTATTTCTTATTTAATAGTTAAAAGATTTAATCCTTGAAAATAGCTAAATGTATAGCCGAAAGCACTCGGATAAAAATGACATTCGGACAGTTTTTATATAATTTATCATCTGAAAAGAAAAAAAATATTAGATCGCATGAGAAATTGTATAAAAATCTAAATAAAATCACCTTATCTGTCGTATTCATTGAAATGTGCATGAACGAAGGATTGCTGCCTATGTATATATATATATATATATATATATATATATATATATATATATATATATATGAAGAAATATACTCTTAAGGTGTTCTATATTTATGGGATAACGTGCCTGACGATTACGTCTAGCAGGAAACAGCCTCTAAGTGCTGACTTCAATGTTCACTTTAATATTTACAAACGCTCTATCTCTGACATAGAGCACTTTATCCCATAAATATAGCATACCTTAAGATTATACTCCTTCATATATATATATATATATATATATATATATATATATATATATATATATATATATATAGTGTGAGAGAGTGAGAGAATTAAAACAAGTAAAAGTTCTATCACAGCTGATTGATATTACCCTCAGCATCCCGAATCCAGAGTTTCATAGACGGTCTTTCCGGGAATCGCTCCATCCACTCGTCAGGGGAGGTATCAGTCATTGACTGCTTATTTTTTTTTCTTTATACGCACTTTTCATTAGTACAATTTTTTTCTCATTGTGTAAGTGAGAGATAGGTAGACAGATTATTGTGGAATAGATTTTTTTTTACAGACAACGCGTTTCCACTCCGTCTAGTCAGCATCATCATGTTTGATCGAAGACCCCCCCTCCCACTTATATAAGAAAAGTGCGTTGGAATTTTTTTTAGGAAGGGGTAATATCAGATTTGTTTTTTTTTTGTTTTTTTTTTATAGGTGCCGTTAACGTCTGCTGGGTTTGCAATTAGTCCGTTCTTAATAGATCTCTGTTTTGTTTTTGTTTTGTTTTTTCTCTATTCGTTCGTATATCGCATTGTGCTATATTATTTTACAATGATCGGTAATATTGTGCATGAACTTGGTCTAAGGTTGAACGTAAAAAACTCTGACATCAGTGCACTTTCTTCTTAGTAAATTGTTTTCCCTTCTAATCAAACTGGCAGTTATAATGTCGACATTGTGTTCAGATGTGTTACCGTATTAATATGTTATGTATTAATTTCAAATTCAGCAGCCGTTTCTCATCATGCCTCAGAGATAATATGGAGCGAAAACGTGTCGTCTGTAAAGGCTTTTCAATCTTGTGCCTAGATTTCAACGTTACACATTAATACCGTAACACATCTGATAACAATTTTGACTTAATAAATACTAGTCTGATTAGAAGAGAAAAAATTCACTAAGATGAAAATGTATTGAAAGTGCGCTGATCTCATAATTCTTTACGTTCAACCAGAGACCTGGATCATACACAATATCACTGATCATCGTAAAAGCAATAGTAGCACACTGTGATATACTAACTAATAGAGAAACAAAACAGATATACTAGTTGTTTAATTTAAGTATCTTCACTAATTCGCTACAAAAGTGCATATCGTGATGAAAAAGGCATTTTTTATCGTTTAAATGTTTGTTATTTTTAAGAGGAAAGGCCAAAGTAGATTTATTGTATTTTTTTACATTTTCTAATTCTTCCTAGCATGTCCGAAATTTTAGTTAAAAATCTTTTCTTTTTTTTTTTTTTTTTCTTTTTTTTTTTTAGTCAGGGAAATTACCATAATATTGATAATGTCTGCCATTTATTAGAAATTTGTTAACAAAAGTTAAATTCTCCGTTTAGCCATCTTGTACAAATCAATCATAGCACTTCCAAAAGTTATTTGAAGAAAATTAGAACATTTAAATTTTACTTAATGTAATTGGAAAACAAACATTATTTACTTTCTTAGCAGAAAAAATTTAGAAAAATAAAAGACGCATGTCTTAAATTTAACTGTAGTGACTTTATTTAAATTTAACTGTGGTGACTTTATTTAAATTTATCTGTGGTGACTTATATTAGAATATTTTGTGAATTAGGACGTAAAAAAAAAGGAAAAAAATGCGACGATGATGATCAAAGAAAGTCAGTAAGTCAGTCAGAAAATTCAACACGTGCTCGCAGAATGAAAACGCATAATTTTCTGATGTCAGTTTCTTGTCGTCAGGGGAAATAACTCTTAAAACACATGACATTATATCGAACAGGTCTATCCATATATTTGAAAAAAAAAAACGTTTTTTATGCATACTCAGGAACTGTGTAAAACTCTTTTTAAAATACGTATGCATCGCAGATTGTAATAAATTTCAAATGTAATAAATGTTTAAATGTAATAAATTTCAAATTTATGAACCGTAAAGATAAGAGCATTCCCTAAAGGACAAGGACTAAAACTTCATTTTAAAATATTTAACAACGTTATCATACTTTATATATAAATCTGAAAAAAAAAAAAAAACTATTCTATAAAAATTTATTTTCATGGGAATAATATTTTGGCTTCAGACAATATTGTCCTTGGCATATATTATTCATAAAAGATTTGAAAGCTTTTCTAATTAATGTTTTATTGGTTTTTATATGTTACAATTCAGAGCTGAATTGTGGGTAAATGTTTGATATGGTTTTACAAAAAAAATCAATGATTTATACTCTTCAAAGTTTTCTGCTTTTAACTAATATAATCATTAAAAGACACACCGTCGAATTTTCATAAAATTAATTTAGTGAGTAGGTAACAGATGTAAAAAAGATAGCATGACTTTCTAAAAAAAACATGTCTAAAATAATTCCATTTATTTGTGAATAAGTTTCATTAGAATCCGACAATTATTTGATTTTTGCAAGTAATTTCTAAATCCATGCGTTTTTCTTTTGAAAAATATGCTATGGTAAAGATTACGTAGATTGCTGACGTAAAAAAACAAGATTTTTAACCAAAATTTCGAACATGTTAGAATGGATGAAAAAAATTAATAAAATAATCAAAAAATACTTTAGTCTTTCCCTCTTGATAATAACATAAACATAAACATTTTGACGTCTTTGTTAAGTTTAGAGCCTTTTTCCATCATGCTATGCTGTTTTTTTGTTTGTTTGTTTTTTTTTGTTTTTTTTTTGTTTTGTTTTTTTCGGCGAACTAGTGGTGATACCTAGTTTAATTTCAAATCCAGAAGGCACTAACTTAATTTGAATACAAAAACACACACACAACAAAACACACACATACACATTTTATCTGGCCATAAAATCTTGTTTGATTAATTAATTCCTTTTCTTCAAAATTTCTAGAGGATTTTCCTTACCCACGGCTTTGTCTCTCACACCTACCCGTATACGCCTACCAGACGCAGACGAAACGCGTTGTCCGAACAAGTTTTTCTACTTTGTTTTATTATACCTACTTTTGTTCGGTACAATTCCACATCTTACTAACACGCATAGATTGTAAAGAAATGTAAGGACACCCCATATAATGCTGCAATAGTAAAATGGATGTGTCACGGTAAGTTTGTCTTGCAACTTATTCACTACTGAAGTGACTAAAATATTAGTATCGCGACCTTGTATCAAAGTTAAACTTAGATAATAATGATTTGGACTTTTCTCGTGGATACTTATATATTACCAACTAATATCAGCGACTGGTTTTCTCACGGTGGAAGCATGCCAGGTTTTCGAATTCTGATTTCCAAGACGACAAGCCAGACAGAAAAAAAAGTTTCTCTTTTCTTATTTGGCCTTGTGCCAGCCTAGCTATGTAAATATATATTTCTTGGATGCTGCATGATGCAAATAAAAGAAAACCGCTTCTTGTGCGTCAATTAATGTCTTTTCATTCTCATATTGTCTGTTCTACCTCTCAGTGGCTTTTCGCGCCATTTCTTTTGTTCGCTGAAGTACAAAATATGAAGAGCCGACATTTAATTAATGGGCCCGCTCGAATCAACTGAATGAGTGGCCGAGAACAAATATTAGCGAAATAACAAGAACTATCATTTACCCTTTTTTTTTTTTGTTTTTCGACTTTCGTTACCTTTTTTTTTTTCTTCTTTTTCTTTTCATCTTTCTATTAGTTTTTTTTCAGTTCTTCTGGTTTTGTTCTTCTTTCCTTCTTCTTCTTCTACCTTCTTTCTCACTTTTTTCTTTTATTTTTTCTTCTTTTAGATTTTCTTGTTTTTTTCTTTCTCCCTTTCTTTCTTTTACTTGTTTCTGTTTTTTTCTTATTTTTCTCGTTTTTTTCTCATTTTCTTTTTTTTTTTTTTTAATTCTAGCATTCCTTATCTCTTTCTTTTTCTTACGTTTTTAACCTCTTCTTCTTTTTCTTTCTTTCCTTCATTTTCGTTTTGTTTTTCTTTCCATGCTGTTTTCATTTAGTTTAAATTTTATATTTTCGATTTTCTTTTCTTTCCATTTCTTTCTGATTCTTTCTTTGTTGGGCTTCCTTCTCATCCTTTTGTTTCCCTTTTTCTTTCCTTTCTCTGCTTTCTTCTTATTTTTCCCCTTTTCTTCCTCTTTATCTCGCTTCTTCTTCTTCTTCTTCCTCCTCCTCCTCCTCTTTATCTCGCTTCTTCTTCTTCCTCCTCCTCCTCCTCTTTATCTCTCTTCTTCTTCTTCTTCTTCTTCTTCTTCATTTATCTATTTTGCACTATCCTCATTCTCACTTTCTTCTCTTCATTCTC
>OZ010586.1:90885251-90895251 GCA_963932145.1 Acanthosepion lycidas | reverse complement strand
CTTAGGGTGAGTAAACTTTTTTAGTAGGTGGTCGGGAAGGGGTCTTTATATTAGTAAGATTAAAAATTAGTTTGACCCCAAAACAATAGGCGAAAAGATTTTTAAGTAGAAAAAATCAGGTGAGTCACTTTTATCGAACAGCACTGTATATATATATATATGTATGTGTGTGTGTGTGTGTGTGTGTGTGTGTGTGTGTGTGTGTGTGTGTGTGTGTGTGTGTGTTGAATGACAAGGTATTTATCGGCGTGTACACGTCGCAGCAGAAAGTGACACAAGGTCGACGTTTAATGTACGCCGTAGAAAAATTGCTTAACCCCCTCGGTACTTCCCTTTTGGGGACGCCACAAGGGCCGGGTAATGACTCCTGCCCGTTCCCGAAGTAGAGATACTCCCCGACCCTTGTGATGATATTATTTTCAATTTACCAGCCGAAATGTGTGAAAAATAAGCTCCACAGAAACGTAACATAGACACTGAATGCATACCTGTACAACTTTTAACACAGATATGTACGTGTGTGTGAGTGTGTGTGTGTGTGTGTGCGTGTGGTGGAGAACTGTTCAGGTGTTTTTCTGTGAAGCCACCCTAGGACATCACCGTTGTTCATAATGACGTTCGACTTGAGTAGAGAATCCAGAGGTTAGCGGTGAATAGCTTGAAGACAGTAGGAAAGCGTTGTTCACGTTAGCAGTGGATATTTTGAAGACAGTAGCAGAGCATAGTTCGTCCTTCTGTTTCTCTTCGCCTGACAAGCTGGTCTGGACATTCGGGTAGAGTGAACAAAAATGTCCGCCTTTATGCACGACGGATTGAATGTTCTACGTCTTCTGATTGGTTAACCTTCTATTGGTGGACTATAAAGTGAGTCAAGTCATTTGAGCTAACTCACTAGTTACATATATACACAAAAACTGCAACAATCACCTGGTCTTGATAATGATGACAGTACATGAAAGTATTTAAGCAGACATTTAGGCTCTAATCCAGTGTTTCTCAACCTTTTTAAGCAACGACACACGGCAAGTGAAAATATTACGACACACTTGCTTTATTTCAATATTTCTGTTCAACTAATTGTGAAGTCTGAAATCTGTAACTAGGTTTTTTTTTCAGGATCTCTTCAATGCTTAGTTGAACATCCGATAAGCAGACCCTCATTCCTTTTTCATTTGAGCGTAGTCGTTCTTGATTTTTATATTTTATGCTATTTAGGGTCGAGTAGTCTAATTCACATAAAAAAGAAGTAGAAAATTGCAATAAAGCAGATGAAGCCTTTTTTAGCTAATGTGGAATAAATAGTTTAATACTTATTCAGTTATTCAAATACTAACGCTATACCGTTACTACTTCTACACACACACATATATAGAGAGATTTACTTGACCGCCACTCACTGTCAAGTTGTGACACAAGGTCGGTTTTTAACGTGGGGACCCGAGTGTTTTCACTCGGACCGCTGGCCTAAGTTGGTCATAGCTGATCATAGCTTGTCCCAGCTGGTCAGACCTCGTCTAAGCTAGTTATAGCTTGTCCAAGCCAACACTCACATATGTATGCCGTGAAAATTAAAAATTGAAAATTAAAACACGAACGTAACCCAAAAAGTTGCAATTAGCATGACATTTCCTCAGGTTTTGTGTTTTCTGAATAATAAATTTGTAGTAAATTTAAACAGGAATTGTTAAATGAGAAAAATGCATTTTACATCCTGCCAAATTGTTGCTTGAAATCGATGAAGAGATTGAAAATACGAATTCACATTGCTGTTTGAAAGAGTTAATTTCATCATTTGTCCCACATTTTTTTCATTAGTAAGACTCTCGAATGCACAGGACGCTATATGTTATATGTTTAAAAAATCACCAGCATCCATTTGTTGCATAATCCATTCTTCTTTCTTTAAATGTCGTGTCCCTTCAGAACATTGGTGATCATGACTCTCCACTTCCTCCTATTTCTTGTAGCTCTCATTAAATATCGTCATAATCGTAATAATCCATTACATAACGCTTATTCAATAAGACTATGTTCGGTTGAGCACTTTGTTCGAAACTTAACGGCGATCTTACTGAAGGTGTCTCTGTCGATTTTGAATTCGGAGTTGTCGTTCTTCTACACGACGGCTAGAGATCCCCCAGTATGTCCAACTATTTAATCCATTCTTAGGTTGGAGAAGAGAGAGAAGCTATTTGTGCAAAACTGAATATAAAGAACTTCACTGGAATTCGAACTCGTCACTCAGATTTCTACCTATTACGGCAACCGCACGTGTATCCGATAAAATATAACGTTTAAGCAAAAAAGAAATTATGTCGGATTAAAGATCCACTAATCTTTTACAAATACACCTACAGACACACACACACATACACACACATACATAGTTTGTATCGTCCTCGCCAGCGAAGCCAGTGGTACAGTTGGTATGACACTTGCGTTGTATCGAAATGGTCGAGGTTCGAATTTCGGTAGTAGATGCGCACTGCTGAGGAAGTCATTCTTCATATAACACCAAATTAATGCCATAAGGTTAATATTCAGGTTTATTTCTATGAAATTTCTTCTCTTTAAGTACATTCTACCCTTTAGTGGCCTCACTCGTGCCTTTCGTCTGACTGAAACATTGAAATGGATAAATTCAGAATTAATTTTTCGACTGGCATTTTTTTTTTTTTTTTTCTTTAAGCATTCACAGTTAAATTTCTATTTAGGACACGAACTCAGTCTACGCCAGGGTTGATGAGACAGACAGCCAATGTTTCGTCTGCCCAAATAGAAAATTGACATATGAAATTATTTGGGATTTTATTGTTTATTAATTATTTGCTCTGTAATAATGCTAGAGCTCTTTTTGTAGATCAGTTTTAATATTTTATATTACTAGGATCCACGGGAATTATATACAAACGAATTTGTTACATTTACTATATATATATATATATATATATATATATATATATATATATATATATATATATATATATTAGGTTGGTGGAAAAATAATATCGTTTTTTGAAGTTAAAAATACGTCAAAAAACGATATTATTTTTGCACCAACCTAATATAAATATCTATCTATCTATCTATCTATCTATCTATCTATATATATATATATATATATATATATATATATATACATAATGTTTATGTGTGTGTATTTATAGATAGATAGATAGATAGATAGATAGATAGATAGATAGATAGATGCAGTTGAAAATACAAACATATTCTTTAAGAGTTTGTCAGACTAAAGCGGTGTTTACGTTGATGCAACTACATTTGAGTCCTCTCGTCTTCGTGTGCATATGTAGTCACACCAATAATATATATATATATATATATATATATATATATATATATATATATATATATATATATATATTCCTTATTTTAAAGGCACACGAATAAGTGTCAGTAGAGAACCAATAGTGTGTTTATCGTCAACCACACGTCCATATATCCTTCTACTTAACCGCCTATAAAAACAATACATACATGTACAGATTCATACAGACACACACACATACACACACACGCACACAGACTTACTTACGTACACACATACGCAGGTACACGCAATCTGTCTTGGATTGGAGAACTTGCAAAAGACAACAATGAAACTTAATGAGAAAGAAACTGAACAAAAGAAAAATCCGACCAAGTCCACTGGAGACGGGTAATGATTCTTTTTTTTCCCGGCCCACAATACCCCAAGCATTTTGTTTGAAGCCACAAAGAATATTTCTGTTCCTTTGCACACTAATAATTTTCATCACCTGCTAAATAAAAATGTATTAAACAATAAAATAACAAATCAGGTTCGGAAACTATATATATATATATATGCAGTATATTTTCATTCAAGCAGGCTTTATTAAATATAGATATGGAAAATTAATCAGAAAAATACCAAAATTTTATGTCAACTAATTTTTATTTTCCCAAGTCGTTTCAATCTCATCAGAGGTCATCTTCAGGGGCCTTAAATATCTGCGCCTGTGTATTACAGTATCACCGTAAATTAAAAATATTACTTGCACTCTTCGTTTTACACTACAGCGTTTCAAATTCAATTTCTTTTTAATTATCTAACATTTGTAATGTCTTAAGAAAAAAAAAAAAAGATTTTTAATTATAAAATTTGAATTTAGTATTTCATATATATATATATATATATATATATATATCTTGACCACAGATATTGTCAATATATATATATATAAACTATACAACTACTGCCTCAAGGAATCTTGTTTTCCTGACTGCTGGAAGTCCTCTTCGATCGTTCCTGTCTTCAAGAACTCCGGCGACCCCTCTGACCCTTCCAACTACCGTCCTATCAGTCTCCTTCCTCTCTTCGGCAAAGTCTTCGAAGCCCTAATCAATACCGGGTTGGTTAACCATCTCACATCCCATAATCTGCTCTCAGACTAGCAATATGGTTTCCGCTTTGCCCGATCTACAGCCGATGTGCTTACGGCCATCACTGAAATAGTCTACCGAGCTCTTCAAAATAACGGGGAAGCCCGAGCCGTGGCAATAGACATCTCCAAAGCATTTGATAGGGTTTGGCATGCCGGCCTTCTTCGCAAGCTCCAGGGTTATGGCATTACGGGTCGATTATATAACCTAATACGATCATTCCTGTCAAACCGTAAATTGAAGGTCGTTCTCAATGGATTCTCCTCCAGTTCCTATCCCACGAACGCAGGTGTTCCTCAAGGGTCCATCCTTGGCCCCACTCTATTCCTTATCTACATATATGACCTCCATGACGCAATTACTTTCCAAGTTGGCATATACGCGGATGACACCACGATTTATTCCTGCCTCAAAAACAAATCTAGTCTCGCTGACAAAACTCCCCTGGCCGTGCGTCTCAAAAAGGACCTCCAATCGATTGTGAACTGGCTGGTCAACTTCAACGCTTCTAAGACAAAACTGCTCTCTATTAATCACTATAGAGATCCTTCCCTTCCCTCCATTAGAATGTCTGACGCTCAACTTCTCGAGAGCAACTCTCTGCGGCTTCTTGGTCTCACGTTGACTGCTGACCTGAGATGGAATAAATACATTGAGTCAGTTGCATCATCCACTGCAAGGAAAGTTGGCTCCCTGAGCCGCGCCAGGAAGTTTTTCTCCCCGGAGTCGATCCTCCAGATCTACAAATCAACAATTCGCCCTTGCATGGAGTATTGCTGCCATATATGGTCTGGTGCCCCTTCTGTTTGCCTCGGGGTTCTTGATAGGCTCCAGAGGCGGATATGCAATGTAGTTGGCCCTGCCCTGGCGTCTCGTCTACAGTCACATTCTCACAGACGCGCCGTCGCCTCCTTCTGTCTTTTCTACAAATACTTTCATAAAAATTGCTCCGAGGAGCTGCATTCGCTGGTTTCCAGACGTCATGAGTTCCAGCACCTTACGAGGCTGGCATCCCGCTCTCACCCCTTCAAACTTCTAAATGTAGCCGTCTCTATTACTCTAATAGCTTCATGTCTCGCACCTCTCGCCTGTGGAACTCCCTTCCCTATTCCTGTTTCCCTGTGAGCTATAATCTCCAGCTATTCAAGTGTAATGTCAATCGACATCTCCAGTTGCCTTGATCTATCCACTATCCTCATCCTTTCTTCTATCACTCCTATCTGACCTTGCTCTAAATTTTCTGTAATCCCTTGCGTCCTAGTGGCTTCCCGCCTTGCTTGGGGTGAAATGCTTAATATATATATATATATATATATATATATATATATATATATATATATATATATATATATATATATATATATCCAAATGTAAATGAACTAAGAGTAAGATTTCAGCGTTCAGAACATTAATTTAAAACAGAGCACAAAACAAAAGTAGAGCCGTAATAAATAAATAATCATTTCACCCCATGCAAGGTTACAAAGTCACTAAGATGCAGTGGGTTACTGAAAGAATATAAGAAAAAGAAAAACGTTATTAAGCAGCGAGTACAATAAAAGAACAGAATTTAAGACAGAAGTTAATAATTGATATTGCATTGAAACTTTTGAAGATCAAATCAACAGACTGACTAACATGTAGAAGGTTAGGGAGTGTGAAAGAATAAAAGAATATTAATATGGACCAATAATAATAAAAGAACGGAATTTAAGACGGCAAAAATAACGATTGACATTGCATTTAACTTTTTGAAGATCATACTTTACTAGAAAGCAAGATGCCGGAAATGATTTTCGCTAGAATGAAGTGTGAGAAAAGAAACTGTTAGCATAGAAGTTATGGATGTCTCTCGCCATTTCAAGTATAAAATGAAATCTCGCCCCCAATCTAGTACTGCACTTAACATCATGGAGTCTAGATACCATAAAGGAAAGTTCACCACACTAATTCACATGAAAGGAGTGATAGAAAAGGCACAGGGTAGCCACGTTTCGGTGGTGGAAATGAGACTGAAGCGGAGATGGCAGGTCAGAACCAATGATATTGCAAATTATTCTTTGAATTTTACCTCTAAATATATAGCAGGAGCACCAGACCATATGTTTCAGCAATATTCAAAGCACGGATGAATGGTAGATTTATAAATATGTAAGATAGATTCTAGCAAGAAAAAAAATCTCTGGTACGATATAGTGGAACAACTTTCCAGCAATACACATAGCAATTGATTCAATATAATCTTTCCACTTCATAATTGCTGCAAACGTTAACACGAGAAGTTAGAAGAAGTCACTCTCCAGGAGGTTAACATTAGACATTCTGAAGGCAGGACGGGTTCTCTCAGATGATTAATAAACAGTAGTTTCCTTTTCGGAAGGCGTTAAAATTATTAAGGCATTCATTTACCCAGCTAACAACAGAATGTAGAAACGTTCATATTTAGCATGTACACGCGTTTGAATAGACATTTCTGTTTCTTTTTTATAGAGCGAACTTAATATCTACCAGACTACTAATTGAAAGACTTACTGAAATAAATTGACCCTCTATTCTTGTTATAATCCTCAAAAACTATCTTAAAGATATGTGTACCATACTATTAATCTAAAAATAATATTACAAGTCAGAATTACCCTATTAACGTAATACATATTTCTACATTTCGAAGTATATACCATTATTTCTTATTACTAAGGTAACTTAAAATTAATATCGGATTTAAAAATATCACTTACATTTACAGACACATACACACCCACACCCATATATATATATATATATATATATATATATATATATATATATATATATATGTGTATATATATATATATCCACTATATGTGTTGTTTTATTTTACTCAATTATTTTTATTCAATATTTTATCCAATTTATAATTTTAAATTTAACTTAAGATTTAATATTTAAAATTTATATTTAATAATAATTTATACTTATTTTTAATATTTAATTTTATTTATATATATTTTTTTTTTATTTATATTCATTAATTTTATATATTTAATAATTAATTTAGATCTACATTTATTAAATCGTTTTATTCTTTTAATCTATATTTAATAATTAATTTATATTTCATTTATATATTGTTTTAATTTTATTTAGCTATTGGTTTATTAACTATTTATTTAAATTTAATATATAATATTTTTTATAACTTTAATTAATAAATTGACTTTAATAATTATTTCATTATTATTTTAATTATCATATTATATATATTATTATTTGTGTATTACTTATTTTATATGTTACCTCTTCCTTTAAGTTTTTTTCATAAAAATAATTATAAAAATATCTCTAATTTTTAATTTTTCTTTAAGTAATTTTCCTTATAGAAACTAGATGTTAATATTTTAAAACATACGCCAAGGTTATTTTAACTGGTGTCTGAATCCTAACACTCCCCTTCTGACACCATGAAAGCGGGTTTAAGTTTTGTCTAGATGATTGGCTGCGTCGAAGGCCAGCATTCCAAACCCCGTCCAATGCCTTCGAATTATCTAGAACCACAGCCCGAGCTTTTTCATTCTTAGCTTGATAGACAAATTCAGTGATGGCTGTTAAGATGTCGGTGTTAAATCTGGCGAAACAGAATCCATATTGTTTGTCAGAAAGGAAATCATGCAACGTATGTGTAACAAATTCGGTATTGATTAGAGTCGTGAGTACATTGCCGAAAAGAGATATGGGACTAATAGGGCGATCATTTGAGATGTCAGAAGACTTAATATCAGTATTTCAATGACAAAACATGGAACCTTTTCCACTTCTAGTATTATATTTTAGATAAATGCAAAAGTTCCGAATGGCATTTTTATGCATCCTGTTGGAAAAATCCTTGAAATGCCGTTGAAGTTTTTTTTTTTATTCTTTAATCTTTGTATAATGTAGTAAGTTATCTACAAACCCCTAAAAAAATGAATTGTAGAAAAAATGGATTCAATGAAGCTTTATAGCAAAAAATAAGTCAGCATTTGAAAGATTTTCTCTTGTCCCGAGACCAAAAAGAATGCTATATTCGAAAAGTTAAGCAATGGCAATGAAAAATAGCTTTTATCACGAGTATTCAAAACGAAGAAACATCTAAATTAGACATAAGATTCAACAATAAAATCTAAGCCTACACTAGAAATTATTTTTTTTTATTTACTGGAAGTCAAAGAGGTTTGTTTCTTATAAATGGCCGTAAATCGGACTTGGTATTTTAATGAACAACACTGTAATGTTTGTATGACGCATTGGTATAGAAACGATATTTTACTGTACATAGAAGATGACTGATTATTTTAGCTGTTTGGTTTGGTTTAGTTTACGGTATATCAACAACCTCAATGGGTTATTTAATGACGACAATTTTTTATTGCTGGTAATAATTTTTTTTTTTCAAAAATCTATTGCTGGTAATATTTTTTTTCCTTTAAAAATCTATTTTTGGTAATATTTTCTCTTCAAAGATCTATTTCTGGTAATATTCTTTCTTCAGAAATCTATTTCTGGTAATATTCTTTCTTCAGAAATCTATTTCTGGTAATATTCTTTCTTCAGAAATCTATTTCTGGTAATATTCTTTCTTCAGAAATCTATTTCTGGTAATATTCTTTCTTCAGAAATCTATTTCTGGTAATATTCTTTCTTCAGAAATCTATTTCTGGTAATATTTTTTCTTCAGAAATCTATTTCTGGTAATATTCTTTCTTCAGAAATCTATTTCTGGTAATATTCTTTCTTCAGAAATCTATTTCTGGTAATATTCTTTCTTCAGAAATCTATTTCTGGTAATATTTTTTCTTCAGAAATCTATTTCTGGTAATATTCTTTCTTCAGAAATCTATTTCTGGTAATATTCTTTCTTCAGAAATCTATTTCTGGTAATATTCTTTCTTCAGAAATCTATTTCCCGTAATATTTTTCTTTCATAAATCTGTTTCTGCTAATATTTTTTTCTTCAAAAATCTTTTTCTGGTAAAAAATTTTCCTTAGAAAATTTATTTCTGGTAATATTTTTCTTCAAAAAGATAAAAAAAATATTTTTCCCCAAAAAGTGTCGTTGTTTTTTTTTTTTTTGTTTTGTTTTTCAAAATGTATAGTGGGTAATATTTTTTTTCTTCAAAACTTTATTGCTGGTAATAATTTTCTGCAAAAGATTTCTAGTATCAAAACCTATTTTTACACTTTCATAGTGTTTTGACCCCAGTTTGGGGCCTAACTATTTGCCCATAGCTGGGAACCTCATAGGTGCTACCACCTCGGTTCTAAGTGGACCTAGAAATTAAGAGGTGGTTCCACGCCCTTCAAAATTTTCTGAGCAGAGGCCTTCCTGCTGGACGTAGTTTATCGTCTGACCAAGGACGGTTTGCTATTTTGTTTGATTTTTATTAATTTATCTATTTATCAAATGATAATGAAGTTCCAGGAGTGTATTTTCCAGATATGTTATTAGGTTAGTGCAAAAATAATGACGTAATGTCGTTTTTGACGTATTTTTTAACGTCAAAAAACGACATTATTACGTCATTATTTTTGCACCAACCTAATACCTAGAATATATCGT
>OZ010586.1:90867751-90877751 GCA_963932145.1 Acanthosepion lycidas | reverse complement strand
GGTTTGGTTTGAAGAAATTCCAATCACCTGAAGGGGGCTGGAGTGTAAAACGGCCGAAACTTTGCGAATACAGCAATGAAGGCGAAGATGACAGCCCGAATAATGTAAATATTGAGAAGAGACTTCAAGACTGTTGACATCTAGACATTTCACCTGCAAAATGATGAGATGACACTTAGCCTCCACTCTAGTACTGCGCTTAAATTCATAAAGCTTAGATACGATTCCTCTGATCAATAATGCATAATTTCACAGCTCATCAGTGTGGCTAGACATCCGGTTGCCTCTAGCTAGGATCGAAACCCGACTGAATTGGTGTCAGTCGGATATTCTACCACTAAGCCGTCGGCGCACGGCAAGGCTGCAGGTGGATTTTTAGCGGATTTATTTTTAGAAACACGCCCAGTGACTGACAGTGACTCAATTCGCTATGCGAAGAGTCTCGCTATATTAGCTATAATAGTCACTGTTTTACAAACCCATACCTACTCCCTAGAGAGCTCAATTGGAATTAATTTTTATTTCAGAAGCCAATATAACGTCATCCACAGACAGACTGTTTCGCTGTTTCACAGCTCATCAGTGTGATAGACATCCGGTTGCCTCTAGCTAGGATCGAAACCCGACTGAATTAGTGTCAGTCGGAGATTCTACCACTAAGCCGTCGGCGCACGGAAAGTATATAGGTGGATTTTTAGCGTATTTATTTTTAGAAACACGCCCAGTGACTGACAGTGATTCAATTCGCTATGCGAAGAGTCTCGCTATATTAGCTATAATAGTCACTGTTTTACAAACCCATACCTACTCCCTAGAGAGCTCAACTGGAATTAATTTTTATTTCAGGAGCCAATAAAGATAATCTACCTACGTTTCACCTAAATGGATCTTCAGGGAAGCTGGCTGAAAAGGAACATTATGGAACAGTATTTAATAAAATATTCAATAGTGTTCCATAATGTTCCTTTTCAACCGAAGATCCGTAGGTTTCCCTGACTCCATAGGATTATCTTAGGTTTTGCTCTACTTTGTGTATTGAGCACTTTACATGGTTGTCTTTTTACTCGGTTTGTTTTTTTTTTCTTTGGACTTTGAGCTTGAACCCTGGACGATTGTTTTCGCCTTATTTTAATGTTCTTGGTTCTTTCTTTTTTATTCCCCATTTTTCCTTGGGTACCAATTTGTTCTTCTGCAAGTTGAGCTATCCGAGGTTTTTCCAAACAAGCACCACCATTTATATATATATATATATATATATATATATATGGAGAGAGAGAGAGAGAGAGAGAGAGAGAGAGAGGGAGGGAGAGAGAAGGGAGGGAGAAAAAGAAGAGGGAGGGGAGAAGGAAGATGTATTAGGTAGGTTGACTAAACGTTTATTTATGCCCAACCCTGGACATTATTGGCAGGACAGGACAACATCTCTTTATTTTCCCCTTTCAATATAAGCGTTTGCAATTATCTCTGCACAGAGAAATATGGCCATGATATTTTTTTCAAGAATTCTCCATGAATTATCAATGCCGAAATATTTCACACCTATCGACCGATCGCAAATATTTGAATAAAACACCTGTATGCACCCAAATTACAACTTTAAAAAAAAAAGTATTTTTATAGTTGGCAAAATTGACATGCTTGGAAAATTACAAAATGTGGTACTGTACACTTTTCAAATGAAAAGGGAATTAAAAATATTTTGATGTTTTTATTTTTGTTTTGTTTTTTGTTTTTTTTATCGTAAATGTTCAAGTTATTTTTACGCCCCACGAAAGATCAGAAACATAGCTCGGACTAAAAGAAAAAAAAATGAACCCGCTCCGGTGTGATTCGAACTTACAATCCTTATTTTTTAAACAAACTGAAACCTTTCCCATTACCTTACCATTTTACAACTGACGTTCCCGCGTCTTTTTTCTCCAATCTCAATAAACATTATCGTTTTTATTCCCCACCCACTAAAACCACCAGTTTGTTTGTTTGTTTGTTTGTTTGTTTGTTTCTTTCTTTCTTTCTTTCTTTCTTTCTTTCTTTCTTTCTTTCTTTGCTTTTATACTGTTTAGACTGCCAAGTGGATTTCTATCTTTCTACTTTGCTTTTTATATTGATTAGATTGCCAAGTGGTTTTCTTTCTTTCTTTGCTTCTTTCTTTCAATCTTTCTTTCTTTCTTTCTACCTTGCCTTTTATACTGATTGGACTTTGGACTGCCAAATGGATTTATTTGTTTATTTTCTTCCTTCCATCCTTCCTTCTTTCTTTCTTTCTTTTCTTCCTTCTTGTTTTCTTTCTTTGAATTCCTTTTCTTCAGTTTCTTTATTGCCCTTAGTCTTTTTGCCCTTATTCCTTTTCCTCTTTCTGTCTTTCTAAGCCTAACACCGTGGACTTTTCTGTTTTTCACAACACTCATTTTTGCAAGTACTTCTCTCATTTCCCTGACGTGGTCTTTCTTCTTTTATTCGCAATATTCTCTCTCCCTTTAACAACCTTTCTTTAATACGACCCCCACCCGTTCTCATCCTCTTTGCATACTTCAAACTAGACCTTGATGTCGAACACAAGGACCCTTAAACTATGCCCGCTCGTATTGGCTGATGGCTGCTGTCTTGTCATCTTCCGCAAGCCTCGCTTTCATTGTTTGTTTGTTCGTCTGCTTCCCTTCAGACGTTAGCTTCAGTAAACGATGAATTAATGGATTCCTAAAACGAGAGGTATTTTTCCAGTAATTTGTATCTTCTTGTTCATATTCTTGTTGTTGTTGTTCTTCTTCTTCTTCTTCTTCTTGTTCTTCTTCTTCTTCTTCTTCGTCTTCTTCTAATACCCATTCAACTTACTCACCTACCTTTTCTTCTTTTTCGTCTTCTTTTACGTTTCTCTACATGTCGTTTTTTTCTATGTGTCTTTGTTTAATTTTTGCATGTTCGTGTAGTTAAAATTACATAAACGTTAAAAAACGGAATCTAAGAGACGCATTCCGTTTATAATATATAAAGGAAGTCATATATATATATATATATATATATATATATATATATATATATATATATGTAAGTATGTATCACTTTCGCCACCAGTCCTAGAAGAAACATTTGGGTTACTGCTAAACAAATAAGATAATGGTTAAACATCGAAAAACATAAGAAAGATTAATTCCTTTTAATAATATGTGGAAATATCCACTCTTTGCCCGATAAAGATCGCGAGACGGGAAACACGTGTAGCAAAAATATGAAAAATAAAGTACATTATATATTTAAAAAATCAACATTATAAACAAAAACCTTTGCGGTTTCTCTCCTTTTTAAAAAATACTTTTTTCTCTCTTTGAAACAACTATAACCTCTCTCTTTCTCTCTCTCTCTCTCTCTCTCTCTATCTATCTATCTATCTATCTATATATATATATATATGCTATCGTCCCAAAAGTATTGGGAAAACTACGTCAAATAATTATACACCTTTATTTTATTAAGTGGAGATTGTTTAACCGTATGCTTTTACCAGTAGTGTGTTTGGGCATTGAGGATTGAAGTATGTAACAGAATGTACACCGCTTCAAGCAGCTTGAACTAATAAAAAATGTGAGATGATAAAGTCATGATAATATGCAAATCTCTAAGTATCAATTGTTCTATGATATAAACAGGAGTGTAAGGAGCCTTGGTAAGACATTGTAGTTCAACATTCATTTTCTTTTTTTAAGCTAAAATCATTTTCTAAAATTCTTGCTGAAAAAAATGGTAGTCTTGGTTTTCAAGAGAAGATGTTTCAACTGGACATAGTTAAGCGGCTTAGAATTTCTAGAAACAGTGTTCAAATAGTCCAAAAGAACTTTGCAAGGTAGTGGAAGTGTTTTAAGTGCAAAGAAATACAGAAGACCACAGAAGTTAAACAAGAAAGGTGGAAGAACATTTGTAGTTGGCAATCCGAAATTAATACACAGACAAGTGAGGAATGGTTTTTCATTTGTTTTCTATTGGAACCTAGAAAGTGTTACTGAATGAGGAATGATCAAAACGGAGGTTGGAAATGAAATTTTAATCTTTATAACATCAGCAAAATACAATACTCGCCAGCGGCGTGAAGTAGGTAAACCACTGCTAGTGGTAGACTACTTAACATATTACCCACCACTTACAATAGTATCCAACATATTTATGAGGATTGGGATATATCCATTAGTGTTCATATGTACGGTATATAACATTTTCTTTGACGGCATACGAACCTCAATGGGTTATTTAATGCCGACAAGATTTTTATTACTAGTAATATTTTTCCCCAAAAAGGTATGACTGGTAATAATTTTTTCCACAAAAATGTATTGCTGGTAATTTTTTTTTCTAAAAATATATTGCTGGTAATAATTTTTTTTCGAATCTGTTATGGTCCGGTTCCTTGTACCACGGTGACAGTCCAAGGTAGAAGCAATAAAAAGAATTCGAACACGGATATGGAATAACACAGATATATTACAAACAGTCGAAAGTGTTGGTACAAACAATCAGGTTTAGTAGTAATTGTCTGAACACGACACTGTTTCGGACTGCCTCTGACTCGGCTGACTGACTCGCTCGCTCTGACTGACTGACAGACTCCTAACGGACTTCTGACCGACGTCACTCCAGACTTCAGGCTGAACAGTAATTAGTCATTCCCCCACGAGGGCAGCATGTGGCACAAGGCCGGTTTAACGTGGGATCTCCGAGCCCGTGGGATCTCCGAGCCCGTGGGATCTCCGAGCCCGTGGGCTCGGCCAAAAATATGCTCTTTGAACCCGTATAAACGGGTTCAGGGTCGGTTTACCTCCCCGAAAGAGACTCTGCCCTTCGGCGTAGCCTCGTTCGGGTTCCTCCCCGCCCGAAGGCAGAGAGTTCAACCGATCAGCCGATCAGCCAGTCGCCCAACTTCGGTCTGAACGGTATTTAGTCACCCCCCCTCCACGAGGGCATCATGTGGCACAAGGCCGGTTTAACATGGGGTTTCCGAGCCCGTGAGCTCGGACAAAAATATGTCCTTTGAACCCGTATAAACGGGTTCAGGGTCGGTCTACCTCCCCGAAAGAGACTTTGCCCTTCGGCGTAGCCTCGTTCGGGTTCCTCCCCGCCCGAAGGCAGAGAGTTCAACTGATCAGCCGATCAGTCGGTCTCCCGACTTCGGACTGAACTCACTGCTTCCTCTTGAAGCGGAGTATTTGTTATGTATGGGATAGTCCATTATGTTATTATGGGTAAGGTCCCATAACACAATTATATATTGCTCTTTTTTTTAACCCCTTTCTTTTTGTTGTTAGGCTAGCTATTTGCCCATAGCTACGACCCTGACAGGTGCTACTTCCCGCGTCACGATGGACCTTGGAACAGCAGATATTAAGAGGTGGTTTTACACTCCTCCAAAACTCCTGATCACAGACTTGTTGCCGGACATAGGTTATCGTCATAACCAGAAAGAAGTGAGGAGTGACTGTAATCTTAACAGTGAGCTTCCAGTGCGCAGCATATTTCGAAAATGAAATTTGAACGGATGTATAGCAGCAAATACACCATTATTAACCAAAAGGCATCGGAGTAGAAGATTGAATTGACCAAAATAACATAAAGAAAGGAATACGAAAAAGTGGCTTTTAGTATTAGTTATCGGCCAGACTATTTTGTGTTAGGAAGAATAAAGTGTTTTAGCCTTCCAGTAGTATACCGATACTAATATTAGGTTGGTGCAAAAATAATGACGTAATAATGTCGTTTTTTGACGTAACGTCAAAAAACGACATTATTACGTCATTATTTTTGCACCAACCTAATATTAGCATTAGTGTAGCCATTAATACACTAACACTGAATACGAATATAGAAAGACGAAATACGCGAGCGTAACAAACAAAACATTTAATAAGGAAAACGACTTACGTACATATATTAAAAAGATTTGCATCAGTCCCAAAACAAATGATTGTCCATATTGTCCCAAAGGAACGAGAAGGTTTACAGAATAAGAACAAAGAAATAACATACCAAATTTATGGCCTTTGATCGTCCGCGGATAAGTGAATAGCAATTATTTTTTTCTCTAGACCGTGCACATGTTGACCAGTTACCACGTGTGTGGATGCCCTGGTGATCAGGAAGGTAAAGAGGCCCTTCCTCAAAAAACGGAAGCAAAAACTAAAACAAAAAGGACAGAAGAGTTCTCCTCTCTAAAGCGGGCGAATTCCCGTGAGCTCAACCCAAGGGAAAACAACTGTGGTCTCTCTACATGGCAAAAATTAATTTTGATGTTCGATAGAAAATACAGTTACATTCTGATGTAATGAATATGCATACACCTGGGTTCCCCCTCACAGTAATATGATTGGCTGGTGTCAGCCATAAATACAGACTGATGTGGAGGTACAAATACGACGCCTATTGGCTACGCCTATTGCCTACCACTACGACGACGACCACTCCATTACGGTTACCTGCTAGATTGTTATACCTGGTTACAGTAGTCCAAAACCACCTTGCTACTTCAAACAAATATATCACTTTCTGGGACATATCACATTCTAATGCAAGATAATATATAAGAACTGATGGAGGAAGAAACAATGCAATGTGCAAAAATGGTAAAATTTGATAGAGAAGAGGAAATGGTGTGCGGTTACATCAGTGCGATAGTAGAAGGAAAGTTGTAAAAACAGCAAAAACTATATTAATTTACAATAACCTAATCTTTTGCCATGCTACAAAGTTGGGGAATTTTTTCAGCATGACGGTGGTACTTTCTACACACCACGTGCGACAAAAAGGTTTCTTGTGGATGAAGATCTTTACATTTTGGAGGAATGGCCTGCACAACGTCCTGATCTCAATATAATTGAAAGATTGAGATGAGATCTGTAGAAATAATTGCTCCAACGAAAACCATGAAGTCTCCAAGAGATTTTGATGTTACTACCGATAAGAAAATCTGGACCTTGTTCCATTCCATGCCACATCGAATTGATACAATTCTACGAGCCAAAGTCAGCAACACTAATTACTAACTTATTACTCTGACGTTTTATACTTTCTCTAATAATAAAGACCACTTTCTGCAAAAAAAAAATAGCTTTTAACTTAAGAAAAGAGTTGATAGAAGACATTTGACAGAGGCCCAGTATTTCTGTATGGATTTTCCAACATCACCCAGCTTAAAAGGGTCACTTATACACGATTAACAAATACAGTGACCTGAAAACGTACAATGAAAAGCACACTGATAATCACTTTCGATTTGGGGGTAAAATTAACAAAAATAATAATTTACTATGTTGGTCAAAATCTTTTTCACGCCAGTACATATATATATATATATATATATATATATATATATATATATATATATATATATATATATATCTGTGTGTGTGTATGTGTGTGTGTGTGTGTGTGTGTGTGTATTATAAATTAACTGATTTCAAATTTTAAATCAATTAAATCAGTTACTTTATAATATTTGTGCTCTGTAAATTTACATTGACCATTGTTTTGTAAAAGTAAAAATATCAATAAGAAGAGCGGATTATATATCTTACTGTTCTTTTTTTTTATTATAATATATATATATATAAATATATATATATATATATATATATATATATATATATATATATATATATATATATATATTCACATTCTTGTGCATATTAATTGAAACAAAACGAATAATTCAGTTAGTATTTACTTTTCTTTGTATTTTTCCAATCAAATATGACACAATGCAAATGTTTGTATTTCGTATGTCCATTCCACAAAGTCTTTCCTTGAAGATTGGCCACAGATCCTCGACTGGATTTAAATCAGGCGAGTTTCCAAGCCAGTCGATAGTACTTTGATTTGATCACTGGTAAGGCTTGCCATTGTGTTCGTACAGCGTTACAAATTTCGCACGCTTCCTTGGAGCAACATCCATTGCAAACAATGGCCGTAGGACAACTAATCGACATTCGAGACAATAGTGCCTGGGCCTGATTAAAATCTGATGCAATGACAGATGATGCAATATTTTTCAAGGCCAAACAAATTTCATCGTACACCCCGAAAATAGATTCATAATACTGCACACATCTGCAAATGACTCAATCTGAGGAAAAAAATAAAAATCGATTGCACCCTGTCACTCTAAAACTAAGCTTATGGTGAAAGAAAGGAAACTAAAGCGGTTGTTTCAATTAATTTGCACAAGGGTATAGCTGGTTCTTTGTTTGATCTGAGTGTACGAGGCTCAGCTGAAAGCTTCATAGTCTGACAATGATATAAATGTCAGTAGATACATCAGTTTGTTGACATTCAAGTGAACCGAAATACAACCACTAGTCGGCCAGCTGTTGTATTCTGCTACACTTACATTTCTTTTAATCTACCAAGTGATGTATATATGTTGTGTATTTAGGCAGCAATCCCTCTTATATAGATGTTTTTTTTAAAGATGACCGACAATGCACTTCTATTAAGCTTCTATTTAATTTTTCTTGTGTTCGTACAAGTATTTTCTTTTCTGAACACAAAGTGTATAAAAACTGCAAATATTCTGCATTTCCGAGCGCTTTCGGCTATTCTTTTAGCCATTATCAAGGATGATTTTATTTTTACCTTTCACTTGAACGTAATGATTGTGTGTATGCAGCTAGAGTCATAGGGATGTTTTATTTTCCAAACACTGTCAGTACATTGTGTCCGTGTTCGTAGTTAATATTATTATGTGTTGTCTTTTTCTTTTTTTATTATTAAGTCTTCCATTATTTTTAATCTTTTTTTTTTTTTACATGTTTTTGAGCTTATTATGTTTCGGATGGAGTCTGGTATATATATATATATATATATATATATATATATATATATATATATATATATATATATATAGGAAGGTATATTATATGGAATTGGTTATATATCAGGAAAAGTTTAAGTTACTTAATGACAAAGTGAAAAAGTATTCTGCGTAATGCGTTTCATCCTTTCTGAAGCTGTGTTTTTATTGATGGAATCACATATGCGTAGGAAGAAGAGGGGGATATAAGAAGGCAGATATTGGTTATCATTAGTCACAAACAGAAAATGCTGATAATGTTGGAAGCGATGGATTTTTAATCTTTTAAATTTAAATGCGGGATACTTAATAATACAAATTTTTTTAAAAATAAATAAATCGAGAAATTGCCTGAAATTAGCTAATACTATAATCCCAGGGAGGCACAGTGAATTAATGAATTAGCGGCTCGGATTGAGGAATCGGAGAGTCGAGTTCGAATTTTAGTAGAATCCATTACATTTACTTACGTGCTAATAGCTTTCTCCCTGACCCAGCTATGTGTAAATAGCGGGACAGACTGGGTTCTATATCCTTTGGTGGCAAGCATTGTAGAAGAAAGAAAAACTCCGGCCTAAAGAGGGTGGACTCCTCTATCTTGCCCAAGAAACACCATTCTACTGCGGCTGCAGTGCACATTGTGCCTCTACGGGTCACGGGATAAAAAATTCCCAGGCACATTTAATAGTTGCTTGTTTTTTTTTTTAATTTAAAAGTATATTTTTTTTTTTTATTTTAAATTTAACCATGTTCTGGTGGAGACAACAGATGAAATAATGTTCGCAAAGAAAAGAAGACGAACAGAGAAAGATGGCATAGAAACAGACCTTTTGAAAGATACATGGAAAGGATTCCAGTAATGGCCTAGCGTAATCGTTTTTACAGTGTATATGGAAAATAATAACTTTACTTTATAAAAAAAGATTATGAAAACCTTAGTATCTATTTGCCTTTCCTATTACAAACCAAACTAATATTCACTAAATGAAAATAGGCCGCAAGGAAAGAAGGTTTGGAAACAAATATTCAACAAGAGACCATCAACAAATAATAGACGAATTAATAGAAAAAGCAACAGCATTTAATAAATCATTTTCTTGCACTAGTTTTTTTTTTATGAAAGGCATTTGACTCAGCAGATATGAATTATATGAAAGAATACATTGCATAACG
>OZ010586.1:90820251-90862751 GCA_963932145.1 Acanthosepion lycidas | reverse complement strand
GGACCTTCACTTTTCAATCTCGATAGAATCCAAAAGCGTCTTCGCGTCCTTGTGGATAATGAATTATTTTCCACCCTACAGCCTCTTTCTTAATAACGAGATGTAGCCAGCCTCTTGTATGAAAAGTGATCAGACGAAGTGCATTTTCTCACTTCTACCAATTCTAACCTTCACGGTTAAAACCCGCAGTGACACAACCATTGTAGTGAACCACCCTGATTCTCTTCGTGTGATGTAAATTCTACTCGGTGGGAAGTTTCGCTTATTAAGATGTAAGTTTCACTCGAGCAATTTCTTACCACGGGCCGCTCCTCTATGGAACCGAATCTACAATTTTTACCTATTCAAATCTAGGGCCAACCGTTAACTTACCCGCATATCTCCATAAACTGTGCCACTTACTCAAAACGAATATTGGTCCTTAAACTAACCCCAAACCTCAAGTGGAAATTCTACATACGATCGGTCGCTAAAAATGGTCGGTTCCCTGTACCTCCCGAGTAAGTACCTCACTTCTCGCGCTGCCCTCATATTTGCCCACTTCCCAGTCTTGAGAGAGTTCAAAAGCGTCTCCGAGTCATTGTGGGTGATAAATTATTTTTCACCGTGCAATCCCTCTCGTTCGGACGAGCTGCATTCCTTAGATGAAAAGGGGTCTCCTAGAGTCACACACCCCCACTGAAAATTTGTTTCTCTTTGATTTAAATTAAATTTTAATTTGAACAATGGAATGACTCCTATCCAAAACATAGAAGGAGAAAGCCAGAAGAAGGAGGTCACATCAGCAAGGTCATTGAGTAATATTGAAATGCATCATTTTTTTTCTCTACAAATTATAACAATGATTTAGAGTCAATCGTCATTTTCTTACCAAGAAAAATGTGTGACACGGAGCAAGGCGCTAGTAATTCGGCTAGTACAATTCGGAGAGCCGAGTTCAAATTTCAGTGGAGCTAGTTAGATTTACTTACGTACAAATACTCTTGGGAAAGATATGAACGCATCACTTTTCCCCCCAGCTATGGGTTGAATAGCAGGACAGATTCGGTTCTTTAGCCTTGGTTGGCAAACAGTCTAAAGCAGAAAGAAATGGCAACCTACTGCAGGAAAAAATATGTCCTCTCAGTCACTTATCGAAAGATACATGATCGCCCAAACGTGTATCACGTATAGCAGTTAGTTGACACACACAGACTCACACACACACACACACATATATATATATATATATATATATATATATTGTGTGTATTGTCACTTGTCTATATTATTTAATGAAACGTGCATGAATATATATATATATATATATATATATATATATATATATATATACTTGCGTATCATGTGACCTTTGAAGACCTAATTTTGAAGCTAATTTGACTGCAATGAACGAATATATATAGTTTGGTCAACGGCGGACCCAGGACCAGCAGTACATACGCTTATTTTGTATCTCGTGTATGATGCGACCCTCTTAAAATTAGCTTCAAAACGCGAGAACATATATATATATATTAAGTTTTACTTTAATTTTTTTCTATATGATTTTTGATGAAGCTAATTTCTAAAGAGTTGGATTAAGTGCCTTAACATGGACCGAGATTATGCTGAAAAATAAATATCTTATGTAAAATAAATTATCATTAATCTCCGGACATGCCTCCGCATATTCATATAAACATCGCCAAGCATGAAATGAAATTATTAATGCACATATATATATATATATATATATATATATATATATATATATATATATATATATATATATATATATATATATATATTGATAAAATATAGTTTTAAGGTATGCTAAATTTCTGGCTTAAAGTGCTCAATATCAGGGATAGAACATGTAAATATAAAGTAGACATTGAAGTTAAAACCTAGAGGCGACAGTCTGTTTCATGCTAAACGCAATTGTCAAGTGGACTGACGATTGCGTTTAGTATCATGAAACAGACCGTCACATACATATGTGTGTGTGTGTGTGTGTGATGGAATTTCGAAGTATAATTGTTCAACAGCATGTTTTCACCCTTGATGTTCTGCTTGTGTTTTTTCCTTGCATGCCTCTAAGGTTAGCTCGTAATACACATTCAAAATATAGGACATGTATTATTTGCATATTGTGCTATATGCATTTTAAAATTCCTTTAAAAGAACTTTTCTAACACATGCAAAAATAACAGGTTCTGTTTTACTTTTCTATTTACATAAGTTTCATGCTAAGCAATTTCAGGAATTCAAGGCGTGATTTGCAAATGACTTGCTATCATTTAAATGTGAAAGATACAAGTGTAATGCCATGTTGTCAAAGGGAAAACCGCATTAGCAGAATAAAGTGTCATGATAGAAATGTTACAGCGAAATATTGAAAGTAATTGTAGTCTTTATATGTAGTAGAATTTCATAATGTTCATAATTTAATAATTAAATGGAATAAAATTATTTTAAAATCGAGGACGCATTCCTTAAAAGAAATACATATCAAGGACGATAACTCTTGGGAATACTGTCAAAGAATAAGGATGCATCTTGAAATTCTTCACTTAACCCTTTGAGAGCTGGCGGCAGAGAAAAATGACGTAATGCCCAGCCACCAGTTGAACAGTGGTAGAGAATAATGACGGTTGAACGGTGGGTAAACACTCGTAACTGTTTTTATATCTACCGTGAAATATTAGATATTTAATTTTATTTAATTACTAGCAGCATGGCCCGGCGTTGCCCGTGCTTGATTCAAAAATAGTACGACTCATACAGCAGTCGCTATCACTTGACTTAAAATATGTTTGCCCTTCCTTGCCTTTAAAGGAGTGCCCTTTGCCGTGCTGATGTTGCTACATGCCTTACTTCTTGCCTATCTCACACTGCGATTTTTTCTAAGCTCTATACTAAATATTAAATCTGTTACGAAAAAAGAACTAAACAAAATGAACACAAAACGATCAGCTTTAAAAAAGGACTAGTAACTGGAAAAACCGAATTAAAAAAAGAATGTTAACAACAAATACTTTTTTACACCCAACCCAGTTCTGCGGAATCAAAATCAACGTTGAGTTTAAGCAAGCGAATGAGCCAATTGGAGTAAAGTGCCATGCAGATTTAAATTTTTCCCACTTGTGACGAATGCAGCTATCGATTTTTTTTGCATGCTGGCATGCTAGTTAACATTCGCATCAGTCGGCTGTTGGTCAATAGAATCCTTCTGCCTATTCGTGGCAGCCAGCTATTGGCTCTCACTAAAACTACATGAAAACTGCCGTAGAAACATGAAAAAACACACACATATCCTGTATTTTATAGACGCTAGACGCATGAAACAGCCTGTCGCCTCTAATGTTCACTTTTATATTTACATACGCTCTATCTCTGATATTGAGTACTTTATCCCATAAATACAGTACACCTTAAGAGTATATTTCCTCATATATATATATATATATATATATATATATATATATATATATATATATATATATATATATATATATTGTGTTTTATTTTAAGGAAATATATTAAACAAGCAATACCTATTCTTTCGCTGGCTGATTTTTTGCTTTGTTACACTTTTTACAAAAGTATTTTTTGTTATTTAAGTACTAAATAGATACATTTTTGACTGTACATACAAATTTAGATATATTAATCAAACCATATATCTATCTATTCTTCATTTAAAAAAACAGTTTTAAAAAAGCTTTTTTTAAAGTGCTAAAAACATAAAAATTGTAAAAATTATGTAGATATTAAAGCACAGCTTTAAATATGACATTTGTAAATAATATCTAACTCTTGACAACTATTTTAAAATCAAAAATTAAGTTTACATTTTATCGATATATGAACTATATCTAAAATTATATAGAAAAATTCATCAATATTTCTCGATTCTGAAAAATATCGAACCTTGAGAAATGTCTAATGAATCTATACAAAAAAAAAATATTTTAAAAAAATAAAATTTTCCTATTTTGTTACGAGTGAACCAGTCTATTTAAGGAGTGCCAAAGTGATTCCATTTTCAAAGTGAATGTCAGGAATTACATGTAAGGCTCCATTTTATAATCTCTTTTGATCTTGGTAATTTTCGATCATTACAAGTTTACAAGCTTCCCAAAGCTGAAGTGCATTAAACGAAGAAAAACAAATCTTTTAAATCCTCTCTTTCACGACCCCATTCTCCATATTTCTCCACTCCCGGCGCCAGTCTAAGTCGTCTGCAGACAGGAAAAGTCCACTTCCCCATCTCTTCCCATTCGATTATTAAACGAACAAACGTTTCACTTTGTACGAAAGTTACGTTTCGCAAAAGCAGCCGACAGCGAAAACGAAAACAAGAAACGCGCATGTATTTATTGTCGAGAAAAATAATTCCTACTGCAAGTGTAATATCTAGGTTCATTAAAATCTTAAAGTTCACTATACTTATTGGGGGTCGATTCCGAGATTCGTGACTTCTCATGACCCAAACAAGAATGATTGTATTAATGATAACTATTGAATTGAGAGGAATTCTTAATGGCATAGCATATATCAATAAGGGTCATTATTATTATTATTATTATTATTATTATTATTATTATTATTATTATTATTATTATTATTTTCTTTGATTTTTGGCGTTTACACATTTCTTTCCGGGTCCCGGCCAGGCCCTAAGGTTAGAGATTGCATCATGACACTTTCCGTTAACAAAAAAAAAATTACATAGATAAAGCCCTTCGTAAAGTGTGGGCTGTACCTGTTAGAACAATTTTTTGTATCTCCTTGAGGCATGGACTTCCAGGAATCCCTTCAATTAGTCTACTGCAATGTTTTCCAACCAGTCCTAGGACTCCAACTACAACAGGGATTGTTGATGTTTCCATATGCCACATTTTTGAGATTTCTATGACCTATGTCCTTGACAGCTTTTTGAATATCTTCAAAGATACATTGCAGTCAGCAGGGACTGCCATATCAATAAGGAGGCACTTTTTTTGTTTGTGGTCTTTAATAACAATATCTGGGCGGTTGGCTTTGATTGTTCTGTCAGTGTGTATTGTGTAGTCCCATAGAATTGTAACGTCCTATCTCCGTAACCGGGTCTGGGTGGTGTTCATACTATTTATTATTATTATTATTATTATTATTATTATTATTATTATTATTATTATTATTATTATCGATGTTGTTGTTTTATTTCCTTTGATTTCTGGTGTGTACTCATTTCTTTCCGGGTCCCGCCCAGAGATCTAAGGTCAGAAATGGCATCATGACATTTTCCACTGAGCAATTTTGAAAAAAAGCAAAAAAGCAAAATAGACACAGACACACATATTTTGCGTGTGTAGATAAATCCCTTCTTAAGGTGTGGGCTGTCCTCGAGAGGACAATCTTTTGTATTTCTTTAAGACATGGCTACCAGGATTCCCTTCAATAAGTTTATTTGAATCTTTTCCAACCAACCCGAGGGCTCCAACTACAACAGGGATTGTTGATGTTCTCATGTGCCACATTTTTGAGATTTCGATTTCAAGGTCCTTGTATTTTGATAGCTTTTTGAAGATCTTCAAAGGTAATTTGCAGTGTGCAGGGACTGCCATATCAATAAGGAGGCTTTTTTTTTGTCTCTAATAACGTTATCAGGGCGATTAGCTTTGATTGTTCTGTCTGTGTATATTGTATAGACCTATAAAATTTTTACAGGTCCTATCTCCGTAACCGGGTATTATTATTATTATTATTATTATTATTATTATTATTATTATTATTATTATTATTTCATTTGATATTCTGTTGTATACTCATTTCCTTCCGGGTCCCAACCAGGAACCTAACGTCAGAACATTTTTTAACTTAAAAGCACATAACTTTTATATAGATAAAGCCCTTCGTAAGGAGTGTGCTGTGCGTGTGAGAAATTTATTTTATTTTTTTACCGCATGGGCTACCAGGAATGAGCCTTGATCAGAACATTTACCAAACACTCCGAGGGCTCCAACTAAAACTGAAATTATTGATCTCCTCGTGTGCGACATGTTTTTTTTTTTTTAGATTTCTACATCAAGATCTTTGTATTTTGATAGTTTTTTGAAGATTTTCCAACATACATTACAGTCTGCAAGGACTGCCATGTCATTAAGAAAGCACATTCGGCTTTGCGGGCTCTGATCATGTTGTCTGGACGATTAGAGTTGATTGTTTTGTATTATTATTATTATTATTATTATTATTATTATTATTATTATTATTATTATTATCATTATTATTTTATCATTATTATTATTATCATTGTTATCATTATTATTATTATTATCATTATTATTATTATCATCATTATCATTTTTATTATTATTATTATCATTATTATTATTATTATCATTATTATTATTATCATTATTATTATCATTATTACTAGTATTATTATTATCATCATCATTATTATTTTATCATTATTATCATTATTATCATTATCATTATTATTATTATCATTATTATCATTATTATTATCATCATTATTATTATTATCATTATTAGCATTATTATTATTATCATTATTATTATTATCATTATTATCATTATTATTATCATCATCATCATTATTATTATCATCATTCTCATTTTTATTATTATTATTATCATTATTATTATTATTATTATCATTATTATTATTATCATTAATATTATCATTATTACCAATATTATTA
This sequence comes from Acanthosepion lycidas, assembly GCA_963932145.1. Taxonomy (NCBI): domain Eukaryota; kingdom Metazoa; phylum Mollusca; class Cephalopoda; order Sepiida; family Sepiidae; genus Acanthosepion; species Acanthosepion lycidas. The sequence continues at coordinate 90,856,056 of OZ010586.1, read as the reverse complement.
GTATTATCATTATTATTTTAATTTATTAAAATATAAATCATATTTTATTTTATTTAAAATTAAAACGGAACACTATTTTTATTTCATTTTTCGCTCAGATTCAATTTTTCAACTTTTTTCCTTTTTTTCTTTCCTTTCTCGCGTTGTTTGATTGTTTCTTTTTTTTTTCCTTTCATTTCAAAGAAAGAGAGCACAAAAATAGAAAAATTAAAAAAGGAAAGAAAAGAATGTCTCAGAAGAAAAATCATGAATGAAAGCAAACAGAAAAAATAATACATAACAAGGAAATTATGACAGAAAGAAAGAAAGAAACAGCGTGTAAGAAAAGAAAGAAAGAAAGAAAGAAAGAAGAGAAAGGAGAAATGTTCAAGAAAGAAAGAAAGAAAGAATTGGCCAGAAGAAAAGTCATCAGATAAAAGAAAAAACAATGTATATGAAAAAGAAAGAAAGAAAGAAAAGAGAAAGAAGGAAAGTTCAAGAAAGAAAGAAAGAAAGAAAGAAAGAAAGAATGAATGAATGAATTGGCCAGAAGAAAAGTCATCAGATAAAAGAAAAAAACAATGTATATGAAAAAGAAAGAAAGAAAGAAAGAAAGAAAGAAAGAAAAGAGAAAGGAGGAATGTTCAAGAATGACTAGAAAGAAAGAAAGAAAGAAAGAAACAAACAAACAAACAAGGAAAGAAAGAATTGGTCAGAAGAAAAGTCATCAGATAAAAGAAAAAACAATGTATATGAAAAAGAAAGAAAGAAAGAGAAAGGAGGAATGTTCAAAAATGACTAGAAAGAAAGAAAGAAAGAAAGAAAGAAAGAAAGAAAAAAGGAAGAGAGAAAGAATTGGTCAGAAGAAAAGTCATCAGATAAAAGAAAAACAATGTATATGAAAAAAATTAAAAGAAAGAAAGAAAGAAAGAAAGAAAGAACGTTTAAGAAGAAAAATAAGAAAGAAAAAGTGGGAAGAAGGAATGTATAAGTATAAATATTAGGGTAGAAAGAAAGAAAGAAAGAAAGAAAGAAAGAAAGAATCTTGGTTAGACAGAAATAAAAACATATTTGGAAAGAAAAAAAGAAAGAAAGAAAGAAAGAAAAATGCGGTTTAAAAAGATGACATTTTAAAAATTTAGTGCATCAATCATATTACATATCTTCCTTTTTAATTTCTTTTGCAATTTGGAAATGCCGCTCCCCCTCCTTTCCTCCCAGACTCCCTCCCCTCCCTAAACCTCTTTCGCTTTGTTATTTTCTTTTTATCTTTTATCCTAATACGATTTGGTGTTTTTTAGGTAATAATTCAAATTTACAATATTTTGCTACCATTTTTCTTTTCTGTTCGCCTCACCAATCATTTAAAAGACATAATTAATTCATTTTACTTTTCAACATTCTACTGTATTCTTTTTATTACTTTTGTTCTTTCTTTCTTCGTTTTCCCCTCAACATTGAAACTGGTTCTCCGCTCGTCATCTCCTCGTATGCGAACTGGGCCTTCACAAAAATGACAGTTTTTATTACATTTCTTCTCATTTATCTCCGATTTCTTTCTTTTTCTTTATTTTGCTTACGTTAAAATGGTTTGCAGGAGTGTGACCCATCAAAAATATCTTCTTTCTTTCCCATTTACTGCTAACGACCCTTCGAGCTATTCCTTTTATTTTTTTTTCCCCACAAATATTCTAGAAGTTATCAGCGCAGCAAAATCTTCCTACCACCATTTTTTTTTCATTTGGATCCGTGTTGGACTTTTTAAAACTGTTTAAAACCAAATAAAAGTCACGAGAGCCCCACAAGCGAGATGGCTAATATTAAAATGGTAGTGATAATTTGTGTGTGCGTTATAAATGAAAGAGAAACTCATAGAAAGTGAAGATTGTAATAATAAATAAATGTTGACCATTGACTTGAAGAAGTTAAGATTGTAATTTTCAAGGAAGCATCCACGCAGGAGTTAGTTCCACAAAGTAGGAGTTCTAGGGGGAAAAAAGCTTCCAAATTGATTTTTTTATTACATTTGGAATACGAGATAAATGAATATTATTCAACTCAGTGAAAGGAGCATGGCGCGTCCTAGATGTAAAGGTCTGAACTGGTGGGACTAAACGTCTATATTTCTGAGATGAAGTATTTTAACTATGTATACTATTTACAATGTTCGGCACTGTTGTCCTCGCCTTTGTTGTCATATCCAACTTATATCACCTGAAGAAGTCCGGAGCGTACAATGACCGAAACATCGTGAATGTCACAGTAAAGATGAGAACAACAGTCCGAACAATGTACATAGTGTAAATAGTTAATATACCTCATCTCAGAAAGATAGAAAAGTCCTGAAGAAGGCCGGAGTGTAGAACGGCCGAAGCGTCATGAATGTGACACTAAAGATGAGGACAACAGTCCGAACAAGGTAAATAATTTATATAGTTACAATACCTGATCTCAGAAAGATAGACAAATCCTGAAGAAGGCCGGAGTGTACAACGGCCGAAACGTCGTGGATGTGACAGTAAAGATGAGAACAACAGTCCAAACTATGTAAATAGTGTAAATATTGCTTGAGTTTAATTAGATTAGTTTTTGTTTTGTTTTTTGTTTTTTTTTTGGGGGGGTAGAATCCTTTTTGGTTCTTATTCACCACATAATTAATAGTCCATGACATATGTCTCACTTTTGAAAGGTCACTGTAGAAGTGGTACCATGTAACTCCATTCTATTTGCTGCCTGATCGGGTCATCGGCGACTAATTCTGTTTCCTCATTAGTCTTTTCTGGTGAGGAGGGAAATTAGACAGCCATCAGGATTCAAAAATATCACTGGGCGGATGAAGTTATTGTAGAGATATCTTCGGAGCCGTAACCCTTCTTCCCATGGGCGGTCATGGACCTGCACGACTTCCTGCCCTCTGTAACTTTCAGTAAATTTTGTCTTTTTGTTATCTCTCATAATCTTTGTTCTGCCAACCATTTACACAAGCTCATAAAGTAGCTTATGCGTTTATTTCCTCTGTCCCTCTTGCCTTCATTCTGTCCTGTGAGTATCAAATTTTCGAAGCCCTCTTTCCTTATTACGCGCCTTAGAAATTTCAACTGTCTCTTACTGATGTTAACTGCGAGTGTCCTTTTTGTTTCCAGTTTCCTTAAAACTTCGTCATTGCTCACACCTTCAGACCAACTAACATGGATAGCACATGTAACTCGTAGCCTATCACTTCGTCCCCACCCCCTCAACCTCCGGCGTCTTCCTCTTTGGGTTGAGGTGACCACTCGGTCCAAACCGAACTTAGAGGTAACTGGCCGTACGCTCCCTGAGTACCCATAGATTATTTCGACCGGTCAACTGGTCAAGTCCTGCTCGCTGCCCACGCTGTGTTAGTTTTTAGATCCAGTAAGCGGGGTGTTGTCCATACGTTCACGGTCGACTGGGGATGTGGACACGGTTGTCATAGTTGGCGCTAGGAAGTTTAGAATGTGGCAAAATAAAACAAGAAATAATATGTGCTGAAGCCAGACAAGAATGGGGAAAATATTGACGTTTTTTATAGAAGAAGATAACATCAGAACAGAGGTTACGAGGAGAATAAAAATATTTAACATAAATGAGAAAAGAAAAAGAAAAAATGCATCCAGCGAATTCCCAACAGAGAGAGGGTTTGTGTGTGATAAACGCGTATTGAATCGCCTGGGTCAGATATATCACTAATAGTCCCGTCTCATACTGACTTCTCAGAACAGGGGGCAGTCTTCTTTCTCTCCTCCAAAATACTCCCGCAAATCTCTCGACTGACTGCGACGATAGTCTCGTGACTCTCTCGACTACAGTCTCTTTCCCTGACTCTGCTTTATTAGCAAAATCTTGAGTTAATATAGAAAAACTATCAGCTGATCACAAATGACCCTCAGCCTGGCACGCAGCTACCACGATTGCCAAAAACTATCCCTTGACATGTAAACCAATTCTCCAATTATTTACCTTATCTCAATCACGAATTCTTCTCGCTTCACCAAAATTATACTTTGGGATATCTAAACATTGATTCAACTTTTTAATCAAAACAAATACTGTTAAACAAAACCAAGTATGTCGCCCATCCCCATTGTTTACTAGTGACCCAGATTTAAAACATCGCCTCCTGCCCTGAGATCATGTTTCTTCGGTAAACACACATCTTAACCCAAATTGTACGTTGATATATAAACACCGTTTCCATTTCCAGTCGATAAAAGTTATATTTGCGTGTGTGCGTTCATGTGGGGTGTGTGTATACCTCGCTCTGTTACAGAAGAGAAAAGAAGGACATCCTCAAGATGTTGACGTGCCACAATATTTCAAATATCAATCGCCAGTAACTTTCAATAGAAGCACAATTATGTTGCTTTAAGTCGCTTCATCATCTGTGAGATTGTTCATAATTCATTGTCATATAGAAGGACCAATATCATATAACAGCACACTTTTGTTTGCACACTATTTACATTGCTCGGACTATCATCCTCATCTTATTTGCTATATTTATCACAACGTTTCGGCCGTTGTATGCTCCGGCGCTTTTCAGGTGGTTTATTTCGCTCGCTGGGATAGACTGTTCTAGCTCCACGTACCTTGTTATCAGTTATCTCCTGTAAATTCCCCTCTCCAAGTTCTCTATCACCTTAACCAGATATCTTTGAGTTCTGTCACTGGATCTAACTTGGAAAATTTGTAAACTCAAGGAATCAGCACATATGTTAAGCCACAAAAATCTCCTGAGCCGACCAAGCATAGAAATGAATACAATATGGGAACCAGTGAAAAGGAGTAGAGAAAACAATAATAACAACGAAAATTGCAATATGAGCTCTGGTAAAAACATTCATGATAACAGCAAAAATTGCAATACGAGCACTGGTAAAAATGTTTGTTGAAGACATTAGGTTTATAAGTCCCAGAAATTCATACACAAAAATTTTTTGGAGATAATAATATTTTCTGATACAAGCTTTACTGTATCTGACTATATTTCTGAGATGAGGTATTATGTACACTATTTACATTGTTCGGACTAACATCCTCATCTTTTTTGCCATATTTATCACAACGCTTTGGCTTCTTCAGGTGGTTGGAATGTCGAACTGAACCCTTTATTTCGCTCGCTGGGGTAGATGGTTCTAAATCCACGTGCCATGTCTAATGAATATCAGCTATCAGTTATCTCCTGTTAATTCCCCTCTCCAGGTTTCCCACTGCCTTAACAAGGTATTGAACTCACACTCTTTGAGTTCTGTCACTGGATCTAACTAACTTTTCTTTTTTTCCAACGAAATTTTCCTGTTGATGGAACTAAGGAATGTAGTTCGTCTGAGTACCTTCTATGGATGTAGCGATATAGCATTGAAAGGTTTGTGATATCGCGTCTCTGAGACCAGGGTTGCAGGTTTCATTGAAAAGAATTATTACCAAAAAAAAAAAGGGACATCTGCCGCATAATATTGGGTTGGTGCATAATTGGTGCATAATTATCAGGCGTTTTTGTAGGCGAGTTTTTGTTAATAAAAATTGCAGTTTTGTTTACTTTTTTTTTTACTAAAAATATTATTTTATTTTCAGATTATAAAAATGCATGCCAATAATCATACTCATTTAAAAATGTTATTGTTGAATTGTTATAATAAATATTGTTTAAAAACGCCTGATAATTATGCACCAACCCAATATTTTTTGTAATGAAGGGAGAATTCGACCAATAAAAGCATCTGCAAACTAACGAATAACACGAGATTGCATTGATCCTATTTGATATTATACATTTTTTTAAAACTTGTGTTTAGCTTTTCGGTTTCCGTGTAGCATTTTCCGTCCTCAAAAAAACTTCTTAGATAATTAAACTCTATCACTTGCTTGATTTTGGAATTTCCAATTTGTAATTCACATCTTAGGCTGTCCCTTTTACTGACAAGCATACATTCTGTTTTCTTGCAAATGATACTTAGTCCTTTCTTCTCGCTTTCCTTTACTATCTTCCGGGGGAAGATTCTGCAGTTTCCTTGGTGTATCTGCTATCGAAACTGTGTCATCTGCATATCTAATATTCTTAAGATTGTTGCCGCCAATAATGAATCCTGGTAGGACTCCGCCCTGTTGGCTGGGGCTTCAGAATACGCCGACTGCACCTCTGCAGAGGGGTAAAACCCCCACCCCCACCCAAATGAAGCGTCAGGGTAAGACGATAAACTAAATCCATCAGCAAGTACTTTGATCAAGAGGTTTTTAGGAGCGTGGAACCACCTCTTAATTACTAGTGTTCCCAGGTTCACCCTGACCCGAGGTGGTAGCACCTGTTCGAGTCCCAGCTAATGGCGAATAGTTGACACCAAACTAGGGTCAAAACACTATGAAAGTGTAAAATAAGATTTAATACTATCAATACATCTTTGTAAAAAGTATTACCAGTTATGAATTTTTTAAGAAAAAATATTACCAGCAATACATTTTTGAAGGAAAAAAAAATATTACCAGCAATACATTTTTGAAGGAAAAAAAAATATTACCAGCAATACATTTTTGAAGAAAAAAATATTACCAGCAATACATTTTTGAAGGAAAAAATATTACCAGCAATACATTTTTGAATGAAAAAAAATATTAGCAGCAATACTTTTTTAAATAAAAAAATATTGCCAGCAATACATTTTTGAAGGAAAAAATATTAGTAGCAATACATTTTTGAATGAAAAAAAATATTACCATCAATACATTTCTGAATGAAAAAAAAATATTACCAGCAATACATTTTTGAAGAAAAAAATATTACCAGCAATACATTTTTATAGAAAAAAATATTACCAACAATACATTTTTGAAGGAAAAAATATTAGTAGCAATATATTTTTGAAGGAAAAAATATTACCATCAATACATTTTTGAATGAAAAAAAATATTAGCAGCAATACATTTTTGAAGAAAAAAAATATTGCCGGCAATACATTTTTGAATGAAAAAATATTAGCAGCAATAAATTTGGGGGGAAAATATTATCAGCAATAAAAATCTTGTCGCCATTAAATAACCGATTTAGTTTGATATGCCGTAAAAGAACCAAACCAAACCAAACGTGGTAGGACTTCTAATTCTCTCAGAATTGCTACGCTGTATAATTTAGTTGACAGAAATAAGCAAAATGCGAAAAGAATAATTCTTAATACTTTTAGATCGGCCTATTTTACAGTGAGGATTTCCCTGTACAAGACCCTAGAGCCACTCTAGGTAGAGAATTACTCGGTAAAAGATAAAGGTCATGTGAATATGCAGGGAAGATGACGATTAATCCTAGATTTTAACAGGTTAAGATTGTAGTGATCAGTGAAATATCTTCTTGGGTGACGGTTCCGCAGCGCAGGGGTTCGTGAAAAGAAGCCGCTCGAGTAGAACTTACTTCTCACCAATGAAATGCAAAGGGAATGTAGGTGTTTTGCTACAATGGGCACAGCGTGACGTGCTGGGTCATAACCGTGAAGGCCACAGCTAATGGAACTAAAGAATGTACTTTGAGCATTTTTCATGGATGTAGCGATAAAGCATTGAAAGGCTTGCGACATTGCGTCTCATGGTTGCAGGTTTCGTTGAAAAGAATTATTACAAAACAAAACAAAATCTGCCGTATAATACTTTTTGTATTCGACTAATACAACCACGTTCGAACTAACGAATAACACGAGATATAATTGGTTCTATTTAAAATTGCATTTTTTTTTTAATTTGTGATTTTGTCAATTACTGTCGACCAACGTGTTTTTCTTCGCGAAACCGTGTGCCTAGTCCGAAATGTGATCCATGCATTCTCGTCTGCAATGTCTGAGAGACTGCCAAATTCCTCCCTTTGTTTTCTGTCTATGTACATCTTCGTCATGTTGCACGATCCTTCGTTTGTCAAACCGGTTGCATGAAATAATCTCCGGTCAACTGTGCATTTGGATCTCTTCATAGTCTGGTGTGCAATGTATTTTGGCACGATGTGGGGGGGGGAGACGCACACATCAGAACTTGCTAATCTTTCAGTTGTTTTGATTTCGATACTTACTGATACTCAAATATTTTAGCCCTGTGCCAGACTAAATTAAGCTATTATATAGTGCCTGGCTTAGGTTAACAAGTTCATCCTATGGACTATTAATAGTGTGGTGAATCATAACCTAACAGGATTTTCAGTATTGTGACTTTGCAGTAAACAAAGTTTAGTTTTTTAAAGTATATCTGATGTAGAGTAATGTTTAACAGGTTAGTCTTGCAGAGTACTTTTAGTAGAATGAGTAGAAATCTTACAGTGTTTATTGCTCGAATGCTTGAAGAAACATTTGAACTCAAAAAACAAAAAACAAGGGAATGAAAATGCTTAAGCAAATAAAGTGAAAGATGGAAAAATACAAAAATAGAAAGAGAACTTTAGAAATAAAAGAAAAACTCGAAAATAGAAACAAATTGATGAAATTGTTGAAAAACTAAAAAATAATTAAATAAGAATAACTATCGGAACGTGACATTACGTTAATTTACGTGACTTGGCATCTCCAGGCGAGCGAGAATTCAGCAGCGGTCGGGCGAATGCCAAGATGGACGCCAAAAACGAGAGATAATATTTCTAAACTTGCGTAACATGATCGACAATTCACTCGGTTTTACTCTCTGCTCTATTAACGCTTATGTTTTCCTTCATTTTTACATGTTTTCCTTTCGATTTCGTTACAGCTTTCCTCATTTTATTTCTCGAAAAACAGACGATACATTGATGCCCACTGTTTGAAATTTCGTTTTATGTTACTTTTACAAAATTTTATTTTTAAATTTAAATTTTTATTTTTAATTAAAGTTTTATGTTACTTTTACAAAATACCGACATTGCTACGCACAACCCCGCTATCCGAAATGGCATTAAACGAAGAAACAATTATAATTATATTTTAAGGAAATTTTGGGAGCGTCCTTCATTTTTTATGCGCCAAGTCTCTTCCGGACGTGAGCGACCATGACTCTCAACAACTTCCTGTCATTTGTCATGTTGTATAGCCCCTTCGGTCTGGAGAGGTCTTTGTTGACGGGGTCAACTCCATAACGTTGTACCTTCTCTCTCGGCCGTTGATCGACAGCTGTATTGTTAGGAGATAAAAGAGACATCAACCAAGATAATTTTAAACTTATCTATTTTATTAAACACGCCGACGTGTACATTTTTAACTAGCCGGTGGGGTCGCTCTATCATCTCCACTGGGAAGCAAGTTCCAGGAGACACGAAGTAAGACGTCTACTGTGTATGATGTGTAAAACTTAAATCCTTGAAATCATTTACTATCTCTCTAACATTCCCACGCTAGTTTTAAACATTCAGAAACGACTTCCTCTGTTTTCCTGTATCTGACCTCAAAGGTCAAAATGAGGTAGTCACAGGAGAATAAAATTCTCTAAAAAAAATAATAGTCTGGTAGACTGTTATTTAACAGTTGATCTATATAACTTTTGACACTTTCAGCTTTTACTCTCTCGTTCATTCACATAGACAGGTTAAGTGGATTACTCGCAGTAATCCCCACTCTTCTGGTCCTATTTCTCAGTCTGTGTCCCAGGAATTTAATCGGTCAAGTTCCAATTGTAAGGACCAATTTTTTGGTAGTTCCTATTTTCATTGAAATGCATATGTTGCTCAAAGACCCTGTCCAAAGTATTTTCAACGTTCTTCAACGTCTCTTTCGCTTCTAGTCTTTTCTTCATCTGGGAAGTGATTTGTACGGCATTTTCTGCTATATAAGAGACTAGCAGTAGAGCCCGGTGTTGCCCAGGGATGTAACAGTAAGAGATAGATCAAGTATCGACCATCATAAAGACTGAAAAATAAAATTGACAAAGATTATTCTTTAAGGTTGACGGACATGTCTTAATTAGTTTTTTTTTTTTTACGAATTGGTCAAACCCAAACTCAAACAAAAACATTGTTTTCAATCGTTATGAGTCTACCGATTGAATAGAATTTTATTATAAACAGTTGTCTTGTAGATGGAATTTTTAAAGCATTCTGAATGTAAAAATAAAGAAAAAAGTGTGCAAGACAATAAGAAGTTTTGTTGAAATCGGTTGAAAAATGTAGGAAATCCGATCCCATATATAAACGAACACACACACACAAACAACCTGGGTTTTATAATAAGTATAACTCGATATGAGTTGTTCCCCTTTCATTCTGGCGACAGGGATGCCTCTTAATCGTGTTTTCAAATTGATTTCGTGCAAAAACAATTGTGTTTTTTCCCATTTTTGGCGCTGTCAGAACCACCGCAAGGTAATTTTAGGTAGTCCTGTGAATTTTTGTTGAAATCGGTTGAAAAATGTAGAAAATCCGATCCAATATATAAACATACAGACACACACACACACACAACCTGGGTTTTATAATAAATATGATGGAAGAAATTGTTTCATGCCTTACCTAAATGTATTAGCGCGAAAATGAACGTAACAGATGAGACGAGAGTTTGAGTTTCAGCCGGCTGATTTTAATTTCCTCCCTTGATATCCATAAACGTTTCGACGCTTCACTAAATCTTCTCATTTGAAGTGGATATAGTCTTCCTCTCGTTTTCCGTAAGTAGAAACTTCGGAAAGCAGGAAGAAGACGAAATTCACTTTTCAGTATATGCCTCTTGATTATTATTCCGCCCTAAAAGTCCAACCCCTCCTCAAAGTGGCAGGACGGTGGGACGTGGTAGTGCCAGAGCTATGCTCTCGGGAACTTCGGTTCCTGTTAGAGCCACCCAAGGCAGATTGGTCTGGCACCCAGCGGTATTAGAGTCGCAACCCGGCTAGAGGGGCTCTGTCTCTGGTGTCTGTTCCGGCAACCGGCAGCCTCCGGTCGCTCTGTCAATGTGTCTGTGGAAAATATGCTGCAAACAGGGCGTTTTCCCTCGGGTAAGACTTGGGATCCTTCCCTTAATCAAATTCCAATGAATCTTCCTGTATGAACAATGCAACTTTGTTGCTGTACTTGCTCGGAAGGAAGCCGGTTCAACCCGACCAGGGTGAAAACCGATACAAGTCAAGTCAAGTCTTGATTATTGGCTCATGAATTTAACCAGATGCATACTGAGGTATATATATTTAATGACACGGAAAATTGTGAATGTTTCAAAATGGAAATAAACCAATGATTTTTATAGCCAGTTGTATTTAACACTCGCATATTGACTCAAGGTCTAAACGATCTACTACATTCATCTTTACCTTCTACTCGAACGCAACAATTATATATATATATATATATAGATAGATAGATAGATAGATAGATAGATAGAGAGAGAGAGAGAGAAAGTTGCAAATTAAAAAAATAATAATGTTCCTTTATGAAAGCATTTATTTATTTGTATGTATATTTGATATTTCAGATTGGCCTCAATCTTTCTTCTGCAATATATATATATATATAGACACGCGGTTGCTAGCATCGGAACCCGACTGAATTGGTGTCAGTCGGAGATTCTACTGATTCTATATCAGCCATAATAGTCACTGTTTACAAACCAACACCTCTCAACTGAAATTAATTTTTCATGAGCCTATAAAGTCATCCACAAACAGACTGTTTCGCTGTTTCACAGCTCTTCAGTGTCGCTAGACATCCGGTAGCCTCTAGCTAGGATCGAAACCCGACTGAATTGATTCTACCACTAAGCCGGCGCACGGCAGGGATGAAGGTGAATTTTTAGCGTATTTATTTTTAGATAAACACATAGAGTGACCGATAGTGACTCAATTCGTTTTTTCCGAAGAGTCCCATTCATATATATATATATATATATATATATATATATATATATATATATATATATATATATGTGTGTGTGTGTGTGTGTGTGTGTGTGTGTGTGTTCGACTCTCCCGTCGTATTCGACGTATGTAGCTCAATCAGCCCTGTTCCTAGGAACCGACAGCCAGACACGGGCACATGCGATTTGATTCTAGTGGTGAAGGTTTTGTGCAGAACCATTCCCACATTTTGAAGTTCCGAATACAAAGACCTGATGCTCCTTGCCACAAGGTGCCCAAACGACCCTCCGCAAGTTTTGAATTCAGAGTTTTCCCTCTCCTAGACCAGTTGCCATACAAGGCTATAGACCCAGTCTGTCCTGCTATTTACCCATAGCTGGGGGGAGAAGGGGATTCATACCTTTTTCCAAGGATATTAGCGCGTAAACCGCTATCCATTACTCCACCGTGCCCCTCTCCCTTTCCCTCCCTCTTTCTTTTTCTCTCTTTCTCCTATTCTCTCTCTTCATATATATATATATATATATATATATATATATTAACATGGTGATATATATATATATATATATATATATATATATATATATATATATATATATATATATATATATATTAACATGGTGATTGTAGGTCGGATTGAGGAATTTAAATCATGTCAAATTAATTACATTTACTTACGTGCTAATACTACTGTGAAAAGTAGAAATACTTCTCTTCTCCCCAGCTAAGGGTAAAAACCTTGACAGACTGGGTTCCATAGCCTAGGAGAAGGCCAACTCTGGATTCAAAACCTGTAGAGGGCGGTTTAGAAAGCTTGTGTCATACTGTGCACCAGCTCCCTGCATTCAACTCTAACCCAAAAAGTGTTTGGTTCTGCACAAGCCTTCACTACTATAATCAAATGATATTTGCTAATGCTAATGTGGCTGTTGGTTCTAAGAACTCAGCTGCTTGACTCGCATACATCGAAAACGACGGGTGAATCCAGCATATATATATATATATATATATATATATATATATATATATATATATATATATATATATACAGAAACTCCATAAAGTCTGTGTGCAACTTAGAATACTTAAGTATTTTGAATTGCACCCAGACTTTATGGACACACTATATATATATATATATATAGATAGATAGATAGATTGTGAACAGTCTGAGATAGATAGATAGATAGATAGATAGATAGATAGATAGATAGATAGATAGATAGATGTTGCAACACATATGTTCATATAGTCATATATAAAGAAGTGTTAGGGGAAAACTTATACAGATAGATAACCAACAGCATACGAACAAACTGAGCCAGATTGATATAACGATAGACAACAATATAATATTTGTCCCGATAGATATGCACATACGAAGATTTATCATGTTTGCTGGATGCAATGCAAAAGATCTGCTGAAGGATCACTTCAAAAATTATAATATATATTGTTTGAAATTTTTTAAATCTTTTTATTAAAAACATAATAAAATCCAAAATTATTCAACTTCGGTATAGACTGAGATCGTGTCGGAATTAGAAATTTAACTGTGAAACTTTTTTTTTAATTCCTCATATGAGGTGATTTGGGATTGTATTATGTATTTATTTCTGCTCTGTAATAATAAATACATTGAGCTCTTTTTGTCGATCAGTTTTAATATTTTATATTACTTGGATCCACTTGGATTATATACTAACGGATTTATTACCTTTACTATATATATATATATACATATATATATATATATATATATATATGTGTGTGTGTGTGTGTGTGTGTGTGTGTGTGCTGGTAATAATAATATTAGCCGTTTCCCAACAACGAAATATTTGGCATTCATTGACCCAGAAACTAGTACTGCATTCGGTTTAGATTTATAAAATATTTTTTATTAAAAATTTTTTCTTACGAAACCAGGTTTCTAATGTACAGTTTTTTAGGCCCATTTCTTTGTTTGCGATTCTGTAGCGCCAGTTCACAACGTCAAAAGAAGGATGATCTTTGCAAAAACCTTCAGGCTTTAAGCGTGCAAAGGCTTTTTCGTCACGTTTGGAAGCAGTTGTATTCAGCGGGCAGTTCAGATATTTATGAGTCTCTTGTTTGGATTTCACAATTGATCGATTTGTCAACAGAGCTACTTCTTGACAATACCTGTCTGGGGAAACGTTCCCAATGAGGCTTATTGTTGCTAAGTGCTTTCGGACACCTCGAGGTGTTGTAATGGTTAAGCAAGCTTGTCTCGCTAGATCAATTACGACTGAGTAGTGAGTTCGATCCTCACTGGGTGCCCCATACTTTCAGCCTTGTACCACATCTAAGCTACGCTTGGAAAATACCTTGTTGGTAAGTACCTAACCCAAGGCTTGTGAGTGAAACTGGTAATATGAAACTGTTTGGAATACATCGACAGCTTTGTTTACATCGTCATAGTGACCGAGGTTAAGGTACTGGCTTTGTTTCCTCGTTGATCACGCCAAATGGGACGTTATTCCCCAGAGACTGTAACTAATATCTGCTCACATTTATATACATATTTTATAGATTTCATAGTTTTATATAGCGTAATTGTCTACATATTTTTCCTTTTCTCTACATTTTCATTTCGTGCATCTTCCCTTCCTTTTCCTATATTCTTCACGTTCCTTACTTCTGTTTTTTTTTTTTTTCATTTCACCCGAAGCAAAGCAATAAAGCCCCTAAGACGTGTGGGTCGTTACTGAGTAAGAGAATATGAGACATTATTAAGGGGAGAGAACAATAAAAGAAAAAGAATTAAAAAGACAGAAGAGAAAGATTGGCATTGAATTCATATTTTTGAAGAGCAAAGGAGGAAACCGCCATCGTTTTCTTCTCTCTTTCTTATATTTCTCTTCTCATTCTTTTTTCTTCCTTTATCTTGCGAATGTCCGCCATATTTTCTTCCTTCTTTTTGTCACCTCTCTTCTCCTTCTTTGTCTTTCTTTCTCTTGCGAATCCCGCCATCATTTTTCCTCCATCTCTCATCTTTCTTCTCATTCTTTGGCAAATGTCCGCCGTCTTTTTCTTCCATCTTTTTCTTCCATCTTTTTCTTCCCTCTTTCTTCTCATTCTTTCTGTTCCTTTCCTGTTCCGAATGTACACCATCTTTTTTTCTTCCATTTTGCTCTCACCTCTCTTCTCATCCTTTCTCTTCTTTTCTCTTACGAATGTCCGGCATCTTTTTCTTCACTCTTTTTATTCTTTCTTTCTTTCTTGAAAAATCCCAACTCCCTATTCCTCCCAAACACTAAACTTAATATCTGACTTCCAACGATGCAAATACTCCATCCTTTATTTTATTTATTTTATTGTTTGCTTTTTCTGCTTTATCTATTTGTTCGAGAACCTGAGTGGAGATGGGAAGAAGGCCAAACCTCATTTCGCCCAGACTACTCGTTTGTGTGGCTGTCAACCTCTGACGCTGTTAATCGCAAAGAAAAACCAAAGTATTAAAGAAGAGGAGAGGCAGAATAGGATCAGTCAACGTGAAATAGTGCCAGCCGATCAGAGAGTAAAGTGAGGATTGAGTGCTGAGCAAACAAAGACGAATAGAATGAAAGCAATGAACCTTTTTGACTTTTCAATCGATCGGTTGTCAGTCCCTAAGCTTCGTCAGGACGTTCTATTATCACGGGCAGGATGAGATGGAAACAGAGACAGAAGGAAAACTTGAAAATCTGTGAATGACCTAGTGTATATATATATATATATATATATATATATATATATATATATATATATATATATATATATAAACAATGAATAATTTTTTTTTACCTCTTGTAGAGAATAGATCAATTTTAATATTCTTATATTACTAGGACCTATTCTTGAATTATATACCCACGGATTTTATTTTACCTTTACCATTTGATATATATATATATATATATATATATATATATATATATATATATATATATATATATATATATGTGTGTGTGTGTGTGTGTGTGTGTGTGTGTGTGTGTGTGTGTGTGTGACGACATTCTGTTTCTTTCTAGAATGCAATCTTTCAGGCATGAAACAGACTATCACCACTCGTTGTTGACCTCATTGTTCTCTTTTGTATTTACATAAATATGGCATATCTTAAAACCGTATTTTTATCATATATATATATGTGTGTGTGTGTGTGTAATCTCCTCCTTAGGAAGCTGGGTGTGTGCGTGTGTATGTATATCTGTAGATGCTATCTATCTATGGACCTAATAATAATAATAATAATAATAATAATAATAATAATAATAATAATAATGAATGTTTCTAATGAACATAGGTTCATTTATTATGGCTCTTAAAACCTAACGTTACACGGAAAATTACAGTTTAAAGACATTTTAAAATGCGATCAACTAAACTCAAACACTTTTTTATTAATAGTGAATTGCTTTCTTTTAATGTAAACAGTCTTCCGGTTTTGTAATCGTTTTTGCAAATTACAGTAGTTGTAGTCTAAGGGTAATTTATATTTGGTTTTTGGTATAGGCAAATGTTAACATATATAAGTTGTTTACGCATTAATACTTGCAGTTGTCTTGAAGGGAAATTTGAAAGTGCTATATCTTAGACTACTTTGAATTCATAAAATACCTATTCCTCGGCTGATATAAACAGTGAGTTCCGGCTCGTGTATTCGAAAGTGCTTCGGTACAGAAATACAGAAAAAGAAAGAAAGAAAGAAAGAAAGGAAACTTGACAGATAAGAAAAATGTTATTAGAGCCTATCTGAAAAATGTTGCGTCCCAAACTACTTCCAATAAACTTCAGTTTTATTTTTATATCTTCTTAAACGGGTCGAGAAAATTTCAAAAAACCTCCATAGATATATAGATAGGTAGATAGATAGATAGATAGAGAGAGAGAGAGAGAGATAGACATACAGACAGACAGATAGATAGAGAGAGAGAGAGAGATAGACATACAGACAGATAGATAGATAGATAGATAGATAGATAGATAGATAGATAGATAGATAATGGAGATATAGGCAACGCATGAAATTCGAAATTATCTTGCAGAGTGCTATGTCCACAGTTTAAATCTATGATATTTACCAGTATTCCTTATAAATATAGCGAATTCTAATGAATATATATCATTGATAGTTGGATAGATGGATAGTCCGTATGTAGTGTTGAATTCTATCTCTATAGTCGAGTTCTACGTGTGGTATTCCACTGAGTTTACACAATGACAGACACCCTTAAAAGGATCCTAATCATGGCGAGAAAAATGGAAAAGCTTCAAGAGACTTTTAAAGACTCTACTAGCGTTGTTAAGGAAAGTGATGCTTCCCCACTACCTACTTGGGAGCTGAGATGGAAGAATATTCTAAATATTAGTTTAGATGGAGTGAGATCGAAAGTGAGTGAGAGAGAGTGAGAGAATTCAGTGCTACCTGTTAATTATCAGTGTAGCAGATACACAAGAAAACGAGAATTCATAAACAAAATTATTTTATTCATATTTATTATTGAATTATATTGATTACATATGCAACACACTTTCCCGTGGACTGATATATCATTTGTCAAAATTTGGTAGAATTTGCGCACAATTAGATCAATACACCAGAAACAATGAGAATAATATTAAACTAAGATAAATTGTAATAGACAACACGAAAATGTTGTATAGGAGAAGTGATTATGGCACCGGTGGAGCAGCCAGTATTAAATCAAATATAGTCCTTCATAGAGAAAAGCTCCATCACATACGCAGACATTATATATATATATATATATATATATATATATAAACAAGGATCATATCATTCATATACAGGATGAGGTTGGTGTAACTTATTGAAATTGTTTGCGAAGATGTATTCTCGCAATTTAAATCATTAACCTCTATATTTGTTTTTTGTATGAATGATTCATCTAATTATAAATTGTTCAGCACCTATAATCGAAATTAAAATAACTGATCCAAGTGCAACTTTCGGATAATAAGTGTGACATTTCTGTAATTATTGAACAATATAGTTCATGTCACATTGACAGAAAACCTACCAGTACAAAAGAATTCTTATTACTATATTTGTACAAAAACACACAACCTTAAAATTTAAAATTCAAACTCAGCGTTGCGACCGCACGTTCCAAAATAATAACATATTTCTAATAGCATTTTTTTCGGATTACATCTATATTTTCGTTGTCCTCTTATTACCGAGAAGTAAAAAACAAAAACAAATCTATTTCCATACCTGAGGATGTCTGTAGGAACAGACGAAAGGTTGTAAAAACTAAAAAAAAACCTTATGAAACTGGAATTTATAAACAGGGATCATATCATTCATATACAGGTTTGGAGTTAGTGTACCTTATTGAAATTGTTTGCGATGTATTCTCGCCATTTAAATCATTAACCTCTATATTTGTCTTTTTGTGTGAATGATTCATTTAATTATAAAGTGAACTGCACCTATAATCGAAAAAAAAATATATATATATATATATATATATATATATATATATATATATATATATAGGGCATGTATACGTGTTTGTGTGTCTGTGTGTGTATTCTGGTGGTATAGAAATGTATTTTTATATAGGTCTCATTGATAGAATGATATGTAAATTTGTATAATTTTATATACTAACAAACAGTAGCTCGAAAAATAGTATGAAAAATTGGAAAAAAAAGGTTTTGTGTCGCGTTTCTTCCGTTAGGATTTCATCGAAATGTGTTTTTGTTGATGTTGTCATGTCTACACATGCGCACGAAACGAGAGACGCTGGTAGTTTCAAAATATTTTCACAATTTTTTTCCAGTTTGTCATATAATTTTTTCCAAATAGGTCTCATTCCGTATCTTGGAACGAAAGAAAAGAACCAAACCAAAACGGAACATTAACAGGACAAACTTTTTTCAGCAAATTTCAAGTTGATAGTTTTTTGTTTGTTTGTTTTTTTTGTTTTGTCTTTGTTTGTTTGTTTTTTTTGGGGGGGGGGGTTGAATCGATTTCACTGTAAACAAGGTAGCAAAAAAAAAACTAGGACACAAGCGGTTATAGGGTGTGGAAGAATTAGGGACAGAAAACATTACTCACGAGCGAGTACAGAAGAAGAGTAATTTGGAGGACAGTATATCGGAATTGACATTGCATTTAAATTTTTGTAGATTAAAGTTAACTGCATGGGACCGGAAGGGAGATACACAAGCGAGAAGTGCGAAAAAAAAATCTGTTTGGAATAGAATTGACGGCTAATCAGCTTAACTGTAAATTGATGAGATCTCGTCTAGTACTGCGCCTCAATTCCCAAAATTCTAAGTATATATATATATATATATATATATATATATATATATATATATATATAATAATAATAATAGTAATAATAATAATAATATTATTACTGAAAGAACAGTAAGATATATAATCCAATGTTCTTACTGATATTTTTATTTTTACTAAACAGTGCTCAATGTAAATTTACAGTGCATGAATATTTAATTATATAATTGAATTAAAAGCATTAGTTCTGTTACATCTTCAAGCGAAAATTCGCTTGAAGATGAAACAAACTAATGATTTTAATTTAATTATATAATTAAATTTGAAGTTTTTAGTTTCGGTTTTTGAAACATGGCAATTCCTGTGTAGCGAAGAAACCATATTTTAAATCAGTTAATTTATAATATATATATATATATATATATATATATATATATATATATATATATATATATATAATTGTATTACGAGTTATGAAGAGGTGAGGTCAAATTTTCCGACCTTAACGAAATAAATATTGCGACATGGTCTTCTAAGTGTTCGTTTTCTTTATATTAATGATATAGAGAAATATCCATACTGATTATTATTATTATTATTATTATTATTATTATTATTATTATTATTATCATATATATATATATGTGTGTGTGTGTGTGTGTGTGCGCGCGCACGCACACGGCCGCGACGATATGGAAAGACAATGAAAACTTCAAACAGACCTTGTCTATATATATATATATATATATATATATATATATATATATCCTATCGCCACTACCATGATAAGTTTTCCTTTTTAGTTCCAATAGTTCAGACATTTACAGCTAGGATACACTACTCCACTTCCACGGATTGTAATCACCTTCGTTTCCCCCGGATTCTAAAAGTAACAAGAAAGTTCTACTCACATAGCTTTTCCTCAAGAACTGCCACTTCGTGGATCGCTCCTGTGTTGCTGCTTCTGGGAACACTAAAAACTTAGCCGCCTCAAGTCAAGATGCAATTAGCATCTATATTCGTTCTCTGCATACTCTTCACGTTGAAGGTTTATAAATCTGTCATTCGCCTGTGAATTGATCATTTCTGGCATCTCTGGTTTTGATGCTTCTGATATCTATTTCGAAATTCTTGAAAAATCTTTACGGAAAATCTGCAATAATGGTATTGGTTCTGACATGGTATCTCGGCTTCAGTCGCTTTTCAACAGTCGTGATGTGGCCTCCCTCTGCCTTTTCTATAAATATTTGCATGGCAGATTTTCTAATTAGCTTTTCTTTTTAGTTTCTCGGCTGCATAAATGTAATCGCACTACTTGATTGGCAATTAGGTCTCATCGTTTTAGTGTTGAAATAGTAAAATGTAACCGTAGGTTCTATTCTAATAGTTTCCATTTTCGCACTTCTCCCATGTGAAACTCTCTTCCACTTTCTTGCTTGCCTGCCATCGACGATCATCAAAAATTTAAATGCAACATCAATCTCCATCTTCTTTTTTATCCGTCCTCACTGACGTCTTCTCTTTGTTTTTCACTATCAGTAACCCGCCTTGCGTTTTAGTGGCTTTATCGCCTTTTTTAGGGTAAAATGATCTTAAATATATTACATATCCCAATCAGTATAAGCATTTTAACAATAACTATCTACGTTAGCATTTTTTAAGAATGTTAGTATAGAAAAAAAAATAGGCAAGTCTTTCTCGATTGACTGGAAGATAATTCTGAATATTTGGCAACTGGAAAAAATACAAAACTTGGAAAAATATTAATGGAGCACCGTTCTAAACATTGCTTTTGATCTACCTTTAAAATCAGCATTTATTTTATTTGTCGTTGCCTGAATTCGAAAACCAGTCCCGAGCGATATGGAATAAGTAGATTACTGTTTTGGCCTCTGAATTGTCAATCGACCCACCGACCGACCAACAGATCGATTTTAGTCTTATTTGACATATGAAATTTTAATAAGTGCGATGCTTTCCACCTGCCGTAAATAAAACGCACCTGGTGGTCTTTAGGGCGTTGATCTCAACAGGCCGATTAAATAATCAATTGTACACATAATCACATCTTTCTACTGGGATATGGATGGAGAAAGAGAGGGAAAAACGTCCCTCCAACGTGTCAATCAAAACATGACATGTTTCATTTTGCTTTCGGCTTATGTCTATACGTATTTTGCGAATCGGTCAATATCTCTATTCTTTTTTTTATTTGTGGGTGTGTGTGCAGGTGTGACGCAACAGAAATTTGTTTCTACGGAAGGATTACGAGAATACCATAAAAACGAACGAGTAAGTAACGATGATATTTCAGAGAAAAAGGAAACAAAATGAGAGAGAACGAGAAAGATGAAATTTTTAGCGCACGTAATGAGGAAAGGGGGCTTGGAAAATTTAATACTCACAGAAAAATAATTCATACCCTACATATCAAGAGGAGACACAGTGGAGTAAATGATAGCGGCTCGGACTGAGTTCGAATTCCTGTCGAATCCATTACATTCATTTACGTGCTAATGCCCCTGGAAAAGGCATGAATCCTCTTTTTCCCTACCCAGTTATGGGTAAATAGCGAGACAGACCAGGTTATGTAGCCTTGGTTGGCAACTGGTATAGGAGAAAGATAACTCTGTATTCAAAATCTGATCCTCCAGGTTGGGGGTTGTGCAATAGTCTAACAACATATTCACTTAAAAACTGACTTGTTATATAAATGATTTCTTGCGGGCTATGTTCCTCAAGGAATTTAAAGGCATAATATATATATATATATATATATATATATATATATATATATATATATATATATATCGTGCAAGAGTAAATGGATGGCAAAACAGAGTTCAGAGGATATAACAAAAAGACAAAATTTATTAGGAGCTACAAAGGACAGGAAATCGTCATGGGACTTTACCCCGGATTCTTCTAAAGGGATTGGGTTTTTCCCGTATCTGTTCCGTCCTGGGGGTCTTCTCTCCTCGCTTGCTTGACATCTGTTACGTAGCTGTTGTATGACCGGCTATGACTAGCTTAGACAAGCTCTGACAAGCTTAGATCAGCGGGCCGAGTGGAAACACTTGAGTTCCCACGTTAAAAACCGACCCTGTGTCACAACCTGACTTAGTGTGGTGTACATCTCGGATAGGACATCGCCAAAGTTTATCGAGCGCAGAGTACCGTCGGAAGACATGACGTCAAATATGTGTAGCTTCTAGAAATACGTTTGGTGTAATAAAAATTAAAAATAAACTCCTTTATTATACATTTTCCTCTAAGAATTACATACACATTTCCTTGTCTACAGTGCAGTCAGATGTCGGTACCTGTCGGACAAAAACAGACGGAAACGTGTGATAAGCTGGAAAAACTTCCTGAACAGACACTGGCTAGACGAGCAGTCCAGAAAGAGCATAATTTTATCGCTGTCCGAGAACCTTTTCTTTTTTTCTTTTTTTTTTTTTGTTATTTGTTAGCGGCATATCAACACATCTATAGGTTAATTAATGACGAAATTTAATCATTTTTAGTAAACAATATTAGTTTATTTCTGGAGATGATAATGCTTTAGTAACACAAATCTTACTAATTAACTATTGTGAGACCGTAACATACCTACAACATGGACTCTTCCAGGACTATATAAAGTATGCGACATAACACTCTAGAGAGAGAAGAAGAGGAGGAGTGAGAGTATTCTAATACCGTAGTATCAGCCGCGTACGACTACCAATATTGGACACTAGCACATAGTAAGCTTCGCTTACACTTACACTATCTTTGTAACCTTTTGTTTAATATATCTCTCTTACCTCTAATCCGTGTTCCGAGTTTTCCTTCCGTGGTCCCGACTTTAGGTCCACATCAGTGGCGACAGAGAATTCGAGAAACGCATTCACGTCGAAAACCGCAATACCTTGCCAGTCCCACATCAGTGACGACAGAAATATTCGAGAATTTCGTTCTCACAATATCAATAGCGACAGAGTACTCGAAAAATACACAGAAACTCCACGCGTTCCCACAGTAGTGTTGAACGAGAAATTAAGCTGGTATTACTACATTAGCGATTTAAACGCAACACCCAGCGTCTACATATATATATATATATATATATATATATATATATATATATATATATATATATATATATATATTCCAATACCAAACAGCAGTGACGAACTAGCGATTCAACATCTACGGAATATTAAAGTCGGTCCAAATAACATTACGAGAACGATTTCTTACACACCCACACACACAAAAAAAATCAGTTTGTTCATAAAACAAACTGACAACACAAGAGCCGAAGTACTACTTACGACTCAAGTTTTCGAAAAAAAAACTATCTAAAATTTTTTTATTTAACTGAGTTGAACTCGTGCATAAAATTATTCTCCCCTCAAATTCACTGAGGCGAGTTTTCTCTTTTTGTACCTCTATAAAAAAAAAATACATAAACGTGGTGAAAATTGATAGAATTACGTTAAAATTAACGGAACCACGGAATCTCAAAAAAGCTAAACACATAATTAGTTTAATTTAACTAATTGTCTGTCCATATTTTTTTTTGTAAAAAAAAAAAAATCTATCAAGATTTTTTTGTGTACCTCCCCTTGGTACACGGGTTTCAAAGCAACAAAAAATCGCTGTCATTTTTGTTTGTCTAAATATGGAAGATTTTCAAAAAGTAATTGTCCAAATGGTAAAAGTAAATTTGGATCAGCAACAAAAATCAGAAGACAGCAACAAATATTTTTGGAATTACATAAACAACAAATGGAATTCCAACAAATTACGCTTCAGAATGCTGAACTACAACAGAAACAACTTAAAGAATTACTCGTAAATGCATTAAAAGGCTCAAACTCTGAAAAAGATACAATATTCTCCCAGAGTACAATCTACAATTCAATGGAAACCTTTGAATACGTACCAGAGAACGACAAAACGTTCGAGGCTTTTACAGTCGCTACGAAGATATTTTCAACGTAGACTGTGAACAATGGTCCAGTAAAAAAAAGGTACGTCTACTATTGAGAAAACTGGGAACTAAAGAACATAGTAGGTTCGTAGACTTCATACTACCCAAGAAAAGCACTGACTTGGATTTTTCAGAAACTATTAAGCTCCTATCGGAACTAGTCGGGTCTAACACAACCTTGTTCCACAAACGTTGGAAATGCCTGAACACAGTCAAAGACAACAAGCAAGATTTTCTAACGTTTGCAGCATCGGTAAACAAGCTCTGTAATGATTTTAAACTAACTAAACTGACTGCCGATGATTTCAAGTGCTTAATTTTTGCACAAGGTCTAGTATCAGCAGAAGACAACGAAGTCAGACGACGGGTACTGACCAAGCTTGAGAACGAACAAGGATTGACTCTGCAAAAACTGGCAGAGGACTGTCAAAGAGTAATATCTGTAAAGTGTGACTCAAACACTATCGAGGAATCAGGTGTGGCTCAGATTAATAAAAGCAGAAGTAAGTCTACCTCCTATTCCCCTCAAAAAGACAAAAGGCAAATCTCATGTCCTAAATTCCGCAGTAACCAAAACCCAAATAGGTTAAAGAAACCGCCCGGACCATGTTGCCATTGTGCTAAATGGCATTGGATGAAATTCTGTCGAGTTAAGAACAAAAAATATTGCAAAAATTGCAATAAAAGTGGGCATACTTTAACTTCGTGCTGGTACGCCAACAGAACGAGAAAACCCAAAAATAAAATTAGGCAAGCTCAATCTGACAATATTGTCGATAGGAATTTAAGGAAATAAGTAACTGTGGATATTTTCAATTATTCCATTAAATTCCAGCTTGACTCGGGTTCCGATCTTTCAACCATTAACTGGCGTACTTGGCGAAAATTAAACAAACCGACCTTATTAAAAACGGAAAAAACAGCAAAATCCGTAACTGGCGAAAAGATTAACATTTTAGGCGAGGTAATACTTACAGTAACACTAAATGGATTTACCAAAAAGCTCAAAGCCTACGTATTGAAAACTTCAGATAACTTATTTGGAACAGATTGGATAGAAAAATTCAATCTTTGGGATTGCCCAATGAGTACATTTTGTCGCAAGATACAAAGTACAACGTCAAATTTGGTAAATCTCAAAAAGGAACTCAAACAACAATTTCCCCAGTTTTTTTTTTCTGGCGGCCTTGGAAAATGTACTAAAATGAAAGCTAAGTTCAAGGTGAAGGACGGTGCACAACCGGTATTCAAAAAGAAACGGAATGTCCCTTTCGCTGATCTAGAGCAAATCACCAAAGAGTTAGATAGACTCGAACAAGCAGGTATTCTGTCAAAAACAGATTTCAGCAAGTGGGCAGCACCTACGGTCTACGTAAAAAAAAAGTCCTATCAAATACGAGTATGCGCAGATTTTTCCACAGGGTTAAACGATGCCTTGCAAGATCACCGCTATCCTCTCCCAAGCCCTGAAGAAATTTTCAATAAACTCAATGGTGGAAAATGTTTTTCTAAAATCGACCTCTCGGACGCATACCTTCAGACAGAGGTGGAAGAAGAAAGTTCCAAATTGCTCTGCATAAACACCCATAGAGGGTTGTACAAATACAACAGTCTGGCTTTTGGGGTAAAGGTTGCGCCTGCAATTTTCCAGCAGGTCATGGACGCCATGCTGAGCGACCTTGACTACGCAACAGCCTATTTGGATTATATACTGGTTACTAGTAAAACTACGGCAGAGCACCGGAACCATATAATAAACGTATTCGAAAAGATACAAGAATACGGTTTTAAGGTTAAGGAGGCAAAGTGTGACTTTTTCTTACCAGAGATTAAATACTTACGGCACATCATAAATAAAGATGGTCGTCGGCCGGATCTAGAAAGAGCCAACGCGATCAGAAACATGCCGGCCCCAGATAACGTTCAAGCGTTACAAAGCTTCCTCGGCCTAGCTAATTTTTACCCAAGGGTTCATTAAGAACATGCAAAATTTGAGAGGGCCTCTCAACCAACTCTTAAAAAAGGACAAACCATGGTCATGGACCCCGGAATGCTAAGATGCATTCGAGAAGATCCAGAAAACTCTTACTTCGGACCTCTCCCTCACGCATTACGACCCTAGTCTCGACATCATAGTCGCAAGTGATGCAAGCTCGTACGGCATTGGTGCTTGCATTCTGCATAAACTGCCAGATGGTTCGCAAAAAGCTGTGGCTCACGCATCAAGATCTCTACTTCCAGCTGAGAAACAATATTCCCAAATGGAGAAAGAGGCTCTAGGGTTAATATTCGCTGTGACAAAGTTTCACAGATATCTACATGGTGTACTACCTCATTATTGTGGATAGCCACTCAAAATGGCCTGAGGTTCTACAATGCAAAAGACCAACCACAAAGTGCTCGATCGCATTTCTACACGAGCCATTCGCGCGTTTTGGTGTGGTAGATTGTGTAATTACAGATAATGGCACTCAATCCACATCAAGTGAATTTAGAGTCTTCTGCAAGTCATCTCAGGTGGACCACATTACAACGCCTCAGTACCACCCTAGGTCGAATGGCCAGGCCGAAAGATTCGTGGACACCCTAAAAAGGGCTTTAAAAAAGGCACTAGGCACTCCGACAGATAGAGCATTGCAACAGTTTTTGCAGGTGTATCGGATAACCCCTAATCCGAACACGCCTATGGGAAGCTCGCCTGCAAAAACAATGTTTGCAAGGAAAATCAAGTCTGTCTTCGACAAACATATTCTACGTCAAGCAAAGTTAAAAAAACCGTATCACCTCATAAGAAATATTTCAATCCTGGCGATAAAGTCTTTTTCAAGGCTTACAAAAAAACATAACATTCTGGGAAGTAGGCACCATAAAACAAAGAATTGGCGAACTGGTCTATATTGTCCAAGGATCGAAAAACACTCACAAACGCCATTGGAACCAACTCAGAAAATGCCGTTTGAAGGAATCTGAGGAATCACTACAAAATAATTGTGAAGAGCCGATCGACGTAATTTTCGATCACTTCGATCTCGACACGCCCCAAGTCTCTGCTGAAGTGCGACGCTCAGGAAGGAAAAGGAAATTTACTAAACCGCTCGACGTAAATCCCAAGAGAAAAAAGTATTAAGTTTTATGTCTCTTTTTTCTCCTTTTCAAAAAGAAAAAAAAAGAAAACTCTTGAAAGGGGGGTAGTGTGAAACCGTAACATACCTACAACATGGACTCTTCCAGGACTATATAAAGTATGTGACATAACACTCTAGAGACAGAAGAAGAAGAGGAGGAGAGAGAGTATTCTAATACCGTAGTATCAGCCGCGTACGACTACCAATATTGGACACTAGCACATAGTAAGCTTCGCTTACACTTACACTATCTTTGTTACCTTTTGTTTAATATATCTTTCTTACCTCTAATCCGTGTTCCGAGTTTTCCTTCCGTGGTCCCGACTTTGGGCCCACATCATTAACCCATAGCTCAGGTTGAGAATTTTTCAGCATCCTCGTATATACAAAGTTAACGTGATGTACATAACCCTTCAATGATTATACCGGATGTAACAGCAAAATTGTCCAAATCGTATAACAGCATAATTATTCATCCCACAAAATGTTTAATATCTAAAAAGTCACTAAATTTTTTGGGTTTGTTTTTTCCACGCTTTTTGAGATAAGACGATTAACCATCTTGACACAATTTGTCGTTAGAATCACTTTAAAAGAAAACTTTATTCAGCTCGAAAGAGAACAGGTTAAAATCATTTTGTTTCAGCCTCTCTGTGTTCCTAACTGAGCAATGGTGAAACAAAAAAAAAGATCCTTCAGGCCTTCAGTAATGGTTTAAAATATTTAATATCTAAACAATCACTAAATTAATTGAGTTTCTTTTTTCCGGGATTTCAGATAAGACGTTTGGCCATTTTGACACCATTTGTCGTAAGAATAACTGAAAGACCCTTTGAGATATTCAGCTAAAAAGACAGCAGTTTAAATTTGTTTTCTATCATTCAGGCCTTCAGTAATGGTACCAGCATTCATCTTCTGGATTCAATCTTCAAAGTCCATTCAAGAACCATCAAGAGAATGGTGAATAAGTTAAAAAAAGGAAAACTGGATCAGGAGATCACAAGAAGAGGGATCATAATTTCAACTTCGAGCTGAAGAGATCAATTACAAAAGATCCAACTGAATCTATACGACGTCTGGCCCGTGAAAGAGTAGTGAAAAAAAGACTTGAAAATGAAATCATAACTGAAACCCTTGAGGCACCTTGTTACTCCAGCATAGAAAGTTATAAGGTTAGAGAGGATGAAGTTCATCTTGAATAACTTGGAAATGATCCTGAAATAATATATATACATATCTGGATTTTATTTCAATCTTTCATGAGCTTCAGATCCTTAGCTATGATTAATTAATGATGAACATGTCATTTTCGTTCATGATCGATTTCATCACGATGCTTATGTTAAGCTTAGAGATTAATCATACATTATTTTTCCTCAAAGTAGAGTCCAATAGTGTTATAAAACCTCGGATAGATAAGATATCTTTAATCATTTCTAAGATACAACGGGTCAAAGCTTAATCCGTCAACTGGCAAATTTTGCTGTTACACGATTTAGACAATTTTGCTGTGACAGGATTTGGACAATTTTGCTGTTACAGCCGGTACACGTCCGTACTTTAAAAATAATCTATCTGTGTCACGAAATCCACTTAACAAATACGTTTTTATCTGCAGGTGGGGCTGCAATAACTAGTAATATAAGTGGCTATGTGTGAAATCAGAGTAAAACTTTGTCCTAACATTGTACCTTTTTCATTAGCTATTTTCATTTTATCTTCAAATTTTGCATGAATCAAAGTAAGCCATTAAAAGACTCAAAAATCATAGTTTAAAGCAACGTCAGAAAAGATATCTTCAGAATCAGAGCTACTCATGAAATTAAGTGCCAGAACTGGAGTCCTGTTCCCTCGTTCCATTGGGATCGACGCATTTTAGATTCGGTTTGAATTTGAAGTAGTTTGGTGCTGTAGTCGAATTTATTTACATCTTCAGCTCATCTATTCTTTAAGCATTTCACACCAAGCAAGACAAAAGTGTCGCTAGTACGCAGGGGGTTACAGAGAGTGAAAGTGAGAGAAAAGACAGAATAAGGGAAGATTGGGGAAAGGATAAAATATGAGAGGGGTTCAAGAAAACAGAAGATGGCGATTGACGTTGCATTTAAATTTTATCACACTCATTCACCATTGTCTCTACTATCGATTAGTTGTCCTACGGCTTTTGTCTGCGATAGACGTTACTCCAAGGAAGCGTACGAAAATTGTAACGCTGCACGAATGCAATGGCAAGCCTTACCAGTGAGCAAACGAAAGTACTATGACTCAGTGTGACTGACTCAGAAACTCTCCTAATTTAAATCCCATCGAGAATCTGTGGTCAATCTGCAAGGAAGGATTTCGTTGAATGGACACCGGTGTTCCCAGATCCACCCTGACCCGGGGTGGTAGCACCTGTTAGAGTCCCGGCTATGGGCAAATAGTTAACCCCAAACTGGGGTCAAAATACTGTGAAAATGTAAAAATGTTTTAATGCTAGAAATAATTTGTAAAAAATTTATTACCAGCAATATATTTTTAAAAAAAAATATTACGAACAATAAAAATCTTGTCAGTATTAAATAACCCATTGAGGTTGATATGCCA
Source organism: Acanthosepion lycidas (assembly GCA_963932145.1). Classification (NCBI taxonomy): domain Eukaryota; kingdom Metazoa; phylum Mollusca; class Cephalopoda; order Sepiida; family Sepiidae; genus Acanthosepion; species Acanthosepion lycidas. Next base: position 90,826,316 of record OZ010586.1, on the reverse strand, counting down.
TAAAACAAACCAAACGTAAAATTAATGTCATATAATTAAATTCAATAACTATAATTTTCGTAATTAAAAATATGCAAAATCCAATTTCCTGTGCTTCTTTCTATGCTAAATTGGTATTTTTTTTATTTTTTTTTTCCTTTTCCATCCAATGAATGAAAGAGTTGTCAAAAAATTAAAACGATTTTTTCATGCTTATTTCAAAGTTATATTGTTTTAAACATGGAAAGAAATACGCTTCCTACTGTACTTTTTTAAACTATTGAAAACATTATAAAAGGGTCAGCTGAAAAGTCCATAGTCTGACCAAGATATAAATCTAAGTAGACACACCGCTTGGTAGATTAAAAGATTAAATTTAGAAGATTAAAAATCCAACGCTTCCAACATTATCAGCATTTTCTGTTTGTGCCCAATGATAACCAATATCTGCCTTCTTATACCCCCCTCTTCTTCCTACGCATATGTGATTCCATCAATAAAAACACAGCTTCAGAAAGGATGAAACGCGTTACGCAGAATACTTTTCCACTTTGTCATTAAGTTACTTAAACTTTTCCTGATATATAACCAATTCCATATAATATACCTTCCTATATATATATATATATATATATATATATATATATATATATATATATATGTATGTATATGTGTGTGTGCGCGCGCGCGTGTGTGTGTGTGTGTGTGTACCAGACTCCATCTGAAACATACTAGTAGGAAATACAAGCATAATAACCTCAAAAGCATGTGAAAAAAAATTAGATAATGGAATACTTAATAATAAAAAAGAAAAACACAACACTCAATAACATTAACTACGAACACGGACACAATGTACTGACAGTGTTTGGAAAATAAAACATCCCTTTAACTCTAGATGCATACTCACAATCATTACGTTCAGTTGAAAGGTAAAATTAAAATCATTCTTGATAATGGCTAAAAGAATAGCCGAAAGCGCTCGGAAATGCAGAATATTTGCAGTTTTATACACTTTGTGTTCAGAAAAGAAAATACTTGTACGAACACAAGAAAAATTAAATAGAAGCTTAATCGAAGTACATTGTTAGTCATCTTTAAAAAAACATCTATATAAGAGGGATTGCTGCCTAAATACACAACATATATACATCACTTGGTAGATTTTTTTCCTCGGATTAGGTCATTTAGAGTGGTGTGCAGTAATATGATTCTATTTTCGCGATGTATGATGAAATTTGTCTGGCCTTGAAAAATATTGCATCAGATTTTATCACACCCTGACACTATTGTCTGGACTGTCGATTAGTTGTCGTGCGGCTTTTGTCTGTGATGGACGTTACTCCAAGGAAGAGTACGAAAATTGTAACGCTGCACGTAAACAATAGCAAGCCTTACCTATGAGCAAATCAAAGTACTATCGACTGGCAAGGAAACTCTCCAGATTTAAACCCAATCGAGAATCTGTAGTCAATCTGCAAAGAATGAATTCGTGGAATGGACACACGAAGTACTAACATGTACACTGGGTCATGTTTCATTGGAAAAATACGAAAAATAAGTAAATCATAACGGGATTATTCACTTTGTTTCAATTAATTTGCGCAAAGGTGTATGAAAATTGTGGAATTTTCATAGACGTCTGTATAATGTCTGTGAAATATACTGTTTTTATTTAGCAAAATTTCAACATCGTGGATCATATCTTTTTATATTGTTTAATGCCAAAGTCCACATAAAAAAATCATTATTTTTATTTAGCTTTCAACTTTCAACCATTTTGAATATCCACAAATATGGATCCAAACGTTATTCCAAGAATTTACTCTTCTCCCAAAATTTATGATATTCAAACATTTTGAAATAGACCTAAAGTTCTGGCCCTTAGTTGCACTGTGAGTAGGCCTGTAGTATAAAACGCTATGTCCATATCATTTATCTTTTGTATTCGTAATATTGGTGTTATCTTGGTCTAAGGAACCCGGTTATACATAGCTCCACCAAAAACCCTTTCTTCTGGCTCTGCAATAATTGGCTACCTGATAGATTTTTATGAGTTAATCATTCAGAATATGTGGACAACAAATTGCTTCATCTTTACCCAACGTACTTTGCTATTGGTGGGCGGTATTTGCTGTTAATAGACGTTATTGTCCCCACCTCATTACTTATTGATAAGATCTGTTAAAGGCTAAAGGATGCTCCTCTACCAACCATAATTATCTTACTATAATATGCATGCTTCCTTATTCACCTTATCAGCTCTGTCAATGTTGAATATGGAAGTAAAAGCACTTTAAGCAGGTCATGTAGATTATGAAAACATACCGTCAAAAAAGGGCGGAAAGATTTTACAATTGCATTGTACTTATAAAAAGAATATTGCGTTTTCTTTTGTATATACAGTTCTTTTATGGATAGTGTTCCTTCAGTAAATGGGCGTCCATGTCTCTCCACAACTTCTTGTCTTTTAATCCTCTAAATAACTTGAACGAACTGCTTTCCCTCTTTCCTTTCCTGTATTCATACAATGCATTGCCATACAACGTAATACCAGCGGATGAAGAGAACTACGCTTTACGGACATGCTACAGATGGCAACCCACGAAATTATAACTGAGTTCGCTGCAGTCTCTTGCAGTTTTATAACAGGATTCTGTCCGTCTCATTTCATCCGTGCCGGAGAGGAAGGTCATGAAATAAGGTGTGTCATTTGCTTCATGGTTGTGGTGCTCCACTTTAAAAATATTCAAGACATCGGCACTTTTGTTTACTCTTGCAACGCTTTCACCAGCAAAGGCTTGCGTTCAATATTTGACATCAAATGGAATTACTATGTGACTCCTGGAAAGAACTAACAACCAAAGCATCATCGCTTATATATATATATATATATATATATATATATATATATATATATATATATATATATATATATATTATGATTATTATTATTATTGCTATCATAGGTGATTAACATAAAACATGTTAATATGTTTTTGTTTTAATCTCCTATAATAAATAATATAAAGTTCTACATTGTATTGAGCCCTTTTTAAAAATTAAATGCTGCAGTGGAATTATACTCCATTTGTTCTTATCCTATACCCATATATATATATATATATATATATAAATATATATATATATATATATATATATATAACAGCACTCGTGGCCTGACGATTGCAGCTAGCATGAAACAGACTGTCACCTCTAAGTGGTGACTTCTATGTTAACTTATATATATATATATATATATACATATATATATATATATATATATATATATATATATATATATATATATATATATATATATATATATGCAGCACTTATTGGAAAGCGCATAATATCAGTTATAGAATTAACATATTTAGTTGGATTGACCTGGTTTTCCCGCCCTTTGCCATCGTCAGTTTGTCTCACAATTACAAAGGGAGTGAACCCAGTGTCACAAACTCACGTCAATCCAACAAATTATATATATATATATATATACAAGTATATGATTGGTGTATATGGAATGAATTCCAATAACCAACAATTACTATTCTTAAAAGAGTGCTCAATACAAAGTAGAGCAGATATAATTATTTATTTTTAAAGAAAAAAAAAATTTATAACATAAATATGTTATAAAATCACTACAAAAATAGCCATTTTGTTTCAACACCTTCGGTGTCTTATCAAGTGATGACGTTGAATGTAAAATAAATGGTTTTAAAAGTTTCAAATTAATTAATATTCTACGTAAGGGGAAAACGTTGTTACAAAGGCTAGGTAGACCAATCAGAACACAATTACAGGAAAATTCAAAAAGCTCGATAACGAAGTCATGTTATAATATCTACTCAGATGTTTAGTATTAAAAAATAATTTATTCCAACGAATAATTACTAAATTATATGATAAAATTTAATATTAAAATTTAAAACTGCTAATTACAAAACCAAAATTTAACATTTATTCGCTATCAATTTTACAACTATAAAATTACTGAGGAGAAAAGAAGAAATATATATGTTATTCAATTTATTTTTTCATTGAAGTTACTTTAGCTATATTTAATATCCGGTCTTTTTACAATGTATACATTTTAATCCTCATGATGTGTAAATGGGGTCCCAAACTCACGCGTAAAACAAACGCAGTCAGATTCTAATACATAAGCACCAAGACATATACACACACAAAAAAGGGAACAAGACAGAGAACATCTCCACCGTCTGTCATGAAAAAAAAAAAAAGGGGGGGGGGAATGGGAGAAGGGAAACCAACACACACGTACATACATACATAATTAAAAGTGGATGCACTTTCCATACACATAGATACATATAAATACATGCACACACATCCACAGACATTGACCCAGACAGTTGCATACCCCAACCGATAAATATTTAAGACAGAAAATGTCATTGCATGAATGTTAACAACCTATTGAAATCTAATTTAAGCGAGTAAATATACAAAGATAAAAATGATCAAAATTAATATTATTTAATATATTAAAATATAGTGTATGTAAAAAAAAAAAACCGGACATTAAATTCAACACCTATCGGTAGCTACGATGTCCACCTCATATACATATAAGTATATACACACACACACACATACACACACATATATACGCATACAAACATATATATATATATACACATATATACATATACACACATATATACATATATATACATATACACATACATATACACATACATATACATATATACATACACATACACACATACTCACACATATACATAAATATACATACATACATACACACCGAAACATCTACACATACATACATAAACATATACATACGTATACATTTCCATGGTATCAAGTACACATACACATACATACACATATACCTATATGTACCCACAAATATACACACAAATATGTGTACACATATTTACAAATAAATATATATATACACAGCAATACACAAAAATAAACATATATGCACACATATATCCTAACTGATGTGGCCGTAATGACATACCCAAGTTTCCCTACCTACACGTACACATAAACAATTTCATATATAGTAGGTGTCAACATACATATATACAACTGCAAACCAACATAAGTAAACACACACACACATATATACACATATATACATACATACAAACATATACACACACACATATATATACATATATATATATACACATACATACACATACATACATGCATACACACATACAGAAATATACATACACATGAATATCTACATAAAAATACTTATCTATAGTAATAAATACACATATATACGTACATACACATAAATGCAACGACATTTGACCAAAAACATATATAAATATACAGACATACATACACATACATATGCATAGACATACTTCGATATACATGCATGCACTCATTTTTGGATCGGTGACAGTTAAGTATGGAGTATTTATATATATATATATATATATAAGAAAGAGATCTATCCGATATGAGAACGGTTTGTTTTAGGTGGGTATCATTGTGTTCACATGTATACATGTACATTTATGAGTATATAGTATAGTGATAGTACATACATGACACATACACCTACAGTACTTGCATATGATATACATATATACATATACGTACATATATACATATATATATATATACATACATACACATACATATATATACCCACACATACATGCACACATACACATACATGCACACATACATACATATATATATATATATATATATATATATATATATATATATATATATACACACATCCACATACATACACATACACCTACACACACATATATATATACACATACACACATACATATATATACACAACTACATAAACATGCAGACACTTACATATATACACACATAAAGAAATATATATACATGCATATAAGGATACATACTCACATATATATACACACACATACCCACATCCACAAATACATATACATACTCATACACACCAATATTTTTAACCTCTTTTCTTCTTATCCTCCTTTTCACCTTCTTACATTTTATATATATATATATATATATATATATATATATATATATATATATATATACACATACACACA
>OZ010586.1:90717751-90815251 GCA_963932145.1 Acanthosepion lycidas | reverse complement strand
CTCAGGCACATTTGTGTTTATTCAACACCCACAGAGAATCACTGAAACTATGAGAGTGTGTTCTCAAGGGTGATCAACATTCTGAACAAGGCCAGCACATTCCAACCCTCGGTCACAATGACTTGTGACTTCGTGTTTGCACAGCTATCGACGGCGCCCATTGTCGCCGTCTACCCAATTTCACACACAAAACTATACCCCATGCTATAGTTTTCAAACACTTTTCACTTTTTTTTCACATTTTCATGTGGTTTTCAAAGGTGCTGCAGACCGGTAACATCACGAAGTCTCCTTCCTGATAAATCGACCATGGTGAGATTCGAACCCGGGTCTCAGAAAGCGAACGCTCTAACCACTCGATCACGCGCCCGTTTCATGAGATTAACATTCTTTTAAATAACCTTAATAAATATTGCATTACATGGTTTACATGTATTTTTATAAACTTGTATATAATTTAAACTTTTAAAGGTTTCCATGTAGCGAACATGCGAGAAATGACAAAGTTTTAGCGAAAATGAAAAAAAAAAGGAAATTTATACTTAATATAAGGAAGAGACACTTGGAATATCTAGGACACATCATGACGAAAAAGGGTTTGACAAAGCTGATATTTATAGAGTGAAGGTAAGATTGAAGGGAGAAAGAAAAACAACATATCACTTCTGGGTTCGACGGTAGTCAGGAACATCGAGCCAATGCGAATGATCATTTCTTTAGCTGTATAGTATATGCTACGCCAGGGCTACATAGAGTTTTTAAATTCAGAGTTGCTTTCTTCTAGACCGGTTACCAACCCAGTCTATCCTGCTAATTACCCATAGCTGGGACGAGAAGAAGAGGCTTGTTATATACCGTACCTATGAATACTAAAGGGTATGTCTCAATCCTCATAAATACGTTGAACAATATTATAAGTGGGGGTAATATGATGTCTACTCTGGCAACACAAGCGGGCAGTGTAGGAAGCTCTTGCCGTGTCGAAATCTGCATTTAAGCAGAGAGGAACACGGATGAGGCTATGCCGAAAGGCAGAGTCTCGTCCGGGGAAGTAGACAGATATTCGATTCCGTAAATGCCGGGTCTACGGGCAATTTTTGCCCGAGCCCACAGGCACGGATTTCTCCACATTAAATTTGGTCTTGTGCCGCATCTTACATCGTGGGGAGGCAGGTAAATATCGTAATATGCTGTCTAAGCTGACAGTGTGATCTATCAGCGTGGGAAGCTCTTGCCGTGTTGAACTCTACATTTAAGCAGACAGGGACCCGGACGTGGCTATGCCGAAAGGCAGAGTCTCGTCCGGGAAAGTAGACAGATACCCGATCCCGTGTATGCGGGGTCTACGGGCAATTTTGGCCACGGACTCGGATTTCCCCACATTAAATTTTGCTTTGTGCCGCATTCTAGTGAGTAGGCGGGTAAATGCCATAATATTTTGTCCACCACTAGCAGTGGTTTAGCTACTTCAGGCCGCTGGCGAGTATTGTATTTTGTTGATGTTATATATGTTACAATTTCATTTTCAAACTCCGTTTTGGTTATTCCTCATTTAGTAACCCTTTCTAGGTTAAAACAAAGATTCATACCTTTCCCAAGCTTATTAGGATATAAGTGAATGTTATGGATCCCACTGGCTTTCCGATTCCTCAATCCGAGCGGCTATTACCTACTGTGCATCTCAATAACCTACTTAGTGAGCGAGAGTAAATGGATGACGGAACAGGGTTTAGGAGAAATAACAGCAAGACAAAATTTATTAGGAGTTAAAAAGGAGAGTAAATTGGGGAGAGCCATGTCCTGAGGGAATACAGCACATAAAGAAGAAGAAGAAGAAGAAGAAGAAGAAGAAGAAGAAGAAGAAGAAGAATATATGAAACTATTCTTGTAAGTAAGCAATTTAATAGATATTTTTTTTTAATATTGTATCGCCAATTCTCGAGAAAAAATAGAATGCGTGAATCCAGTTCTAAATGTTTGGGTTTCATAAAAAATTTTAAAAAGATTTTTAAAACAATAAAGATCACAAAAAGAGGATAACGTTATCAAGAGAATAACCGTGATTTTCACAAATAATTTTTTGCAGGTATGTTTGTTAAACTTTGCCATGGAGAAATTGACACAGAGAAAACAAGGAGAGAAAGCGGACTGAAAAGAGAGAATTATCATAATGTGACTGTATTAGAAAAGAAAGAAAAGCAATTTAAGTACGAAAGAGAGAAAAAAATGGACAATGTTGCGTTTTCAAACAAGGTATGAATAGACAGTGGAAAAGAAGGGGGGGAAAGCACAAGAGGAGAATACGGTGAAGAATAGATAGATAGACAGATAGAGAGAGAGACTGAGAGATAGATAGAGAGAGTGAGATAGAGCGAGAGAGGAAGAGAAAGAGAGAGCGGGAGAGGCTGAGTGATAGAATAATAAATACACGCACACACACACACACACACACACACACACACATATATATATATATATATATATATATATATATATATATATATATATATATATAGAGAGAGAGAGAGAGAAAAGACAAAAACACAGAAAGAAAGAAACTGAGAGAGCGGGAGAGGCTGAGTAATAGAATAATAAATACACACACACACACACACACATATATACATATATATATATATATATATATATATATATATATATATATATATAGAGAGAGAGAGAGAGAGAAGACAGAAACGGAGAGAGAAAGAGACTGAGAGATAGAGAAAGAGTGAGTGAGAGAGAATGAGATAAATAGGTAGAAAGATAGATAGACAGAGAGAGAAAAAGATAGATAGAGAGACAGTGAAGGGGGGAAAGAGAGAGAGAGGTTAAGAGATAAATAGAGTGAGAGAGGGGATCGTAGGGAGTTGTTGAAGTTGATAGCAATGCAAGTGAAGCCAGAAAATTAACCCCATGGCAATATATTTCTATTGTTGATCACCGGACTTGTCGGACGCTGGGTCTAGCGGTCAGTTAGTCGAATAGATTTGAGCCTGACCGACTCTTTCGATGGTTCGTTGATTGGGGATGGGGCGGTTATGGCTTGCGTGGACGGGCAGTAAAGGTAGGGAGACAGAAAAGCGATATGAGTGGGTCCTATCGATCGGTTTTATCGGCCGGTCTCCCAAAGGCAAAGCCTTTGACTGAGCCTCCTTCAAATCCGTTACTAGTGGCAATATGGTGGGCGTCGTTGATTCGTTCATTTTTTCCCTCCGTCGATCCATTTTAAGAGAGAAATATTTCAAAGTCTTTATTGGCTCATCTTTGTTTTCACTTTTTCCTAAATAAATGTAATTTTATTTATCTATTACTCTTATACAATTTATGTATAGCTTTCAGTCTGTACATTATATATCTATCTATCTATCTATCTATCTATTTATCTATCTATCTGTCTGTCTGTCTGTTCAATGAATCAGCAAAGGTCAGTGGAACTTTAATTGATTTATTGAATGTTATAGCACTAGTTATCGATTGAGCGCTTTTTAATATAAATTCTGCTTGCCTGAAAAATACGTTAAATACGTTAATTCAGGGATCTCCACAACTTCCTCTACCGTGTATTAGGTTGGTGCAAAAATAATGTCGATTTTTGACGTAATTTTTAACGTCAAAAACCGACAATATTTTTGCACCAACCTAATAGCTCTTAATAAACATTGTAATTTTCAAGTATTTTTAGCTATATTATTATTATTATTAAAAATATACCTTTAAGTGCCGAACCTAGGTGCGTCGTCAGTGTTGTTGCTCCCATATCACTAGAAGTTTTGGGTCTAATTAAACAACATACTTCTTCAATGGGCGACCCGACCGAATATGATCAGTATTCGGCTCGCACCCAGAATAAAATTTGCCACTAGCTTTAGGACGTTATTATTATTATTATTATTATTATTATTATTATTCTGTCACACATTGACTTAGTCAATGGAATGTCTGTTCTTGAGGCATGATGCCAACAAGACTCCTCATAGAGCTTTTAGAGAATCTTCGCAGAGTTAACGATGCCAAGTTTCTGGAGTTCTATTAGGTTGATGCAAAAATAATGACGGTTTTTGACGTAATTTTTAACGTCAAAAACCGTCATTATTTTGCACCAACCTAATACAAACTCTGTCTCAATCCACTGTGTCGTGCGAGACAATTTTTCTCTCCAGAATCTATCTTACATATCTACAAGTCTACCATTCGTTCATGATTAGAATATTACTGCCAAATATGGTCGGTGCTCCTGCTATTTACCTTGAGCTCCTTGATAAGATCTAAAGAAGAATTGGCAATATTATTGGTTCTGATCTGGCGGCTCGGCTTCAGTCACTTTCCCACCGCCGTAAGGTTGCCTCTCTATGTCCTTTCTATTATGTTGGTGCAAAAATAATGACGTAATAATGTCGTTTTTTGAGATTAAAAAATACGTCAAAAAACAACATTATTACGTGATTGTTTTTGCACCAACCTAATATAAACAGATGGCTAGCCGTAAGCGTAACTCGAACATCTCCCTTGGGGAACTCCCTTCCGGCTCCATGCTTTCCAGCCAACTTTAATCTGCAAAATTTTACATGCAATGTCAATCGCTATACACTCACCCCCTGATTACTATTTTCTCTTCCCACTCATTATTAATATTTCTGTTTCTAATTTTTCCACATCCTGTAAACCTTGTATTTTAGTGGCTTTATTGCCTTGCATGGTGTGATACCGATTAAAAAATTCTAATTCTCCTTAAGCGCTTTTTCAGTCTATTATTATTATTATTTTTATTTTCTTTGCTTTCTGGCGTTTACACATTTCATTCCGGGTCCCACCCAGGGACCTAAGGTTAGAAATGGCATCATGACTCTTTTCACTGACAAAAAAAAAAAAAAAAAAAAAATTACATAGATAGAGCCCTTCGTAAAGTGTGGGCTGTACTTGTCAGAACAATTTTTTGTATCTCCTTGAGGCATGGGCTTCCAGGAATCCCTGCAATTAGTCTACTGCAATCTTTTCCAACCAGTCCTAGGGCTCCAACTACAACAGGGATTGTTGATGTTCCCATATGCCACATTTTCGAGACCTCTATTTCAAGGTCCTTGTATTTTGACAGCTTTTTGAATATCTTCAAAGATACATTGCAGTCAGCAGGGACTGCCATATCAATAAGGAGGCACCGTTTTTGTTTGTGGTCTTTAATAACAATATCTGGTCGGTTGGCCTTGATTGTTCTGTCAGTGTGAATTGTGTAGTCCCATAGAATTGTAACAGGTCCTATCTCCGTAACCGGGTCTAGGTGGTGTTCGTACCAGTTTCTTTCAGTTTCCTTCCCGTAGAAGTTGCAGATTTTCCAGGGCAGATATTGGCCCACTCTGTCATGTCGGGTTTTATATTCAGTGGGTGCCAACATCGTGCAACCTGATACAAGATGATCAATCGTTTCTGGATATTTATCACAGAATCTGCATTTTGGGCTGACACAATATTTTAGTATATGTGCTTGATAATTCCTAGTTAGCAAGCATTGGTCCTGCGCAGCAAGGATAAAACCTTCAGTTTCCGCTTTCAACCCTGCACTGCGTAGCCACTGATGGGTACGGGTTTTGTCTACATCAGCTTGGTTGATACGGGCAGAGTATTGGCCATGAAGCGGTTTATCTTGCCATCGCTTCTGTATCTGGTCGGTTGCATTCGTCTTTGCTGTCTTTTTCAAGTATTTTGCAGTTTCAGTCGGTGTATTGTGCTGTAGTTGCATCTCTACGCCCATTTGAAGTTCCAGTTTGAATTTGTTGGCTTTTTTCATTACGGAGTAAAGACGCTTACTACTTTCATGTTCCTTGACGCATACCATCATCCAGTCTTCTGTAGTTTCCAAGTATTTTTGGAGGCCAATTGTTGTAGTTTTGTAGGACAGTTCTAGTTGAACTAATCCTCTACCTCCTTCGGATCTGGGCACATACAGACGATCAACATCAGCTTTGGGATGATGCATGCGATAGCAAGTGAGAAGCTTTCTCGTTTTGGCGTCCATTCGCTTAATTTCAGCTATGGTCCAGTTAAGGACATTAAAGCTGTATTATTATTATTATTATTATTATTATTATTATTATTATTATTCTATGTGCTTGTTCCTCCATTCGTTAGTTCGCGTTACCGTTACGCCTTGCCAATGCCTAAAAATAATGAATTATTCTATTTTGATCACGTGGAAAGAAGGGGAAAAGACGCTACTTGGTTTCAGTTGGAAAATAAAAAACAGAAAAAAGAAAGAAAGAACAAAAGAAAGGAAGATAGAAGTGTTTAAAGTCTCTTGCGGATATCTCAAATAATAGACTATTCCGTTTTGATTATGTGGAAAGAGAGGGAAAAGACGCTACTTGGTGTCAGTGAGAAAATGAAAGACAGCTGTCAGTTTCAAATCTTTTCATTTGTACCCCTTTACTTCTTAAAATAAAGACCAGAATTCATATCTATGACTGTTATTACAATATTTTGTTAAAGTTGTTCAGCTCAATTATTTAACAAAGCGATAAAGGAATTTCTACGGATAATTTATTGTCGTAGAAATCATCATTAAGCAATCCTTAACATAAGAAATAAGATTCATCAGAATATTTAAACTGAACCGTGAAACTTTTACATGTTATTATTAATATTATTATTTATATCTTCATGGGTCACACTCAGGTTGTTCATCTCGATCGTTTGCGCTGTACATATCTACCTATCTATCGATGCCGATCTTTATATATATATATATATATATATATATATATATATATATAAATAATATTTAATTTTTAATTTTATTTTATTTAATAAATAAATTGTCGGACTTTGTCCATTTCGTAATATATATATATCAGTTTTGTTAACTAGGTATCTATCTCAGTCTCTTCATATCTATCTATCTATCTATATATATATCTATCTATCTATCACTCTATCTATCTATCAACCTACGTACCTAAGTCTCTTCATATCTATCTATCTATCTATCTATCTATCCCAATCTTTACATATATATATATATATATATATATATATATATATATATATATATATATATATATATATATATCCCTATGTATGTATGTATCTATCTATCTATCTATCTATCTATCTCAGTCTGTTAACTTCTATCTAGTTATCTATCTCAGTCTCTTCATATCTATCTATCTATCTATCTATCTATCTATCTATCCCAGTCCCTATCTGTCTATCTTGCTAGCTAGCTCCGGCCTTCTTTAATTTGGAATTTCAAGCCGAACCCTTCAGTCCATAGACATAGATTTTTCTAATTCCACTTACCATGCCTTTAGATATCTGAGTTTAGTTAATTCGCCTTGATAACTCTCCAAGTTTATGTTCTCTCTGCTGAGGCTAGGAATTGAACTTAGAACAATTTGGGTCAAATCACTTTTTTGGTCAATCAACTAAAGCTTTTATATATTTGGGCCATGTGACTTTGATCTACTTTTTCTTTACTCAAAATACCTTTTTTTTAAAACAATAGTACCTGCAGAGGGTGTATTGTTTTTTTGTTTTTTGTCCCGTATTTTCTTTCCATGTATGATTGTCAAACACCTGCCCTCCACATTTTCACCGTTTAGATCTCTTTCCCCACCCACAGCTTCTTTTTCTCAGTTCCACTTTTCTAACTCCTGCTCCGATCTGTTTAATCTTCCCAACTTCCTTTTTCTTCCCTTCTTGCCAATTTCCTCTTTGTCAACTCAATTTTTCTCTTTCTTCATCAAAACTTTTTTCTCTTTTCCCTTTCTCAAGCCTCTTCGACGGAAGTAGGGTCGACAGACAACAGAACACCGGATGGCACAACGTCCGAAACTTAGTAATAGTAACAACAAAAATGAAGATATTTTACTGTAACTAATTACTATGCAAGTATTCTAAGTTCAAATTTTACTGCTATTACTCCGTGGATTGAGCTTACTATTAATCGATTTTAACTATAGGTTTAGTCTTCGTCTAGTTATAAATCGTCCAGTGAAGTTCGAACTTGGTATATTTTGTAAATTGGTCTGTAGGTCAAGACGGATAATTCTAGTCTTGATCTGCAGCTAGTGTGTGTAAATTTATTAGGTTAAAAATAAATTTCTACTGCATTTGAAGATGGAAAAGGAACAAATGCTTCTTTGGTCTTAACTGCTATAATTCATCAAAAGATGATATTTTCCTTTATTATCCCATCCATCTGGCAAATTGTTGATCCATCGGACGTAAAATTATTCGGGTTTTCATGCAGAGAGATGCTCAATATTAATTTTGACCTAGACACATTTAATATAAATTATTTCCCCTCTAAAAGTGATGCAATGATTCGGAAAATGATAGTCAGATGGAGCAAAGTCAGGAGAGTAAGGAGGATGAGGCAAAACTTCCGTATTTAGTGCTATACTATGTTCCTCAAGCACTCGAGCGATATGCGGATTTGTATTACCATGTAAACGTACCTTTACGATTAGCCAATGCTGGCTGACAAAGAAAAGAATACTGAACAGTTACGTGGCATCTGTTCTTCTTAACGGCAGCGAATGTAGGACGATTTCCTCAAAGATGAAGAAGAGACTCGAGGCGACGGAGATGTGGTTCTACAGAAGGATGCTAAGGATATCATGGACCGAGCGTGTGAGCAACGATGAGATCTTAGAGAGGTTGCATACTTAACATCAGGTAGAGGCAGCTGAAGTTCCTGGGACACATAATGAGGAAGGAAGGCCTGGAGAATCTGATACTCACGGGTCGAATAGAGAGAAAGAAAGACAAGGGAAAGCAGCGCGTAATATATCTGACGAGCTTGAGCAGGTGGATGGCAGAACGTGGTCTGGTGGAGGAAGTAGAGGGAAGGAACATGCTGAGAGCTGCAAGGGATAGAGGAAGGTGGAGAGAGCCATGATCGTCTATGTCCTGAAAGGACATGGCACATCAAAAAAAGGAATGATGGGTGTTTTTTTTTTCTGTAAACTTTTGTGCAATTCTTTTGAAAACACTCTGCGTCAACTGTTTCGTTTTGGTTTACACAATAGATGACACACTTCCTATCCGAGCAAACACAGCACATAACTGCTTTCGGGTAAGGTCCTGGCTTGGAGATGGATTCTCCTTTGTTTGTTTCCAGTGGCTGCGTGCCATTGTTATTTTCTTTGGATATGATTACAGAGAAACCAATTTTCATGAGTGTTAATGATTCAACCCGAGTCTTCAATGACGGACGGAAGAAAGCTTTTTGATTAATCTGACAAGCCGTCACATGATGAGGGACCCATTATCCAAGTTTAGAAACTCCTCTGAGTTCATGAAGATGTTTTATGATCGGCTTGTGAATTGTATTGATCTGCTTTGCTAACTATCGTGTAGGTGCTTTGAAATTTTCCTCAACAGCTACTTGCAGAAACTCAGTATTTGCCCAACTTGAATATCCAGACAGAGGTGGGAGAGCTTCGCGTGAGTAAGTCCTCGATCATAACTGGCTAAACCGTCGTGGGTGTGTCAGGGTGTTTAAAGGTTTATTTCCACAGTCAGAACAAATACCATTAGTTTCTGGCGTTATACATGAACTCTCTTTGAAATCTTGCAGTATACACTACTCGATATAAGTCTGATCTAAACCAATTTTAAAAGGGTAAAACCAATTAAAAATGTCACCCATCCTGATATTAAGTAATATTCAAATAAAGAAATAAAGCATTAGAAGATAAATCGCAATGTTTTTTTGGGTTTTTTTTTTTTACCGCAATATTGAAAACGTATGCTCAAAGGGATAATTCCAAAATTGGTCTTCCTTTACAATTATATATATATATATATATATATATATATATATATATATATATATATATATATATATATATATATATATACCACACCACGGTCCTGGTTGACCGCACAAAGGTGAAGACATTAGAACTCCTCCGACTAAATAGACACTCAATTTCGAATACATATTACCATCTGATGCCCACTTAGGCATACAAGAATCTTTACAAACATAAATACATATAGAATTATCTACGGTTTTAATGCACATGATACGTAACTGACCAATTAGAACTGACCCAAACAATACTGAAAAATACCAAAGTTCTGTCTTTTTGTCTGTATTTTCTCAATCTCTGACGAAGCTTTAATAAAAGTGAAACATGTTAGATTGATATGCGTTTAATATTTGTTCTTTTATCTTATAATCTTATTGGATTCCAATCCATATATGTGATCTGCATTTGATCTTTAATTCTATTTTTCTATTCTTTAGAAAAACTGGCAATCTCCTAATATATTGTGTAAACCAACAGAATAGACAGTACATCTATTTATGGTAGATGAGTTCTAATAAATATCTAATATCATAGTTTAATGTTTAGTAAACTAGGAACACTAGACCATTCTTACCACTACTGTGTTCAACGCTCAGAAGGTTCTCAGCTTCTGTGAGCTTGAACCAGACAAATATGTTAAATTAACAATCTCTCTCGCTCATATTTTCAAATAACTTCTTTTCATTTTCTTTGTTTTTAACCTTTTATTTTTAGTTATATTTTTGACTCTCTCTTTCTACAAATTTATGTACCCCTTCTTTCAAACATCGTTCTTTTCTTCGTCTCTCTTTCTCTTTTATATTCTTTGTATCTCTCTCTCTCTCTCCCTCTCTAAAAATTTAGTTACACCTTCTTTCATAAATCTTTCTTTTCTTTGTCTTTCTTTCTCTTTTATATTCTTTGCATCTCTCTTTCTATTAGGTTGGTGCAAAAATAATGACGTAATAATGTCGTTTTTTGACGTAAAAAAATACGTCAAAAAACGACATTATTACGTCATTATTTTTGCACCAACCTAATACAAATGTAATTACCCTTGTTTTCAAACATCTTTCTTTTCTTCGTCTCTTTCTTTTTGATATTCTTTGTATCTCTCTTTCTAAAAATGTATTTACCCACTTTTTCAGACATCTTTCTTTTCTTTGTCTTTCTTTCTCTTTTATATTCTTTGTATCTCTCTTTCTATAAATTTAGTTACCCCTTCTTTCAAACATCTTTCTTTTCCTCGTCTCTCTTTCTCTTTTATATTCTTTGTATCTCTCTTTCTACAAATTTAGTTACGCCTTCTTTCAAACATCTTTCTTTTCCTCGTCTCTCTTTCTCTTTTATATTCTTTGTATCACTCTTTCTACAAATTTAGTTCCGCCTTCTTTCAAACATCTTTCTTTTCCTCGTCTCTCTTTCTCTTTTATATTCTTTGTATCTCTCTTTCTACAAATTTTTTTTTACCCCTTCTTTCTAACAGCTTTCTTTTCTTCGTCTCTCTTTCTCTTTTATATTCTTTGTATCTCTCTTTCTACAAATTTAGTTACCCCTTCTTTCAAACATCTTTCTTTTCTTTGTCTCTCTTTCCTTTTATAGTCTTTATCTCTCTCCTTTGTTATTTACTAATTTAACTTCGTTTGGCTCTTAGCAGACATTGAACCCCGAACCCACTTTTGTATTGACGAAATCCTAAATTAGCTTGTTAAACATTGTGCCTCAAATCAGGATTTCAACGTCTCATTTTAGTCCTTTGCGCGCCTAAGAAATCTGCTTTTGAAATCATGATTTTTTTTCTTCGGACCCAACACCAACCGATGTTACTGGTTAAAATTACGCAAACTACTTCAAACACAATGCGGGTCTTTTTTTCTCTTATAATCTATGCTATAATAAAAAATAAAAGAATTTCCAGCTAGAAAGAGTCTATTCCGCTCATCTTCCAAGAGATAGAATATTTTATTAAGATCATCATTCGAAATTTTGTCTTTTACTGTCGTTTGATATGAGAAATACGAAATTACTTCTAACTAATAAGGAAGGTTTAATCGGTATTTAGTAAGCTTATCTCTTTGATTTCTATAGTCTCATGTCAAATGGGCGCAGGATTAGCAGACATTAATATTTTTGAGGGAAGCACGGTGAAGTAATGGATAGAGGCTCGGAGTGAGGAATTGGAGAGCAGGGTTCGAATTATAGTCGGATCCATTACATTCACTTACGTACTAATACCCTTGGGGATGGTATCTCATTCTCTCTATTCTATGGGCAGGCCGTCGCATGTTGAGGGACTCATTATCCAAGTTTAGAAACTACTCTGGCTTCATGAAGATGTTTTATGATCCGCTTATGAATTGTATTGATCTGCTTTGCTAAATCTCGTGAAGGTGCTTTGAAATTTTCCTCAACAGCTACTTGCAGAAATACAGTATTTGCCCAACTTGAATGTCCAGATCGTGGGGGAGAGCTTAGCAGGACAGACTGGGTTCTATAGTCTTGGGTGGCAACTGGTCTAGGAGAAGCAAAAACTCTGAATTCAAATCCGGCGAGTTTTTTAATAGGGTTTTGCTCCGTCAGGTTATCTTGCCCAAGAAACACCACTTCTACTGCTGCTGCAGTACAGATGGTGCCCCCTACGGGTCACAGAATATGTTTTGAACCGCTTATCACTATTTCCAAATTTTGAGAGCGATCTTTAATATAAACTAGGCTAATTTGGTTGGTAAATACTGAAAAATATAGACTTAGTCCAGTTTGACAACCCTGAATGTAAGATGGGGAAAATTTTATAAGGTCACTATTCAGCTTATCTAGGCTGGAACACAAACTGCCACGAATCAGAAGGCGACAATCATTATTTCTTTCTTCCTCTCTATCATTTTTTTATTTATCAAACTTTTTCTTTTCATACTTCGTTTTTTTCGCTTTATTTCTTAAACATTTTTATTTTTTTTATTCCCACATTTCAATTACGATATTTCTTTCTTTTCTTTTTTTTTAGTTCCTTCTTCTGTCTTATCTCTGTTTCTTTCTTTCGTTCTTTCTTTCTTTCTCTATCTCTCTCTTTCTCTCGATTTTTATCCCATCCCCCCGATATTTACCTTTTCCTTTCTTTTTTTTTATCTCGTCTGATCATTGTCGTTCTTTATTTTCTACCTTTTGCCTCTTTCTCTCTCGCCATCTCCCCGTCTCATTTATTTTCTTTCTCTTCATTTCTCTTTCCATTTTTTTTATCTCTCAGAATCTTTCCCTCTTTCTCTTTCTTCTCTGAAAGACTCTTCACAAAGGACAGCCATTAAAAGCCATCAGGATGAACAGACGTTCTGCGCATGCGCAAGCAAGACGGCCCAGGTACAGCGAGTTGATTGAAAATGATTTCAGTCGCCAATAATCACGTACCTACTTCCGTCCGTTCTTTTGCACTTCCGTCTGTCTATCCGAGCAGCTATTTGCCCGTCTACCGATCTCTGCTTCATGCTTCCCCTCTCTCTCTCTCTCTTTCTCTCTCTCTCTATCTTCCTCTCCATTGTTTTCTTTTTCTTTTCTTTTTTTACATCTCTTCTCATCGTGTTTAAATTATTAGGTGTGTAGACAGCGTACAAAGAACCGTTATGAATAAATGTGTCCCCGAGGTATGAATGCGTAAGGCCTTATGCATCCATTATTGTACGCATTATCGCCATATTGAAATATCACGAAACGTTCTATCTTGAAATATTTATTTTTTCCTGTTCCATTCCTTTCAAGAATTTGGAGGATTTTTGACCATGAAATAATTTACTTAATTAATAATTTGTTTCTACAGTTTTTAGTTTCATTTCTATAGTGATGTTCATCTTGTACAAGGTCCGGGAGCTTCTCGTGGCAGAGTGTTACAGAGTAAAAGGCAGAGTTTATACCGATATGTGGGGGGAGATACCAGTTAATCGTAAACTATCGAAACGGTTAAATGTAGCCGTCCCTTCTACTCCAATAGCTTCATGTCTCGCACTTCCCGTCTGCGCTTCCTCTTACTTGCTTCCCTGATAGCTATAAACGCCAACTATTCAAATGCAATGTCAATCGACATCTCCATATGCCTTGATCTATTCCCCGTCCATCCTTTCCTCTTTCACACCTCTTACTCCCACTTTTTGTCACCCCTTGTGTGCTAGTGGCACTCCCGCTTTGCTTGGGGTGAAAAGTTAAAAAAAAAAATTGAACATTAAGATTGTAGTGATCGAGAAAACATTCTCCTGTGAGTCGGTTGCACAGAACAGCGATTCACAGGAAGAAGTTGCACGAGTGGAACTTACATCTCACTAATGGAATATGAAGAGAATGGCGGTGCTTAGCTACAATATGCGTGGCACGGCGTGTCTTAGCCGTGAGGGTTAGAACTGTTGGAACTAAAGGAATTGTCGATTGCAATAGCGATAGAGCTGTGTGAGGCTTGCACCCTTTTGTCTCTATAGTGGCAAAATTCTTACTTAATTTCATTTACTAACTGCAGAAATTATCCAAATTTAGTGGGAGCACCTCGTTCGTTGGTGGATAATCTTACTTATTATAAAACGCAGATTGTGTGTGTATATGTGTGTGTGTGTGTGTAACGTTTATATATTGGATCGGATTTCCTACATTTTTCAACCGATTTCAACAAAACTTCACAGGACTACCTAAAATTACCTTGCGATGGTAAAAATTGGAAAAACACAATTTTTTTTGCACAAAATCAATTTGAAAACACGATTAAGAGGCATTAATTAAAGAAGGACAACTCACATCGGGTTAAAACCCAGGCTGTTTGTGTGTGTATGTGTGTGTTCGTTTATATATGGGATCGGATTTCCTACATTTTTCAACCGATTTCAACAAAACTTCACTTTTTTTTTTTTTGGCAGGTAGTGTTTCTTATTGTCTTGCACACTTTTTTTCTTTATTTTTACATTCAGAATGCTTTAAAAATTTCATTTACAAGACAATTGTTTATGATAAAATTCTATTCAATCGGTAGATGCATAACGATTGAAAACAATGTTTTTGTTTGAGTTTGGGTTTGACCAATTCGTAAAAAAAAAAAAACTAATTAAGACATGCGTGTCCGTCAACCTTAAACAATAATTTTTGTCAATTTTATTTTTCAGTCTTTATGATGGTCGATACTTGATCAATCTCTTACTGTTACATCCCCGGGCAACGCCGGGCTCTACTGCTAGTTTATAATAATTTTAAACATTATTCATTCTCCTGACAACAACTAAATCATTATTCTTGCCTTTTGTTATTGACATAATGTCAGTTAAACGTGAAAGAAAATATTTTCTAAATAATAATTAGACTTAGCTTCGTATAACACAAGAACAAAAAACGAGTAAAATATTGTAATTCTGTCGGAATTTCTGGGATGGGAAGTAATCATTATTTACATTATCTACATTTGGACTATTGCCCTCGTCCTCCCCCCCATGCCAGTCAATAAAGCCACTGATCCTCAAGGGGTTACTGAGAGTTAGAGAATACGAGAAAAAGAAAATATTATTTAGATGAGGGAACAATAAAAGAACAAGATAATGTTTTCCGGAAAAAAAAGCTCAAATAATTATCACTATCTATCGTCTATGGTAATGCAAACTGCCCAGAAAGATGGTTAAGCCTAAAGCCTTATCTGGCCTCGTAGTTACCCACCGGAACTACATTCAAGGACACCTATTCATGCTCGATAACCATTGGTCAGTCAAATCACAAAAAAAAAGATAAGGCAGTTAAATCGTCAAGGCTATAGACGAATGAAAAGAAACGTTAAACCATATCCTAAACTAGAAAAAACGGATAAATCTCTCCTCAATAAAGATGGAAGGGGTACTGTTCGATCGTTAGGAGAACCTATTTAGGAAAATTTTATCGCACCAATCTTTTAAATTTGGACGAACCAATTCGCTGTAAAAATCAGCATTCGAAATCTTCAATATTGATGAAAACTCTACCTCCATCTTTTCCTTTTATATGAGGTCTGTCGACACCCGCTCTAATTGTAGCGTGTGATTCAATCCAGGTAATAACAAAGGGTCTGAATCGAATTTAATATCAATAAGGAACATTTGCTCTTATGAATGTTGATCTGTGGTGATCCCAATAATTGTTTGCCTAACCTTAAGAGATATTATATGATCACGGCGTGGAACGTTTCTGGAATAATGTAAAACCTAGGGTCAGTACATGTGCTTAAACAGGACGGAATAATATGTTTTCTTCTTTCTCCTAGACCGATCGAAGGCGAAAGAGTCTAGTCTGCCCTGCTCGTTAACCTATACCTTGGAAAAGTTGAACATGCCTTGTGCAATTTTTTTAGCGCAAAGCGAACGAAACAGAATCTACTGGAATTTGAACGGCACGGTGATACGTGAAAACCAAACCAATGACCCTCGCTTATTTGCTCTGCGATGATGCTAAGGAAAGCAGTGGACATTATTACTATTCCGCTTTAGGAACAAGCGTTACAAACAAACTGATCATAGAATTACTTTGAGTGCAGAATTATATCACTAACGGTTTTCATATAGATATTCAGTAAATGATTTGTTTTTCATAAAAATGAGGTGAAAATGAAAGGAAAACGGTGTTGAGAATTAAAGCAAATGTTCCTGAATTGAATGATATATAATACTTCAAATATCCTAATCAACATCGTCTAACTAAACAGAAAGGAAAATTGAGAAACATTGTTTTTTTATGTACTTTTATTGCTAGTTTTCTAATTTGGCTGTGCAAAAGTTTAATATTTAGTGGCATATTCTCTGTTCTGCCTTACAGCCTCTAGTCTTTTTCTATAGTTTTCAAAGAGCTTCTTCCATGAAAATTTGGGCAGTTTCACCCATTCTTCTTCACATACTTTTTTCGTTTCCTTGATATTTTTTTTTGGGGGGGGGTCTCTTGCGTGTACTCGCAACATAAACTATTTCCATAAATTTTCTATTTAATTGAGATCCGGAGACTGGCTAGACCATTCCAAAACATAAATTCCAGTCTTGAGTTGTTTTAGCCAAGTGTTTTGGATCTTTGTCTTGTTGGAATACAAAATCTCAGTCAAGCCCCAAACCTGTTGCACTTTTTAATAAATGGGTTGATAAGATTTGTTTGTATTTTGCTGCATTCATTCTTCCTTCGATGACTTCCATTTCACCTTCTCTGTCATACGAAAAAAAAAAACCAAATATTTACGCCCTTCCGCCATATTTAACTGTTGAGATGGTGTTTACTAGGGTGTATTCGGTTCGTTTTTTGCCCTCCATACTTGGGTGCACATTTTTCTCCTGAAAAACTCAATTTTCGTTTCATTTAACCAGATAACTTTCTTCTAGAATTCATATGATTCGAATTCACATTTTTTTTACCAAATTTCAAAGGGTCTTGCACATGTTTACGTTTTAATAGTTGACTCTTTCTTGGTGATCTAGAATACAGGCCTGTACGATTCAGTGATCTCATAATTGTATCTTTAATTACTTCCGGCATTTTTCAGATCGTTCTGAATTTCTCTTCGTGTCAAAAATTGTTGGTTCTTCACAATCCGAGCTATATATCGTTCAGTAGCCTCGTTTAATTTACGCGGACAACCACTCCTTTGAATATTTTCAGTAGCATTTTTCCATTTTCGAACAACAGTGTACACACAAGCAAATTTAAATCTGCAGCAATTTTTCGACGCCACTTACAATGTTTGTTCAGCTTTATAATCTTCTGTCGCATATCATTTGACAATTCTTTTGTTTTAATCATTTTTATAAGTTTAAATTGCAGAACAATCTGTACTGTATCAGACATGTTATACTATGTGAAGATTCGGGCGCCTCGAGTTGATGTAATGGTTAACAAACTTGTCTCACTAGAACAATTACGACTGAGTAGTAAGTTCGGTCCTCAAATTTTCGTCCTTATGCCACATATGAACTACTTTTGGAAACTCATTATCTCTATGTAACGATTGAGTGACGTGCTTGGTTAATACATATATTGAAGACAACCTGTGATTGGTTGAAATACAAACCATATCAAAATAACTGAAAATAGTTTCAAAATACACTTTTTACCGTATTATTTGTATAGGTTTTAAATAATTTTGCACACAAATTTGAGAATTGTCAATAAAAGTACGTAAAAACAATGTTCCTTAATTTTCCTTTGTATTTAGTTAGACAATGTTCATTAAAATATTAGAAGTATCATTCAAATTGAAACATTTTTTATTGTGAAATTTATGAAAAAAACAATACGTTAAATACTTTTGCTATCCACTGTTTATATATATATATATATATATATATATATATATATATATATGTGCGTGTATGTGTGTGTATTTTAGGATAGGATATATATATATATATATATATATATATATATATATATATAGAGAGAGAGAGAGAGAGAGAGAGAGGAAGAGGATATTACACCGAAAACATGTCAAAACTACTACACGATTGCAGTCGTGTTTCGATATCTATCTAATTTTAATTTTTGCTTCTTCGCTTACTTTAAATTTAGGTCAGAACTGATTGGTCTGTCAGAGTAAAGCCCACAAACCTTATAACTACCTTTTTTCTTTTTCCGTTAAAAGAAGCTGTATTTTTCTTTTACATCTAAATAAATATTTCTCTCGCCAGTAATTTACAATCGCCTGATGAGACGCATTGATATGCATCGGAACACGACGGCAACTGTGTAGCGATTTTGACATGTTTTCACTATAATGTTCTAAAATATATAAAATTGCTCTACTTTGCATTGAACCCTCTTTTAAATTGAATGCTACGAACGTTGAAATTGTACTCTATTCATTCTCATCTTTATATATATATATATATACATATATATATAAGAAAGAGTATGCATTTTTTTTTTATTAATCCGACAATCATTTATTGCCTAAACGTTATTTTTAGTGGATACTCGTATTTGAGTAGACGGTTCGTTCATTTATTAAACAGTATATTTATTTATGTCTACCGGCCTGAATATTCGAAAAATCTTATTAATGGATATATGTGCTCTCCTGCAGGATTCGAACTCGCGTCCGTCAATGAGAAACGGTCATTAGATCTGAGTTGCTTTAACTCCTCGGCCACAGAGTGTGACGCTGTCCAGGCGAAGTCGAATAGGGACTTTAAACACTGATTATTTTCTGACCGATAAAATAGACATATCTGCTCATTTGCGTATCCTAATGTAAACAAAACAATTTTTAAGAAAGGGTACGGATGGTCATCGGCGTACCCTGTAGCCGAGAGTGCAAAAGAAGAAGAAGGAATAATGATAACGGTGGTTTGGTTTGGTTTGGTTTGGTTTACGATATATCAACCTCAATGGGTTATTTAATGCAGACAAGTTTGTTTTTTTTATTACTGGTAATATTTTTTCAGAAATGTATTGCTGGTAATATTTTTTCCAAAAAAGTAATGCTGGTAATAATCTTTGACATAAATATATAGCTGGTATTTAAAACTATTTTTACACATTCATAATATGTTGACTCCAGTTTGGAGGGTAACTATTTGCCCATAGCTGGGACCCTAACAGGTGCTACCACGCTGGGTCGTAGTGGACCTGGGAACACCAGCAATTAAGAGGTGGTTCCACGCTTCTCAAAACCTCCTGATCAGAGGCCTTGTTGTTGGACGTAGTTTATCGTCATACCCAGGAAGGGATAACGGTGGGGTTGCAGAATGATTTAAAAAGACGTAGAAAAAACGAAAGAAGTAGAAGAAGAAAGAGAAAATAAAGAAAACACAAAGAAAGAAGAAAAGAAAAAAGACTGAGAGGAATAAGAAGAGAAGCAGCAACAAGCGGAAGAAAAGGTAAAACGGAAAATGAAAACGAGAAAATAAAACGAAGAAGAAGAAGAAGAAGAAGAAGAAGAAGAAGAAGTTTTAGTCGAGGTGCCAGATAGGAAAAGCTCATCAAAGTTCCTTCTCACAAATGTAAGTGTATCACTACTCTACGGCTATTTTCATTGTAAATGTCCATGTGAGCTACATTCTGTACTTCAACTAATTCAAGCCGCTACAGCTTGGACATTTTTATAAGCATTCACTCCAAGCAAGGCAGGAGTACCACTAGTACGCAAGGGGTTACAGAGAGTGAAAGTAAAAGAAAAGACTGGGTATAGGGTGGGAGGATTGAGGAAATGATAAAAAAAGAACCGGAATCACGGCAACAGAAGATGTCGATTGACGAGCATTCAAATTTTTGAAGATTATAGCTATCAGGGAAGCAAGTAAGAGGAAGGGAATTCCACCTTCGGGAAGTGCCAGAGAAGAAGCTTTTGAAGTAGAAGAAGGTATATTCAACTTTTTCGACAATAAAAGAATGGGACTTAGATGCCAACCTAGTAGCACGCTTAAATTCATGCAGTTGGGATACCAGTGAAAATAGCTCGTCAGAGCAGTTGCCATGAAAATATTTAGTAGAAAAGACAGAGGGAAGCCACATCACGTCTGTGAGAAAGTGACTGCTGTCGAGATGCCAAGTCAGGACCCATCACACTGCATATCCCTCTTTGGATTTTATTGAGGACCTCGAGATGAACAGTCGGGGCACCAGACCATATATGAAAACAATATTCCATGTATGGACGAATGGTAGATTTGGAGCTGTAAAGGAGGGACTCGGACGAGGAAAAACCTTCTGGCACGACACAGAGATCTAACTTTCTTGGAGGTAGAAGCAGCTGTTGTTTCAATGTAGTTGTTACACTACAAGTCAGTGGAAAACGTGAGACCAAAACGGCGCATGGCGTCGAAGCACCCGTTTTTTTTCCTCCGTATTTGTTGTGGTAAATACTAACTGCGAGAGTCGGTTGGGGAGCCGGTTGGGGAGCGGAGACGCAGTGTTAACCTACCGTTCGGATGTACACATCTATCTGCTTATTACTAACAGTCTTGTTTTGTATATATCTGTTATTTCAATACACTTTTTCAATCCTACCTTCGTCTTCCATGTCATCCTTTCTGGTCCCTAAACAGGCCACAACAGAATGATGCCGTTTTTCTCACAGACGGTGCCCAGCTGACCCTATGATATTGTGCAGTCGACAAAATCAAAAACAAAGAAAGAGCATGCGCGAAACAGAAAAAATAAAATGGCTACAATTTACTCATTGCACCCTCTTTATCTCTCTTCCTCTCACTCTCTCTTTCTTTCTCTATCCTCTCTCTCTCTCTCTCTCTCTATATATATATATATATATATATATATATATATATATATATATGTATGTATGTATATTGATTCGCATTATATTTTTTCGTCTCGAATGCTACCTGAATTTTACCAAAAACAAAATAATTTCCATGCTTGAAGATGACTGAATGTATAGTCGAAGCACTTGCGTATTAAAGAAAGACCTTATACAGCTTATAATTTTAAAAATACAAGGATCATAACATTCATCGATTGATTCGTAGGTTTAACATTTTGTTAGCGAAGTGATTTCGCCATTTTATAGTATTAACTTTTCTAATCTACGTTTTGTATGAATGTGTTGTGGTAAACCCTCCTACAGTAGAATGAACTCTTCCTCCTCTCATAAATACTAACTGCGAGAGTCGGTTGGGGAGCGGAGACGCAGTGTTAACCTACCGTTCGGACGTACACATCTATCTGCTTATTACTAACACTATTGCTTTGTATATATCTGTTATTTCAATACACTTGTTCAATCCTACCTTCGTCTTCCGTGTCTTCCTTTCTGGACCCTAAACAGTCCACAACAGTATTAAATGTAAGAGGGAAGTTCCACTCAGCTAAATCCATGAACTCATACTTCCCTGAACACTACAAGTCTAGCCTCTTTAAGTCAAGATTCAATTGTTATACACCCTGTTCATCCTCATAGCCCTCACTTCCTATCATGTCCATTCATTCATATTGCACTCCTTATTCAACAGAAATATTTTAGCATTAAGTCTCTACCGTGAGTGGCTCTCGAGCTTTAGCATTGAGTGAAATTTAGTATAAAAAACACCTGCATATCTTATGTTGTTAAGAATATGCCCACCTGTTATGCGTGTTCTTAGCGAATATATCTATTGTTCATTTAATGATTCAAAAAAACAACGAAACTCCACTTGTGGATCAACAAATAAATATATATTGAAAATATAACATACAAAACAATCATGCAATGATGTGTAATTATTAAGGAAAAAAAGTTGTTCCCCTTCAACTGTATTCTGATTTATGATTGAATGTTCAAAAGAGTTTCTCTTGAATAAGAATGTTCAGGATTCTATGTTGAATAGAGTCTGCTGTTAGAATAGAATACAGTTAATTAAGAAATGTGTTGTTTAGAGAAATTAATAGAATGCTGGTTCACAGGGAGATATGTATGTGTTACAAAAATCTGTGTCTCTGTGTGCGTTTGAAATGTTCTGAGTAAAGTCGTAGATTTGTGTGGACAGGCGAAATATCTCGACTCTACTGGCGGCTTGTGGCAAAATTGCTTCTTTTAAAGGTACTGGTTGGCTCCTAGCGAAAACGCGGCGAAAAATTGATTTAGTATTAAAATGATTGATTGGTTAAAATTTGACCAATTACTGATTTTGTATAAAAGAAACATGTGAGCAAGTTCACAACAAAATTCAAAGTGATGACTGCAATTGCTAAATTGTCTTATAGAAAAGTAGTACTGATTTACTAGCCAAACGCCGACGAATAAATTGTGGGCGTGGAAGGCATAGCAGTCGCTACACATCAATATTATTGTTATTACTATTATTCATCTTAAAACCATAAGTACCTTTGTACTGTTGTTTTCATAGAGGCTTGATCCATTTAAATGCCAAGTGCCTTGCCAACTTAAACAGTGCTTTGTTCTTAATCTTAACACTTTACCCGATCATTAATGATTTCTGGCTTTCTGCATCGATTCTAGCGTCCTTCGACCTTTTTCCAATAATTATGGGCAATATGCAATAACGTTCACACTTTCAGTTAAGGTCATTAAGGTCATTATCTATATCGAACTTACACCCCACCCCCAGGGAAATATTTGGCACCTTTTCCACTTCACCAGGACAGATGTTCAAAGTTGCTCCACTAAAAACTAATTAGCACAATGTAGTATTTATATGTTATTTTCTAGAAAGAAAATAACTTGTCTCCTGAGGTAGACAAAGAATAACTACAAAAGTTGGTCCTCCGTATCCTGTTTTTTTTGTTTTGTTTCGGATTTTTTGGGGGGGTGGGGGGTTAATTGAGTTTACTAGGTGCGGCGGTGGGTAGAGTTTTTTTGGGGGTGGGTGGGTAGAGTGGGGTTTAATTTTAATTGAGTTCACTAGGTGCAGTCAAATCCATTACAATCACTTACATGGTAATACCCTTGGGAAAGGTATGAACCTTTTCTTCCCCCACCCCAGCAACTATGGGTAAATAGCAGGACAGACCTTCGAATGGGAACTGGTCTACCGCAGAAAGAAATGGCAACCTACTGCGGGAAAAAAATCTGCCTCGTCAGTCATGTATCGAAAGATACATGATCGCTTAAGCGTTTATCACGCGTGGCACATAACTGAACTGAAGTGCAGTAAAGCCACTAAGACACAAGAACTTACTGGGTTTGGAAGAATGAGAAAACTGAACCATTGCTAAGAAGCGAGAACAAAAGAAGAGTAAACAGGAGGACAGTAGATAGCGATTGACATCGCATTTAAATTTTTGAAGAATAAATTTAAATGGAAAACATGGAGCTGGAAGGGAGTTCCACAAAGGAGAAATGCGAGAAGAGAAACTGTTCGCATAGAACTTACGTCTACATCCATTCAGCTCAAATGTAAATTGACGAGACCTCATCACCAGACTAGTTCTGCGCTTAAATTCAAAAAGTCTGAGTGCCATAGCGAATAGTTGAACCGAAAAAATACCATGAAATTATTTACAGAAAAGTTACAAGGAGGCAAATCCACGGCGGTGGGAAAGTGACTGGAGTCGAGGCGTCCGATCAGAACGAATAATATTGCTGATTCTTATTTGGATGTTATCAAGGAGCTCTAGATATATAGCAGGAGCACCGGGTCAGATGTGGCAGCAATATTCTAAGCATACTTATCGATAAGTAAGATAGATTCTAGAGAGAAAAACACAGTGCACGACACAGTGAACCAATTTTCTTAGCAGATGACAGAGCAATGGATTCATTATAGTCTTTCTACTTCATCTCAACCGGGAACGTCAGCCAGAGAAGGTGCAATGAGCCCTGGAGTTTAGCATCAACCATGGTGACGGAAGGCAGAAAGGGGTCTCTCAGATGATTAATAGAGAGCAGTTTAGTTTTGCAGGCGTTAAAATTAACAAGTCATCTTCTGTCCCCGTTAACAACAGACTGAAGATAGATTTTGCTATCAACTGCCAATTTGACCTTATCGAACTGATTAGACTTACTATCGTGACAGGAGTAAACGGTTGTTTTATCAGTATAGATACCAAGCTGAGACCTGATCTCATCGATAAGGTCGCTAATGAAAATTAAAAACAAAATAGAAACAACGATGCGGGCCTATGGCACTTGCATTAGTAGAAATTGATCTAGAAAATTGGCCGTTCAGGATAACTTACATTTGATGAGAACGACTGGATCAGTTAAAAAAAATGACCGGAGACACCTTAAATTTTTCAACGTGGGAACAAACCTTATATACCAAACCATGTCTAAAGTTTTCAAGATGTCCAAAGCCACAGTCCGAGCTTCATCAGTCTTCTCTACAGCTTGATAGACTCTTTCTGCGATTATCG
Organism: Acanthosepion lycidas; assembly: GCA_963932145.1. Lineage (NCBI taxonomy): Eukaryota > Metazoa > Mollusca > Cephalopoda > Sepiida > Sepiidae > Acanthosepion > Acanthosepion lycidas. Next base: position 90,790,688 of record OZ010586.1, on the reverse strand, counting down.
ACAGCACATTGACCTCGAGAATCGAAAACCACATTGCTTATCTGTTAGAAGGCCCTGCAATGTGAGATGCTTAACCAATTCGCTATTGATTAGAGTCTCTAACAGTTTCCCAAATAGAGGTAAAAGGTTAACAGGCCGATAGTTTTGAAAGGTTGGACGATTCGCCTGATTTCTTAAAGACTGGAACAACAGATGAGGATTACCAACAGACAGGAAAGCAAGAGACAGCGAGGCATTTATTATACCGTTTAGAGAGAACAGGAGCCAGTTCGGTAGGGCTCTTCCTAAGGACTATTACAGGAATGCCATCAGATCCACATGCTTTGTAAGGACACAGATTAGAGATGATAGCGAAAATCACAGAAGGTGTTATATGCATATCCTTCAACAGAGACTCACTTCTAAGTGGAAAGTTAGGCAAGGATACTCCAGATTAATCAAGGGTAGAGTTTATTGAGAATTTACGGGCGAAACATTTAGCTTTACCAGGAGAGGATGGTAACACCTCAGATTGATTGAAGAGAGGAGGAACTGAAAATTTTTATTTAACGCACTATTTAAGAACCGTCGGTAATCACGGGAACTAAAGTTTTTTGATTCAATAAGGAGCTTTGTCCTCTCAGCAAACAGGGACTTGGCTCCTTCAAGGACACGTTGACATTTATTATTATTAGATGCCCCGAATAGGCATCTGTTGTGATAGGAAATGTCGCGGTGGTATAGACAGAAAGTGTTTTCTGTGGGCTATGGCGGTAGAGCGTGCTGGTGTAAACCATGGAGAAGATTGAGGTTTCACTTGTTATTTCCAAGAGGGAATGAAAGCATATGCTGGCTTTGACCCTAACCCTAAACCTCATTGGCGTAATTCTCAATATGATGGTTAAAAATATCAATCCAAGGAACGTCTCGAAGAAGGTCCCGAATTGAATCCTAATCAGCATACTGGTGGCTGAAAGAGGTCTTTTGAATAGGAGGTCCCTGTCTAATAAAAGATTGGAACGAAATATCATTAAATACTACAGAGAGATCCGAGTTGCCAAAAGGAGATTGTTGCGAAGATTGGCAAGAGCTAGGAGGGGAGATAAGAATTAAATCAAGTAAAGAAGCCTGTTGCTCGGATTTCCTATGGACATGAGTAGAGAAATCCACGTTCTGAAGAAAATTAGAATATTTAAACCACGTATCGTGATTCGCATTAAAATCACTGAACATAAAGATGTTCGCAGATGGATGAAGAGAGAGAGAGTGAGAGTTCCTTTTCTATACTGTCAAAAATTATGTCTAATATACTACGGTTCTGAGAAGAGTTCTTGGACGATAAAAGAAAAAGAGATAGCTAACAGAGTGTAATAATGAAAGTCGAAAGCACATGAAAGAATTGTTCGGGAACTCAAATGACAATTCCCTTGTCAATTGATGATTATCCCGGATGTAAACTCCAAGGCCATGTATGTAAATTCTGCAATTTTTTCGGCAAAGAGGAAGATAGCATAAATATAAATCGGTTTCACAAACTGAAAAGATACCCGGCGACCGTTCCAAGAGGAAAAATTCTATACTTCTGATGTTGGAAAGGATAACACGAACATTAGAGAAATAAAAGTGTTCTTCTATTTGTCTTCATTGTATTTGTCATGATGAGAAAGAAAAATGTCCAATATAATTATCACTATCTGTTTTCAATGCCAATACAAACAAGCCAGAACGTGGCCGAGACCAGAACAAGAAGTATCCCCAGGTTTGTCCGCCGGAAATATATGCAGGGGTACCTACCCATCCACGACATGGCACTACAAATACCCAGACAGTTGATCAAAGCTGATTTTCTAAGCGCTACCACCAATGTTGACAACCATACATACCGTCCTCTCTCAATAGATATTTAGTTACGTCTTCCTGCTTTACTTCACGTGAAGGAAGCTTAAAAGGCCATTAACTTCGTCTCTAAATAAGCCTCCAAAGACCATGGCGTCTATGAAAAAGAAAAATTTAAAAAAAAAACATTTAATTATAGTTTCAAAACATGTAATAGAGAACTGAAAGGCAGAAATATAGAATATTTGAATGAAATGTTATTCTGAAATATACTTTGATCATTTTAATCATGAAATAATAATGCAAAATTAAATTTGAGCTCACGTTGGTATAGTAAGCCGAAGGGTGCACATCCTACGCATAACAAAAAAAAATATTACTATGACCGACCGGTGGGGCATGGACCACACGTTGGGAATCATTGTCTTAGAGGATAGGGAATTGTAATGAGTCGATGTAGAAAAATTAAGGAATAGTGCACCTGTACTATAGCAAAAAAGAAAGCTACCGTAAAATGCCACTTTAGCGTAGTACCTAATAAGTAACAGTATCCTCATTTTTTCGTCAGATCAGTCCACCATCTTGTAGACTGGATGAAAAGATACTACCTTAAACATCCAGATATATATAGTAACATTCTAAGACACCTTCTGTCATCCATATGCCGGACTAAAGCAAGTCTACCCAACCCCGTGTGCAAAAAAATAAATTAGACGGTATTCAAATTTGATGCAGCTACTCACAAATTCATTTGTATATCTTTTTTGTTAGGTCGTCAATTTTACACGCGTTTGCGGCTGGAATAATATCTTTTCGTCTCTCACAGAGGACTCATGGGAAATCAAAAGAAGGCGGAAATCCTTTTATACAGATCAGTAAAAAAAAAAAAAAGCTGGATTTGTCAGACGCCAATAAGCACACACGTCACTGGCTTGACAGATTAGATTCACATGCATATACGCATACATGTAAAAGAGAACGAAGTAAATGCAACATACACACTAAGAAAAAGAATGAACGCACGCACAAGCACACAACAAACGCATAGAGAATAGCACATAAAAATGTATGTTAATATTTTAAAGAAACATAAAACATAGTTACGTATAAATAATAGTAGCTTTGGATTGGATGGGTTGATAGGTTTTAACATATATATATATATATATATATATATATATATATATATATATATATATATATATAAACCCTTGTTTTTTAATGTTTTTTTTTATAACTGTGTCTATAAATAAACATCGATTAGGTTTATGTTGGAATCTACAGATATATATTTGTGTTTATACTTGAGTCTTTAGGTCAGCATTCATCGATTTCATACTTGAGTCTTTACGTAGAAATCAATCGAGGTTATATGTGTGTTTATTAATCAATATTGCTAATCAATTGATAAATATGGGTCGGAATTATACTCAAGACAGCAGTTTTATATCAGTCGGGTTTATAGTTGAGCCTATAGGTAATCATTCATTGGGCTTATATTTGAATCAATAGATAAATAGTCATCAAGTTTATACACTGTCAATAGGTAAATATTTCGGGGTTTATACTTGTTTCTTTAGGTAGATATCAGTCGTGTTTATACTTCAGCAATTGACTTATAATAAAGTCTAATGGTAGGATTTATAGCTGAGACTATAGGTAAACATTGGACATTTATTCTTTAGACTGCAGGTAGATATCATTTGAGTTTATACTTGAGTCATTCATTGGGTTTATACTTGAGTCAATATGTAAGTATGCCTCGAATTTATACTTAAGTTATAGATGTGTGGTTTATGCTCGCCTCTATAGGTAGATATCAGTTGAGTTTATATTTAATTCATTCATCGGGTTTATACTTAAATCCACAGAAAAATATATGTCTGGTGTATGCTTGATTCTGTACCTATATATCAGTTGAGTTTATAATTGAGTCTATCGGTAATCACCAGTTAGGCAAAGTCGAGCCTGGTCATTATCGAGATAGGTGACTGCTTGTGAATATCAGGTGCTGTAAGCTAAGATGTAAGGGTGACGTAATGAAAAATAGCTCCGAATTATTAATTGGGGAGCCGAGTTTCCACTTGGTTTCGTTACAGTCACTTACGCGCAAATACCCTTCAGAAATTATGAATCTAACTTTCCCCCTTCGCTATGAGTTGATTAGTAAGACTAAATCATTATCCCCTCCACACACATATGCACAAATTAAAATTTTTACAATCTAAAAGTATTTTTTGGCTTTAAATAACCTGATCACCCATAAAAAATAAGAATCTATCAAGTTAAAAAAAGAAGTGAGGTTTGTACACCACACTAAATATGACGGAATTTTTTTTTTTAATATGACGTACGCAAAGATACGGAACATTCTTCTGAAGTTTGAATTTTTTGTGGGGTTTGTTACGACATTCAGCCTCACTGGAGTAGAATAGAATCAGATAAAATCGTATGCTTCTTGCCATGAGAAAAGGTTTTGAGACGTTAAGAATAGAAGTTATCCGAAACGCTTGAACAACACAGTTGAGAACAGGGTTGTTTATAAAGTCCTAATCATTAAGTCGGACCGACTACACAAACTGATTACTGTAGGGCGGGCGATTTGGTGGGGGGGGGCGGTTCGATAAATCAATATATATGATATGTTGAAAGTTCATTGCGTTCTTACTAAGCCTGTAACAGTTAACTCGAAATTATTTACACGTTAGTGATACAACAGTCAAATTAAATATCTTTCTATTTATATTATTCGGACTATTGTCCTCATCTTTGTCGCCATATTTATTACATTGTTTCGGCCGTTGTACGCTCCGGCCTTCATCAGGTCGTTGCAATGTCGAACTGAACCCTTTATTTCGCTCACTGGGGTAGACTGTTCTAGTTCCACGTGCCATGACACAGTGGATAAAGGCGATGGACATAAGAGTAAGACTAATCAAAAGAGATAACTAAAATTTTTCAAGATCAGCGTTCCGGTAGTCTTACTCTTATGTCGATCGTCTTTTCATGTTGAATTAAATATAGTCTAATGTTAATTATGTTTTATGAATATGTCCTGAAGATGGTCTACTAGACCGAAACGTCCGACGTTGACATTATATTAACATTAAAACAGCATAATTGCATATTAGGATTTTTGTTTGTTTTTTCCGTATATTTTTCTTCATACTGTCGGATCTATATCCATATATTTGCTTGCATATATATATATATATATATATATATATATATATATATATATATATATATATATATAATGCTATCTTTAGACGGTACTCATATTTGAGTAGACTACCGGCCTGAATATTCATGAAAACTTATTAAATAAAATATGCACCTACGAAAGGATCCGAACCTGCGTCCCTCTCGACAGGAGAAACCGCCGTTAGATTAATTTTGTAGGTACTAACCGTTGCTTAATTTCGGGAATCGGGACATATATATATATATATATATATATATATATATATATATATATATATATATATATATATATATATATATATATATATAGTCATCCACATACATGGATATTTCGCTGTATCACAGCTCATCAGTGTGAGTAGACATCCGATTAGTTCAAGCCGAGAAAGGGAAATCTTTAACGTATTATATACTCCATGTATACAAACACCAGTAGCCATAGCATAATGAAGAGCAGCAGCCACTCTTTTCTTAATTACCCTTTCTCTATAGTGGTCATCAGCTAACGAAAGCATAAATAACCGCTAAAAATAGCGTTTAATGTGATATATATATATACATATATATATATATATATATATATATATATATTGATGCATGTTTCATTAAATAATATAGACAAGTTTTGTCTATTTAAATTCTTTTCATATGATCTGATAAGCTCAATAACATTATCATTGAAAGACGAAAGAAAATCACCATATTGGTACATGTTTTTTTTTCAAATCCTATCTAAGCTTTTGGCTTACATAAGCCATCATCAAAGATGACATTTACATTACACTAAATTAAACAATACACTGACATAGCAACAAAGATAGTCTGTTTTTGTTTGCATGGAAGATTCTCAAGGAACGACAAACTCGTTCATACGAGACACTGGAATCGAAAATCGCACCGCGGACCATGGCATCACACATGACCACGCGAGAGTGAAATCGAGTAGTGTTAAGTATGGGAAAACGTTTACCAATAAATTATAGGCATTCAAGTATTTTTAGTAACTATTAATGTGATATATATATATATATATATATATCACATTAAACGTTATTTTTAATGGATAGTCGTATTTGAGTAAACGGTCCGTTTATTTCTTTATTTATTTTCGTTTAGAGACATCAATGTTCGAGAAAAATTTGCCCTTTCTGGCAGGATTCGAATCTACGCACCTCTGGGCAGAGGGAGTAATCGCTAATTAGACCAATTCGTCAGGTAAGGCTGAATTGTACCTTTAACCGAAAAAGACTTCTAACTACAATCTTCCATGAAAAACATAAAAAAAACAGTAAAATCGACCTTGCTAACCGAACGCTCCGCTGTGGCGAAATCGGTAAAAGCACGTCAGGCTATATGACGTTTCCGTATAGGATACAGGTTCGATTCCTGTCGGAGGATGCATATTCTCTTTGACAATTTCTCGGACATTCAGGCCAGTAAATCTTGTTAATACTGTTCATTATGAACAGAGCATTTACTTAAATATTTGTATCTATAAAAAAAAAGAAAAGAAAAAAGAATGTATAAACATTAAAATGTCTTAAAAATAATATATACCGGGTGTAACAGCAAAATGGTCTAAAAGCAAGTTTATCCATTTGTTAAGATTAAGCTTTGAAACGTTGTATCTTAGAAATGATAACTAGAATTCTCCAAGGTTTTTGTAACACTATTGGACTCTCCTTTGAGCAATAAGAATGTATAATTACTCTCCAAGCTTAACAGAAGAACCGTGATGAAATCGATCGTAAACGAAAATGACATAACTATGTATCGGAAACTCAAGAAAGGTTGAAATTAAGTTAATATATATTATTCCAGAATCATTTTACAACTTATTCAAGATGATCTTTAATCTTCCAACTTTCTGTCCTGGAGTAACAAGGTGCCTCACAAGTTACAGGTACGATTTCATTTTCAATTTTCTTTTTTTCACACCTCTTTGGACTGTCATAGCTGAAACTCTTCTTTCACGTCTTATGGATTGAATTGGATCCTTTCTAATTGATCTCTTTAGCTCTAAGTTGAAATGATGATTCCTGTTGTGACCTCCTAATCCAGTTTTCCTCTCTACTGTTCCCTCTTTTTAAAACTTATTCACCGTTCTTTTGGTGGTTCTTGAATGGACTTTGAAGATGGAAGCCAGAGTATGAATGTTGGTAACATTACTGAAAGCCTGAATAATCCTTTTCCTCTCACCATTGCTCAGTCGAGAAGACATATTGAAGCTGACACTAAATGATTTTAACTTCTTTCTAGATGAATAACTCAAAGTTTTTTTCAGTGATTCTTACGACAAATGCTGTCAAAGATGGCTAATTTTTTATCTGAAAACCTGGAAAAAGAAACTCAATTAGTTGAGTGTGTGTGTGTGTGATTTTTTTTTTAATTTTTTTATAGATATTAAATATTTTGTAAGATAGACAATTATCACATGCTGTTACACGATTTGGACAATTTTGCTGTTACACCTGATATATATATATATATATATATATATATATATATATATATATATATATATATATATATATATATATATATATAATATATATAGAGAAAGAAGATATGTTTTTTTTAGATATTAAACATATTGTAAAATGAACAATTATCCCATGCTTTTACACGATTTGGACAATTTTGCTGTTAGACACGGCAATAGCAAATCCGGCATTGCTGACAAAGTTAACCTGGCAGTTTGTTTCGAAAAGTACCTCCAATCTTTACTTGATTGGGAAAGAAAATGGCTTGTAAACTTTAATGCCTCCAAAACGAAACTGCTCTCATATACACACCACAAAGAAACCTCCCATCAGCGTCGCTGATGCTCAATTCCAAGAGATCCTCTCCCGGCGCCTTCTTGCTCTCACCGACCTGAGGTGGAACAACTACACTGAATCAATAGCTTCATCTGCCGCAAGGAAATGTGGTTCTTTATGTCGCACCGGAAGGTTTTTCTCGTCTGAGTCCATCCTTCAAATCTACAAATTCTACTATTCGTCCATGCATTGAATACTGTTTCTATATATGACTGTTGCCCCACTGTTCATCTTGAGGTTCTCGACAAAATCCAAAGATGGATATGCAATGTGATAGGTCCTGACCTGGCATCTCGACTCCAGTCACTTTTTCACAGATGTGATGTGGTTTCCCTCTGTCTTTTTTACAAATATTTACATGGCAACTGCTCTGACGGGCTATGTTCATTGGTGCCCCATCTGCATTAATTTAAGCGTGCTACTGGGTTGGCATCTCGGTCCCACCCCTTTCACTGTCGAAACAATTAAATGTAACCGCCTTTTCTACTCCAACAGCTTCTTCTCTTGTACTTCCCAACAGTGGAATTCCCTTCCTCTTACTCGCCTCCCTGATAGCTATTATCTTCAAATATTTAATTGTAATGTCAATCGACATCTTCTGATGCTTTGAGCTTGATCCCTGTCTTTCTCTTTATCTTTTCCTCAAACATCTCTTTTTACTTTTACTTTCACTTTCTGTAACCCATTTGCGTATTAATGGCACTCCCGCCTTGCTTGGGGTGAAATGCTTAAAATATATCTTATTAGTCAACGAACTTTTATTACAATATATTGTTATAATTGTTCTATTTTAATATATAACTGTTATAAATTAAGCTATGGTTGCCCCTAATTTATAAATTAAATATAATGATAGATATATTAAAAAAAAAGTATTATATTTGGTTTCTATTCTCGGTTTAAGATATCCGCTCGTGTACTTGAAAGATATCAAATGCAGATAAGAAATGACTCCACGAAGTGCCTACTTTCACTTTCGCTTTATTCGTCTGTTACTTTTCTTTCCGTCTATGCGTTTTCTGCATTCAGACAAGAAGATGGCATCTCATACAAATAGCCCTTCGATAACTCTCCGCTTCCTCCCTTCTCCTCCCATCGCTTCCAAGCCCATCCGTGTCGTTACCCTCTACCAGCCGAATAACACACTCTGCTCGGCTACTACCGACGGCTGGTGAGCGGTGTGGCTTGTACAAACACCCGTACGTACACACGCACGCACCTCATTAACATATTCATGAGTATTTCTTCAGCACCAGGGAATTATTATTATTAATGACGTTGTCTTAGGGATCTGTTGTTAGGACACGGATTCGCCCAGTCGACTGTGTGCTCGTCAATACGCCTGATAAAAACTTGGGTGAAAGAAACGACTCTATTTAGGAAAGCGACATTCGAATGCGGGGTGGAGTAATGGTAGAGGTATGGAGATGGGTGGGGGATTGCGGGTTGATATCGGGGAAACTGGTGGGAATATGCGAAGAAAGGGGAAAGAGGGAAAGGAATGAGATGGTTAAAGGTGGGTGTGGGTGGGAGAGCGATATATATCTCGATGATAAGGAAAGGGAGAAAGAGGCGCAGAATGAAAACGGGAGCGAAAGAGAGAGATGGTGAGGGATTTCAGTGCGAAATGGAAGACAGAGCTTCGATCGCACGGACACGAATATTAGTGAAATCAATGAAAATATAATTAAAAAAAAAAAAAAAAAAAAAAAAAAAAACCATGTAGGCTGAACTCTCGGGGTTTCACTCGACGTAAGGCTACATCATGTCAGGCGTGTGGAAAAGTTTCCGACGAAAACACGGTTTTTTCAAGAAAGAACGCTAAAAAATATGAACACACCTATATACAAACATACAGGTGAGGTTAATTTCATCAGTAATACGACAAAAGGGATATATGAATATAAAGAGACAGTTGAGATAGATAGATAGATAGATAGATAGATAGATAGATAGATAGATAGATAGATAATGGACACGCTGAGAATGAGATAGATAGATAGATAGATAGATAGATAATGAACAGGCTGAGGATAAGATAGATAGATAGATAGATAGATAGATAGATAGATAGATAGATAATGAACACGCTGAGGATGAGATAGATAGATAGATAGATAGATAGATAGATAGATAGATAGATAGATAGATAATGAACACGCTGAGGATGAGATAGATAGATAGATAATGAACACGCTGAGGATGAGATAGATAGATAGATAGATAGATAGATAGATAGATAGACTCATCTCTATTTGGAATTTTGTAAATTTTTACGTATATATATATGAAATTGTGGATAAACATTCCGAAGTTCATATTTTGTTATTTTATCAAGTACCATCGACTATCAAAGTCATTTTCAAAAACCAACAAGGTATGCGTCGTAATTACAATTCCTTTGTCTACATCCTGTTGTGAAGCTTGACGTTTATGTACAACTTCGATGACAATAATCAACACCTTATCACAAAATTTGAAAAAATATAATAAAAATTAAATTTCAGACACACCTTGTCGTTTTCTTTAATCAAACCACTATATATATATATATATATATATATATATATATATATATATATATAGAGAGAGAGAGAGAGAGAGACAGTGATGCATATATATATATATATATATATATATGCATATATATATATATATATATATATATATATATATATATATATAGAGAGAGAGAGAGAGTCATTTCTGTTGTTCCCTGCTACTAACAAGCATAATTTTTTTCTCCTGATGATGGTCATGCTGGCTGAAACTAGTCGAGGAATCTAACTGAAGTAATAAAAATGAAAATATTCATATACAACCCAGTGTGTCTGAAGATTTGAATTTTTTTATATTTTTTATTCTTGAAAACACGCTCTGACACACACACACACAGATATATATATATATATATATATATATATATACTTTTCTATTTGGGTGAGTACGCTGAAAGGGGCTCCCAGACTCTAAAACTTTAGGAAATGTCATACCATTACTCTACTGTGCAGTGAGCCCATAGGTAGTCCGAATTTCTGTCTCTAAAACTTTCCGTTGAAACAGAAATAGCATTTGTTTGTAATAAGACCGCATCAATAGACCAAAATCCTTAGAGATGGAGAATAAAAACATGCACAGCTTAGATGTTAAATCCCTATAAGCAAACAGCTTCGTCATCAAGATTCTTACAAAGATATTTTTAAAAGTCAAAACTTATACTCCCATACCAACAGACAAAATTATAGGAATTTTTCTTTTCATTCAAAACCATGTATATACGTATATATATTTTAGGAAAATTTATTATAAAGTGGAAAATGTATTCGTGTGACAGGTTTCATCCTTTTGGATTTTATCGTTCTAAAGTGATCTTTATATTTACGCTATTACATATTTGCACGACGGAGAGGTGACGTAGAAAATTTACAATTATCTATTTTTAAATGTTTGAGTATATACTCTAACCAATTTAATTTGGTTTCTTTGTCTATTTTGTTTAAGTTTTTATCACTTTTGTTATTAAATATCCCTTTTTCTCCCAAGAAAGGTAAAATGATGATTTTCGTCTCAGTAAATTATTTTCTCTTTTAATTAAAGTAGCAGTTTTATATCAAAATTGTGGTCAGACTCATTATGGTTAGCAGCTGATGCATTGAGTGTGTGGTTTTGTAAAGAATCCTTTCTGTGTTCATATAATCTTTTATTTACCTTTCTTGATGTTTCTCCTATGTATTCGTTGTGGCAATTGTTACCAGTGGTAACGTAAAATTCTCCTTTAAGTTTTAGCTTATTTATTCGTTTTATATTAGTTAAGTCTATTATTGTTTCCGAGTTAGTTGGAGCAAATGTTAAGCTTAGATTATTTTCAATTACAGTTGCGATAGAGTTTGTGGCTATAAACATATCCACTTTGTCATAGATAACCCTAAAATTATTCTTGATTCATAAAAATGTATATTTAGTATGTATATTTAGATTTACTCGCACATGCGCGCACGCACGCACGCACGCACACACACACACACACACCTCTCTCCCTCCCGCCTCTCTCTCTCTCTCTCTCTCTCTCTCTCTCTCTCTCTATATATATATATATATATATATATATATATATATATATAATATATATATATATATATATATATATATATATATATATATATATATTAAGCATTACGCCCCGAGCAAGGCGTGAAGCCACTAGGATGCAGGAGGTTGCAGAAGATTTGGAGCGAGAGCAGATAGGAGTGATAGAAGAAAGGACGAGGAGAGGGATAGTGGATAGTGGACATTACATTTGAATAGTTGGAGATTATAGCTCTCAGGGAAACAGGAATAGGGACGGGTGTTCCACAGGCGAGAGGTGCGAGGTATAAAGCTATTGGAGTAGAAGAGACGGCTACATTTAAAAACAGTGAAAGGGTGAGAGCGGGATGCCAGCCTCGTAGGGCGCTTGAAATATATATATAAAGGTTAATGGTCGGAGTTGAATCAAACCAGGGAACATTAGTATTAAAAAAATGTTCAACAGACGCGAGAAAAAATAAGTAAAAATTAACATAAGTTTAAAAATCAAGAGGTCAATTAATATACGCGACCATGGTTTCGACCTGGCGGTTTCGTCGGGCGTTAATTTCAAAATGAAACGCTTTATTTAAACAAAAACCCTAGATAATTATTATAATATATTGTGTATATTTAGGCAGCAACTTTTCATTGATGCATGTTTCATTAAATAATATAGACAAGTTGTATCTTTTTTTTATCTTAAGTAAGTTCCTTTCATATTGTCTGATAAGCTTAATAACATTATCGTTGAAAGACGAAAGGAAATCACCATATTAATACATGTTGAAATCCTATCTAAGCTTTCGGCTTACATAAGCCATTATCAAAGATGACAATTACATTTCAATATATCAAACAATACACGGACGAAACAATAATGATAGTATGTTTTTGCTGCATGAAAAATTTCAAAGCAAAGACAAACTCGTGTTAATACTTCTCGTTTTCTCGTGGTCATGTGTGACGTCACGGGCTGCGATGCGATTTTCGCTTCCGCGTTTCGTATACACGAGTTTGTCGTTGCTTTCGTGAGTCTTCTTGTTAAGCATGTTGTTGTGTGGTCAATATATTAGTCAGATCCTTGATAAACTCCAAAGAATCAGCAATATTATTGGTCCTGACCTGGCGTCTCAGTTTCATTTATTTTCCCACCGCCGTAAATTTGCTTCCCTCTTCCTTTTCTATAAATAGATGCGTGGCAACTGTTCAGATCAGATTTTGCGATGATATGTTGACTTTATGAATTTAAGCGCAGCACATGACTCACTAAATTATTGTTGAGTTGATTAGATGTAACCGTAAGTTCTGTGTTGAGAGTTTCTTTTCTTGCACTTCACGCTTGTGGAACTCCCTTCCGGTTCCGTGCTTGCCAGCTAACTTTAATCTTCAAGGAATTAAATGCAATGTCAATCGCTATTTACTGTCCTCTTGATTACTCATCTTTTGTTCTCTCTCGTTAATAATGTTTCTGTTTGCTAATTCTTCCACACCTATGAAACCCTTGTGTCTAAGTGGCTTTACTGCATTGCTTCGGGTGAACTCAATTAAAAAGCAAATACAGTGAGTTCCCCATATTTGCGGGGTTTAGGGACCAGAACCAACCGAAAATAGTGTTTATAAGTACCTATTTTGATTGTTAAAACCCCATACGCCTTAAACTTTCATCCTAAACACTTAAGAAACATTTCAGATCCTTTTTAAATCATTTTTGAAAAATAGTATTGGTGACCATACACTTACGCGTAAATTTTCTTTCATACGTACAATAACCGTTTTTAATTACGCATAGATCGATACAACCACTGAAAATACTGTATAAAATATATGTAACAAGACATAAAATATAAAATTTAAAATATTTTCTAAAAACAGAACTGTGGTGATGCCCCCAGACTTAGCATAAGCCACTTTTAAGACCCCAGCCGCAGCCCCTAACAAAGAACAAAGCCCAAGCATTACGCATAACTTTGCATTTGTTTTTTACAATGAAGATGTACAATTCTGCGAGTTTTTACCATAAAAATTGACTGTTATATGTTTTAAGTCACTTAAATAACAGGAAAATAATACAAGAATATTTTAAATATGTTCCATTGGGAAAATACGCAAATCGAGGGAGTTCTCAGCGAATTATTTGTACATATGTTCTTCAGAAATAAAAACACACGGATATTCAGAGTTTTCAGTGAATAGCACGTATATATGTGAATGTGTGAAGCCGCGAGTGCTGAAACGCGAATAGGCGGGGGCTCACTGTATGTATTTTTATAGATTTATTAAATTAAATTTAATTAAAATATAAATACTAAAAATTCGACTTAGCATACCAATATATTTTTTGCAATAAGGTTCGTCCTCTTCAAGGCCCGGGGCCTCTCAAGGTAGAGGATTACGTTAAGGGGTCGTTTATATGAATAGGAGGGGAAGATAACGGTTGATTCTAGACTTGAACAGGTTAAGATTATAGCGATAGATGAAACATCCTCTTGAGAGTCTGTTCCATAGGACAGTGGTTCGTGGGAAGAAGCTGTTCGAGTGGAACTTGCTTCTTGCCGATGGAATACGGAGGAAATGTGGGTGGGTCTGCTACTGAGTAAATGGAATGTCTGACCTGGTTGAACCCGGAGATGCAGTTCATCCGGGCACTTTACATGGCGGTAAATAAAGTTAGATGATTACTGGATAGAATTTTAGAATATGTAAGAAAATTTGGGCATTTTTCTTGTCTTGACAGCATTTCTTCCTGAGGTGCCATGCGTGAGGCACACTTGGGCGATCATGTTTCTTTTCGATTCCTGAATGACATAGCGGAAGAATTCCTGTCGGTAGACTGGATGCCAACCAAGGCTATAGAAACCATCTTGTCCTGCTGTCTAATCAGAGCTTGGAAAAGAAGAGTACTTGAACGTCGAATTCTGTTTTTTGATATCTTATTCCCAGATGTTATCTATTACACCAACCGTACATCCAAACTTATAATACCTGGATCCCCAAGCGGTGGACTATCTAGGAACACAGTGCCGGTACAAGGGTCTCGTGTTACCCAATTTATAATACCCACCCCAAAATTAATGCCTCCATACTAGTACCCAATCTATGCACTGTGAAATTGACAAGTTATCCTAACTACAGCCTGTCTCTATGAAATTGACATAAAAGTTTCGCACCCCTATGAATCAGACAGAGATCGGATTCTTGCTAATAATATGATCTCCACTAGAAAATACACCGTCCACAAAAACATCTTTCCGTTTATTTCTCGGTCCGTTGATGAAGAATACAAGCGTGTCCGAAAATTTCGGACATAAAACCTTTCTTTCCTTGCTTCATTTCTGTCATATGATTAATAATTAATATTTAATAAATGTTTTTCGTACTGATTATATTGGTACCCTTCCGTTTGTCCTTGTTTTATTAACTAACCTATCTATTTTACATACATACACACACACACACACACACACACACATATATATATATATATATATATATATATATATATATATATTAGGTTGGTGCAAAAATAATGACGTAATACTGTCAAAAAACGACATTATTACGTCATTATTTTGCACCAACCTCATATATATATATATATATATATATATATATATATATATATATATATATATATATATATATATATTGCCTTTAAGCAGCAATCTTTCTTTCGTGCAAGCTTCATTAAATATGATAGACAAGGTGACTTGATTAAGTTTGTATATAATTTCTCATATTTATCCTAAATTTTCATAAGGGAGTATTGATATAAAATACAAATTTTGTTGTAATCTAATTATGTACAATAGTGGATCCTATGCAAAATAGATGAACAAATCAACTAGAAAAACTGAAAATAAATACAATGTATCTAAACACAAATTAAAGACACGTCATAATCGATCATTCCATCTGAAATAAATCAATAGCGGTAATTTTTAACATCAACTTGAGATTTTTCTTGTTAAAAAATTGAATAATTTTAACACATTTAACATTATGGATAAAAAAAAGCGAATTTTATATAGTGTTTTTTTTCTAGACTTTTTCTAGCGTGAGCAAAATAAATTCACGGATTTGGACCAAAAAAAAAAAGAAAGATCCCCCACCTCTAGAATGACGTCAAAATCCGCGAAAATTTTTTAATAGTTTATTTAATTTGTAACGTATATGAATATAGGTAGAAAAAACAAACGTTGACGAAATAGTAGGGGTCACTAAGCACTGTCCAGAACCAGGATTGAATCCCCGGCTGGTTGGGGATTTCGAAAGTAGTATGCACCGAACTTGGTCTGTCCTCATCTGAGATTCATTTTATCAATTCCCAAAGCCTCCGGTTCGCTTTGAGACCATTAAACAAATATGAGAATGAGCAAAGCAAATTCCTGGATTTGGAAAAAAAAAAAAGAAACCCAGAATTGCATAAAAATCCGCAAATAATTTACCTCTATTGATAATATTTGTAACGTATATAAATGTAGGTAGGAAAAAGTAAATGTTGATAAGATAGCGAGGCTCACAAAGAACGGTCTGTGACCGCAATTAAGGTTTGGCTACACTCCAGTCGGGGAAGAGGGTAGGTAGTACTCACCATGCCTGGAGGTGGTCAGATGGAACAGGGTAAGGGAATTAAAGTTCTTCCCAAATATGTCATTCTCACTCAGTATTCATTTTTTATTATTATTAGTAACGTAATCATTACTTCCAAACGTTTCTTTCTCTCGGTGTTTTTATTTTCGATGCATAAGTAAATGCATGTCTACGTAGGTTGCAGATAATTGCATTTAAAAATACGATTAAAACAGACATATTAACAAAACATTTCATAACCAAAAAGAAGGTATAACAAAAACATATTACCGTAAAATTGTAAATCCGATATAAAACAAGAAATAACACAAGAATATTATTCTTGTATTATTCGTAATTTGCTTCGACGCCATTCCCTAAATCTGCCAAATAACCAATCATTGAAACATTTACGGGAGGGCCTTCTAGACTGAATCGAAAATTTTTCAGCACCTCTCCGATATATATATATATATATATATATATATATATATATATATATATATATATATATATAATGTTCGATGGATGTGAGATTGTGATCCTGAGTTTCACCCTTTGGTGATCATCAGAGAAACCAGAGTTCGTCTGATGATCGCAAAAGCGTGAAATCCAGGATCAAAAACTCATATACAACTTAATATGTTAGATCTATCACTGATATTTGGCGCTTTCCACTATGTACCGCGCGTATAATATATATATATATATATATATATATATATATATATATATATATATATATATACATATATATATATAATGTAAAAGACTCAATCACTAATATTCCATGGTTATAATTTATTATATTGGAATCGTAATCACAATCCAATTCATCAGATATATATATATATATATATATATATATATAAGCATATATATATATATATATATATATATATATATATATATATATATATATATATATATATATATATATATATTGTTCGAAACTGAATCCAATAAATCAAAACGCAGCAACGAGTTATTGCACACTTCAAAAGTTTGTATCCGTTATCAATAACACGTTTAAAAAAAACATATTTCGATTCGCATTATATTTCTTCGTCTCGGATGCTACCTGAATTTTACCAAGAACAAAATAATTTCCATGCCTGAAGATGACTGAATGTACAGCCGAAAGTACCTGCGTATTTAAGAAAGACCTTATACAGCTTATTATTTTAAAAAAAACAAAGATCATAACAATCGTCCTCGAGTGATTCGTAGGTTAATGCATCTTTAAAATTTTGTTAGCGAAGGGATTTCGCCATTTTATATGATAAACTTTATTAATTTAATTTTTTTTGAATGATTCATTATAATATAAATTCGACTGCACCACATATTTGATATATATATATATATATATATATGTGTGTGTGTGTGTGTGTGTGTGTGTGTGTGTGTGTGTGTGTGTGTGTGCAAATATATAGAAAATGTAGCGAAGGAATCATATTTTAAAAAAATAAATATTATTATAATATATATATATATATTATAAGTATATATATATATATATATATATATATATATATATATATATATATATATATATATAGAGAGAGAGAGAGAGAGAGAGAGAGAATTTATCCATTCTATTTTGCAAATTGGGAATCACCTTCCACAAATTTGCTTCCTATAGAAACCTGAAATCAAGTTAAGGGGTCGTTTATATCCCTGTGAAAATACGTGAAAATGACGAGAATATTAACTGTTTTTTCAGTCTACCAGAACTTCTGCCAAAAATCGCTCAGTTTATAACTAAAGCAATAATATTCAATAAATTAAGAAAAGATCATGTGACTTGTCTGGTTAGCCAGAAAAGTTATAAATATGGCATCTGATCATATGTCCCATAAATTTATCATACATCCGGCCCTGATGAGCTTTTCAATCCGAAAGTCTTGAGTCGAAGAGTCAGATAAATCACTTGAACATTTCTTAATTTATTAAACATATGTATATATATATATATATATATATATATATATGTGTGTGTGTGTGTGTGTGCGTGTGTGTGTGTGTGTGCGTGTGTCAGAAAGAAAGAAAAACATTAGCCTAACACAGATTTTAGAAGAATACAGATGCGTAATTTCAATGAGTAATAAAGAAGACTACTTCGAAAAAATATATATTGGTTGTGAAAATAATTTTTTTCGTCATTAAGCCACAGACTTATTGATGTAATTACACCTACAAACACTGATAGATAGATAGATAGATAGATAGATAGATAGATAGATAGATAGATAGATACAAACACTCACATACACATACGTATATATATATATATATATATATATATATATATATATATATATATATATATATATAAGCAGATAAATATTTTTATACAAAAATGAAAAAATAGAATTGACATAATTTCCTGTGTTAGCGAATATACAATTAGTAAGAGTGTGCTGCGTCAGTATTTCTAGCAGGTTTAATGTTAGATGAATTTGACAAAGAACCATAGGCGCTAAAATAATCTAGATTCTTTCTTCGACAGAAGAGAGAGCGAAAATGATAGCGAGACTGGATAAAGTGAAAGAAAGAAAGAAAGAAAGAAAGAAAGAAAGAAAGAAAGAAAGAAAGACAGACAGACAGGCAGACAGACAGAAAGAAAAACAGATATGTACAGACAAGACAGAGACATAGAGAACTGGATGTATAAACAAAGATAAAAAATATTGTTTACAGATACGATGGATATGAACTGATAGTAATAGATAGATAGATAGATAGATAGATAGATAGATAGATAGATAGATAGATAGATAGATAGAAACTGAAATAGATAGATAGATAGATAGATAGATAGATAGATAGATAGATAGATAGATAGATAGATAGATAGATAGATTTATGTATTCAATCCTTGATAGAGTACAGCTTGTGCTCCGTAGGTTAGATGAGAAAAAGATATCAGGTCAAAGATCGACCATTTTGAAGAATATGATAAACAGACTGAGAAAGTAAAAAATAGAACAATTCAAAACACTGGGATAGACCCGTACCCCTTACGTAGCAGCAATGAAGTCACAAGACAGGAAAGAAGGCGAAGGGGACGAGCCACTAGAAGGAGGAGGAGCAACTCAAGGGGGAAGGGCAATTCTGAATTTCTGCTGCGAAGAAGGAGGCGAAATGGTCTGCTAAAATTCATTGGCCCATATCAGAGACATGGGACACGGTCTGAAAGGAGAAAACGAAGCAAAACAGAGTACGTCTTAATCATGGCGTTTCGGCACGGCAGCGTCATGGCTGACTGGGTGAAGTGCAGTGGAAACTCAGTGGGAATGCAGCCCAACTCGTAATGATTGAAATACTGAAAAAGACTTAGAAAAAAAAAACGATAGTAGCAGCAGCTACCGTTGTGACGACGAATGAAGGGGAGGGGCGGTTATAATGGTGGCTTCTAAACGAAAGAAAGGAGAAATATACAGGGAAATAAGGAAAGGTTTTATTATCGATATTCATCGTCGGATTTAGAGAGGATAAACTGTGATGAGTTCGAGAGGCTCGAGTTGACAGTTGATAACCATGGACCAGAACCAGGACAATAACCTCCTTTCATTACACTTTTATTAGAAAGTGGCCTTTACAGTATGATGCCTTAAGCTACGGCATGTTTATCATTTACATATCATTTGCATAAATACGGCAAGAGAGACATAGATAGATGGAGAGAGAGAAATAGAGGGAGAGATAAGACGAGAGAGTGAGATAGATAGATAGATAGATAGATAGATAGATAGATAGATAGATATTGAACTCACTGGGATAGATAGATAGATAGATAGATAGATAGATAGATAGATAGATAGATAGAGAGATAGATAGATAGATAGAGAGAGAGAGAGATGACGAGAGGTTGAGATAGAGAGAGAGAGAGAAAGAAAGAGAGAGAGAGATGACGACAGGCTGTGATAGATTATAATAATAATAATAATAATAATAATAATAATAATAATAATAATAATAATAATAATAAAGTACAGCCCACATCTAACGGAGGGCTTTATCTATGTAAAATGTGTCCGTTTTTATAACTTTTTTTCAAAATTACTCAGTGAAAAATGTCATGATGCCATTTCTGACCTTAGGTCTCTGGTTGGGACCCGGAAAGAAATGAGTACACACGCACCAAAAATCAAAGGAAATAATAATAATAATAATAATAATAATTATTATTATTATTATTATTATTATTATTATTATTATTATTATTATTATTATTATTTAGCCAGGGAATTTGTTTCAAGTTCAGTGCCACAAGATGATTTTGAGTAGATAGTTTCGCCTGTCGTCCGGTTTACACGCCTCCACATTTTTTGTTGCTTGTTTAGGATTGTTTTTATTTCTGGTTTCTTCTAAAATCTTTCATTCTCTTTCACTTCCAGCATCCCATTGCGCCTTAGAGGCATCATTGCCTTATTTGGTGGTGAATTGATTTAAGAAAAAGAAAAAAAAAGAATCTTGCTATTATGAACATTTAACGGGTCTAAATAACTATAAGTGAAAAAAAAAACCTTCCCCGAACTTAACTCTTTTTACATATTTGTTGTACGAGGAATTCCAAATCAGAAGATCACTTTGTTCGGGTCAGGTGTTAATCCTGATAGATAGATAGATAGATAGATAGATAGATAGATAGATAGATAGATAGATAGATAGATAGATAATGAATTGACTTCGATTCAGATATAAATATATTGTTTCTTACTGAATGTAATTTAATTAAAAATCATACTTTTGTGTCCAGAATTATTCTTAGTCCTAATTTCTTATAATCCAATCATTGGAGTTAAGATGCTTAGTCACAGAATACACATGGCGATCAATAAATACAAATATATGTGAATGTGTGTGCGTGGTGGCCTTGCGTGTGCATGCTACTTTGTATCAATAGACACAGTTTTAGTTCTAGTAGCAGGCGAAAAACTGATTTGTCTTCGGAGAGCAGATTGCAGTTGTCTTCGTCGGAACACCGAGTCGTACAAGCGTGCATGCGGCCAAATTGAAATGAAAAAGTCTGCAATATTGGTACGAATCAGATAGATAGACAGACAGGTATGGATAGATAGATATGAATAGACTTAGATAGATAGATAGATAGATAGATAGATAGATAGATAGATAGATAGATAGATAGATAGATAGATAGATATGAATAGACTACCACTGATAGATAGATAGATAGATAGATAGATAGATAGATAGATATGAATAGACTTAGATAGATAGATAGATAGATAGATAGATAGATAGATAGATAGATAGATAGATATGAATAGACTACCACTGATAGATAGATAGATAGATAGATAGATAGATAGATAGATAGATAGATATGAATAGACTACGACTGATAGATAGATAGATAGATAGATAGATAGATAGATATGAATAGACTACGACAGATAGATAGATAGATAGATAGATATGAATAGACTACCACTGATAGATAGATAGATAGATAGATATGAATAGACTACGACTGATAGATAGATAGATAGATATGAATAGACTACGACAGACAGACAGATAGATAGATAGATAGATAGATAGATAGATAGATAGATAGATAGATAGATATGAATAGACTACGACAGATAGATAGATAGATAGATAGATATGAATAGACTACGACAGACAGACAGATAGATAGATAGATAGATAGATAGATACTAAGAAAGAAAGAGATAGATTAAAATAGATAAATACGGAGAAAAAAGAAAAGAGAAAGAGAGAGAAAAGAAAGAAAAATCCCCACGATAGATAATAGATCGATGCTAAGAAAGACTGTTAAAATACATAGACTCTAAGAAGCAAAAGAAAAGCAAAAGAAAAGCAAAAGATAAATTTATTCGAATAAAAATAAATGTTACAATCTATCAATTATTGATATATATATATATATATATATGTATATATATATATATATATATATATATATATATAATTTAATACTTTTCTAAAACAAGGCCACATTCGTGGTATAGTGTTGAGGATTGATGTCGCAACACTGGGGCATTGTATTTTTGTTATTTTATTAGGCGCCAAATAAATATGTAGAGAGAGAATTAGATAAGCATTGCCCCATATTTACTTGTCTGAAAGTCGAATAAATGTAAAAAGACGAATCCTCTTATCTTGATCCAAAATTCAATATGTCCTTTATTCCTCTTTTTGTGTGACGAAATTTTTAAGAATACATGTTTATGAGTACGGCTTTTCTTGGACAAAGTTTACATTTTCAAGATCCAAATATATTCTGTTAAAGTACGAATTACCATTTACTTTAAATTTCAACTTTCAAATTTCAAAGTTAAATTCAAGTAAAATGCCTTTAAAATCGCTTACGGACATGCGTTGAGCGATCAATACCAGGTATGTTAGATATTTTTGCACATATCATAGGTACGTAGGTACGGCTGTAAAATTAATAACAGTTAACTTATATGAATGAAGGTGCAATGATGTTTACGAATTTATTTCGGATAAGTAAATGTTGAGGCACCACCATCGTATGAACTTAAAATTGATTCATTTAAATTCCTATAAAGTTATTTTGAAAATTCGTCTTTTAAAGGATTATTTGGTGTACCCAATTCTAGCGATTCTCCTTACTACGCAGCATTGGTTTGGATAGTTAGATAGATAGATAGATAGATAGATAGATAGATAGATAGATAGATAGATAGATAGATAGATAGATACGTAGAAATGAACTGATAGATAGATACGTAGAAATGAACTGACAGACAGATAGATAGATAGATAGATAGATAGATAGATAGATAGATAAAAAAAACACTGCGAGAGATAAATAGGTAATATATGTTTGATATAAATGCAAAAGGAATTGCCTACATATCCTTAGAATATGATGACTTTATATAGTCACAAACACAAGTATATATATATATATATATATATATATATATATTAGGTTGGTGCAAAAATAATGGCGTAATAATGTCGTTTTTTGACGTAAAAAATACGTCAAAAAACGACATTATTACGTCATTATTTTTGCACCAACCTAATATATATATCAGCAAACATATATTACCTATTTATCGCTCGCAGTGTTTCCTTATCTATCTATCTATCTATCTATCAATCTATCTATCTATCTTCCTGTTCATTTCTACGTATCTATATGTCTATCTATCTATCTATCTATCAATCTATCTTCCTGTTCATTTCTACGTATCTATCTGTCTATCTATCTATCTATCTATCTATCTATCTATCATTTCATTTCTATCTATCTATCTATATGTCTACCATTTCATTTCTATCTATTTATCTATCTATCTATCTATCTATATATATATATATATATATATATATATATATATATATATATATATATGTATATATATACATATATATATATATATATGTGTGTGTGTGTGTGTGTGTATATCGTATAATCTCCGTATAAGTTAAGCCTGTCAGTACTTAAATGGGTGACCGCTTCTGAATATCAGCTGTTGTAATGTTGAGTTTCCGGGTTAATAACGGTAATTAGTAGAACAGACTAGAGCCTTGATTGGCAACCAGTCTAGATGAATGAAAAATATGAATTGAAACCACGCTTGAGACGGTTCCCAAAGTGTTGATATGCGAGACAAACGTCAACATTCAAAAAGCCTGCAATCTAAGATTATTTGACATGTGGATCCCAGTGCACAGGGGCGGGACATGGTCCTATGATGAAGAGAAAACAATTCACTTGTGTTAGTTGTTCATTAAAAACTTGCATTTTGCTGAATCTGACTTTCTCGAAGAGAGAACTTCTTCATATGTATGGCCGCTGGCTCATATATATATATATATATATATATATATATATATATATATATATATATATATGTATGTATGTATGCATGTATGTATGTATGTATGTAAGTAATTATATATATATACTAGCAGTAGAGCCCAGCGTTGCCCAGGGATGTAACAGTAAGAGATAGATCAAGTATCGACCATCAAAAAGACTGAAAAATAAAATTGACAAAGATTATTGTTTAAGGTTGACGGACACGCATGTCTTAATTCGTTTTATTTTTTTCGTTTTTTTTTACGAATTAGTCAAACCCAAACTCAAACAAAAACATTGTTTTCAATCGTTATGAGTCTACCGATTGAATAGAATGTTATTATAAACAATTGTCTTGTAAATGGAATTTTTAAAGCATTCTGAAAGTAAAAATAAAGAAAAAACGTGTGCAAGACAATGAGAAACACTACCTGCGAAAAAAAAAATGAAGTTTTGTTGAAATCGGTTGAAAAATGTAGTAAATCCGGTCCAATATATAAACGTATATATATATAAACGTATATATATTTATATCCAATAATATATATATATATATATATATATATATATATATATATATATATATATATATATATATATATATATATATATACTGTTTAAAATATGTTGTATTTATGAAAGAAAAGCGAACGTTAGCGTTGCTTGAGTCAAATGTGTGTACAGCCAATGTGGACATATGAATCTATACTGTACGGTGAATGTCAGTTTCACGATTCAATTTATCTTCAGCCAATAGTGCGAAGATCATTTAAGATGTGAAAATATGTCTCTACTGTCAATACACACACACGCAGACACACACGCATATATATATATATATATATATATATATATATATATATATATATATATATATATCCAAGTATATGATTGGTGTATATGGAATGAATTCCAATAACCAACAATTACTTATATTTATGTTATAAAATTTTTTTTTTCTTTAAAAATAAATAATTATATATATATATATATATATATATATATATATATATATAGTTTAATTAAAACAGACAGCCTCATATAAGAATTAATGGATAGATTTGTTTTAAAACCTACATTTTTTTATTATTTTCAAAGTTATGTTTGAAGTTGACGACCCGTTTTTATTTTAAAATGTGCTATACGGCTACTGGGCTGACGTAATATATATATATATATATATATATATATATATATATATATATATATATATATATATATATATATATATATATATATATATATATATATATATATATATATTGATAGATAGATATTATCAGAATGCGAAATCGGAGAGCCGTGTTCGAATGCCAGTGAAGTTCCTTTCATTCACTCACGCGCAAGTAATTTTGAGAAAAGGTACGAATCACTCAGCTTCCTACCAACTATCGGTAAATAGTAGAGGAAACGGTATCGCTATAGTATATATTATAATAATATTAATATATAATACTATATACTATATATTATAATATATATATATATATATATATATATATATAGATATATATATATATATATATATATATATATGTGTGTGTGTGTGTGCGTAAATATATATTTTATTATATATAATTGTGTCTTGGGGGCAGTAATACCTCTTTTATACAAGTTTAATTAATTACGTCTGGGAAGATTTACCCTGTTATCATTTTATTTCTTTTGTTCGTATAAGTGCTATCAGTTTCCTTCAATTAAACTTCAATTAAATATATATATATATATATATATATATATATATATATATATATATAATTATTTCTATAAATATAATCCGACATATATATATTATATATTATTTGAAGTGGTATTATATACATATATATATATATATATATACATATATATATCAAAAAGAAGAGACGAAGCGCAAACTTTATGCTTCTTATGTGGATATTTTTTAAACATATATTTTATTTTCTATACTTATGGAAAATAAAGGATCATATACATTTTTTTTTTAAATGTACACATTACAATCAAAAACCTTTGCGGTTTCTCTTCTTTTTAAAATATACACTTTACTCTTCTTCGAACAAGTATAGCCGCTTCCACATATATATATATATATATATATATATATATATATATATATATATATATATATATATATATATATATATATATATATATATATATTACTATATATATATAAAATATATATATATATATATATATTTATATCTATCTATCTATCTATCTATCTATGTATGTATGTATGTATGTATGTATATATACTAGGGTATGTGCGATAGTTCTCGACCGGACACACGACATAATTTCAAAAATCTCACCAAATGACGAAACATCTGATTTTATTTTCGAATAATTTTCGAATCTCTTTTTGTTTGGCTCAAGTAATTTTGTACATACCTTCATATACGTATTAGGTTGGTGCGAAAATAATGTCGTTTTTTGACGTTTAAAATACGTCAAAAAACGACATTATGACGTCATTATTTTTTCACCAACCTAATACATCGAATATTTCACCGGACAAATAATGAAAGAATGTATTTATTTTTCAGCGTTATCTCTTTCCTTCCTAGTCCCTTTAATTCAAAGGTGAATGCTAAGCTATCCGGCGAGACACGAAAAACACGAACTTGGCAAATTTCAAAAATATTTCGGTCGTGCGTTATATTTTTCGGAATCAGGTTGTGTTATAATCCTTCTGAAAAATTCTCAACCACCATATTTTTTTTTAATTTTGTATAATAGAATAACAGTCTAGTCCGGCACAAGTTTAGTTACAGAGAGCACCCATTGACCAGTTTGTAAATCTCCCTAAATAAACAGACGCCATAAATAAACAAAACATTTTCCAATTTAGTATATAAAATTATTATGACCGGGCGCTTACTAGCAAAGGACTATAAGTTTATCTTCGTTTTAGCATGTAGTTTCAAGTATAGAGCACGCATTTTTGGACCGCACAGACTATTCATTTATCCGTATGTAACCTTGGTAACCATTATCCTCTGTCGAGGCGCCTAACGTGGAAAAGTATTATTTACTGAGATTGGTACAAGGCTACAATTATTGGAAACTCAGTGAAGATAGAATTCATTTATCAGTAATAAGGAACTGCTCAGTCAATTTTCTCACCATAATTCCACGATGAGAAGCCTTAGCAAATATTATATTTTCTATTTGATAAGTACCGCTTTGGTCGCCATGATACAAGGCTTATTTTTCCCTGGCCGCATTACAGTTCGTTTTTACCAAGGTAACAAGTCCCAACATGGCAACTATAAACACAGTACATATAATCTCGCTAATATTCAGTCTCGCGATTTTCAGCCAAGATCTCTGGGGAAAAAATTAATCCGACAATATCTATGAGCAGTAGTAATAATTGATTTGTTTTTAATATCAATTATGACTTATAGTAAAGCTGAATCAACCGAAAAATATGATACATTTTAAATTTAAATTTTGTAGTTATCTGCGTAATTCTGCCGTCGGCAATATTCAAAGATGGTGTATAGAGAGACGTTGGAAAGGGTCATGTGTACGTGGGCAGACGGTTGTCTTGGTTGAACCTTTGTGGGGAATGCTATGGTCGGCAACGTTTGTTTAGGTTCGAACTGACGCACATAAACGAAGATAAAACATAACACCTTAAAGAGACCATCACTCTAGTAGCAGTAGTGAATGCTGAGGTTGTGGCAGCCATTGAATTGGGAATCGTGCCAGGGAGTGGTAGGAGGTGTGGAAGCAGTAAAGTAGGAGGCGAAATTACAGTGAAGAAGAAGAGGAAAGAGGAAGAAGAAGAGGAAAAGGACACGTAAAAAAGAAACGGAAAAGAAAAAAAGAAAATGAAAATACTAGAAAAGAAAAATCTAGAATACATACAAACATAGATCTCTCCTATTCTTTCTCTGTATATATATATATATATATATATATATGTGTGTGTGTGTGTGTGTGTGTGTGTGTGTGTGAGAGAGAGAGAGAGAGTGAGACAGAGAGAGAGAGAGAGAATGAATGAAAGTGGGTTTGCAAGTTACCAAGCACGGCTAAGTTTGGCATAAGGGGTGGGATTGCTGTGTTCCTTCCAACTTTCATATTGTGCGAATCCTAGCTTTACAATTTGTTCCTTTCAAATATTTTCTATAGACCTGGGTCCGAACGCTGGAATACGTAAAAAGGCAGCCATATTCCCAAAATGCAGTCGTAAAAAATTGGTTTGAAGATAAGATTATTTTGACATGACTTCGAAAGCATAGGTCACCCAGTAAGAATCGAACTCGCGCCCTCATGACAATAGCAATTTTATGGGTAACTACTAGTCCAAGTTAAGGCACCACGAGTTATTAGTCCAAGTTAAGGCGCCGTGTGTGTGTGTGTGTGTGTGTGTGTGTGTGTGTGTGTGTGTGTGTGTGTGTGTGTGTGTGTGTGTGTGTGTGTGTGTGTGTGTGTGTATATATATATATATATATATATATATGAAGAAAAATATACGGAAAAAACAAACAAAAATCCTTATATGCAATTATGCTGTTTTAATGTTAATATTTCAACATAATTGCATATAAGGATTTTTGTTTGTTTTTTCCGTATGTGCGTCTGTGTGTTTTTACTATTTTTATAATTTTTGGTATTTTTTAATCTTGCATTTAGAATAAAAATAAATATAAATAAGAGGAAAAATTATGAAATTTGTATGTAAAATATGCAGTAAAAACAGACAATACATATACACAAATTATTTACTTCCAGTTACAAGGGTGGAATTATAATTTAAATATCACTATATACATATAAATATTTATTAAAACAATATTTATAATATACAGTTACTCATTCATATCATGACATGTCCATACATATAAATTAATAAGGATATATATACACACATAGAAATAGATGCATATGAATAACACCAACAACAAAAAATTATGTATATGCACACACACACACACACATATGTATATATATATGTATGTATGTATGTATGCATGTATATAAGATCTCTATATAATTAGATATAAACTAATTAAGTCGAGTTATCTAAAAT
The DNA here is from genome assembly GCA_963932145.1 of Acanthosepion lycidas. Lineage (NCBI taxonomy): Eukaryota > Metazoa > Mollusca > Cephalopoda > Sepiida > Sepiidae > Acanthosepion > Acanthosepion lycidas. The sequence continues at coordinate 90,761,353 of OZ010586.1, read as the reverse complement.
ATATTCGTACAAATACACATATTATATAGGGTTATAAACGTAAAATTATAGTTTAAATTATAAATAGACTCCTATGGATAAAAATAATAGGCCAATACAAGATTAATCGTCACTATAACTGCACATCTACTTAAGCAAAATAATATGGGTAAATAGATAGATAGATAGCTAGATAGATGTACATTTGAATAACCATATCTACAAAACACCAGCACTCAAATGGGAAGTATTTTATAAACACACACACACATATATATATATATATATATATATATATATATATATATATATATATATATATATAATACTAAAATGAAAAATAGTAGTTTTTAAAGTGCTCAGTATGTACATACACATATACTACACACACACGGACACATACACACACACACATATATATATATATATATATATATATATATATATATGATAAAATGTAGTTTTAAGGTATGCTATATATATTAGTTAAAGTGCTCAATATCAGAGATAGAGTGTTTGTAAATATAAAAGTGGACATTGAGGTCAACACTCAGAAGTGACAGTATGTTTCATACTTAAACACATTCGTCATGACCTGATGATTGCGTTTAAACATGAAACAGACTGTCGCACTCACACACACACACACATATATATATATATATATATATATATATATATATATATATATATATATAATCAACAGAACTGATAAATTAATTATGCAAAATAGGACAAAATTATTCGTACAGTATAAAAAATAGAAAATTTGAACAATTTTCACGATATTAATAGTCAATATCATGTCTTCTCATCTTTATGATTCGCTGAAATAGTTTTCTAATGTTTTTGATAAGATTTGAACAAGTCTTTTCTGGGATTTTCTTCAATTCTTCAATAGTTACACGTTCTAATTCCTGAAGGTATTTGGTGACTGACGGTTTATTCGAACTTTCAATTCAGATTTTCAATCAGATTCAATTCAGGACTCATTGAAGGCCATGCCAGAACTATAATCTTCTTTTTCTGAAGCGACGCAGTCACTAATTTAGACGTATGTTTGGAATCATTATCTTGCTGGAAGATAATCGCCGCCCTAGATGAAGATTTTGCGCTGATTGTTTTAGATTTTCATCAAAAATTTTTATATAGTCTGCAGTTTTCATTATTCCTCCTATTGCAATTAATTGTCCAGTCTCCCGTGAGTTAAAACAACCCCAAAACATCATCGAGCTGGCTCCATGTTTTAATGTTGCCACTGTGTTCTTTGGGAGGAAAGCCTCACCATTCTTGCTCCAAATATTCTGTACTTCATTATGTCCAAAAAGCTCAATTTTTGTTTCATCACTCCATAGTACTTTTTCCCAAAAGTAATTTTCTTTGTCCAAGAACGTTTTGGCAAAATTAAACCGAGCGACAATTTGACACGGTATGTGAAGAGGGGTTCGTCGTAGTCGGTTACCATACAAGCCATTTCTATTTAAACAACGTTGTATTGTACGAGTACTTACGCTGATACCAATCGTATCCAAATTTTTAGCGATGTCTTTCAAAACAGCTCTTGGGTTTATATTAACCTCGCAACACACTTTTCGTTCAGTTCTTGGTGACAATTTAGGTTTTCTTCCACGCCCAGGCAAATTCTCTGTCGTGCCAAACTGTTTAAACTTCTTTATAACGGACTGTACCGTAGATCTAGGGATAGCTAATTGGTTTGAAATGATACTATAACTATTTCCCGACTTGTGGAATTTAATAATTCTCTGTCTCAAGTCAACGCTAAGCTCCTTTGTCTTCCCCATCGTGTTGTTAACGTAAGAATAACAATGGCGACACTTTATGCACCACGTGATGTCCTTTGCTGGAATTATCATAAATATTCTACTGAATAAATAGTCTAGAAGGCTTCACTGATAAAATAATTATGTAAATTACTTATATATACACGAATCAATCAATTTAACCAAAATTTTCTACTGTATGAATAATTTTGTCTTTTCTTCTTTTGCATAATTCGCCTGTCAAATGTTTGTATTTAATCTATTGTTCTAAAAATTGAGTTTTATTTTCCTTTTTGTGCTTATTAACATATAGATCTTGGCATCATATGGGCATTACATTCTGAGAAATGGATAAAAATATTCAAATTGATAGGTGTCGTTGACTATATATATATATATATATATATATATATATATATATATATATATATATATATATATATATATATATATATATACACTACATGAAAAGATTAAGTAAGTTTTAAATATCAATTGTAACCCGACTTCAAAGTTTCTTGGTAAAATTTACAGTTTTCAGGGATTGTGGTTTTAAACGGTACAACCAATTTTTTTTCAATTTTTTCAATTTTCAAATCTTACATATATATATATATATATATATATATATATATATATATATAAATTATGGCTTTTTGATTTATCAATATTTATATATATATATATATTAATTTATTTATTAAAATATATATATGCCTTATATATATATATATATATATATATATATATATATATATATATATATATATATTATAGCTTTTTCATTTATTAATACGTCAGCTTTTATTACTTAAATGTTATTTTTATTGGATACCCATACTTCAGTAGATGCTCGGTTTAATTTATTAAACACTATATGTATTTATTTTCGTCTACCGGCCTGAATATTTGAGGAAACATATTAAAGAAATAAAAGATTTGATCAACGACGCACTTCATGGCCGAGCCGTTCTAAATCACGTCGGATCTAACAGCCGTTTCTCCTGTCAAGGGTGCTGCATGTTCGAAACCTACAGTTCCAGTTTATTTTTCTATATTTTGAAATATTTTACTCGTTTCTAATGGAAATTAAATTATAAATTGCGCAATATGTGTGTTTAATATTATTTTTAAATATATCGGTTTTTAAAAAAGTATCTCATCTTCACGCTTCAGTTCGCGATGCCTTGTTTTTGTATTTTTTTTATCAAATGTATTTAATATTTTTGTTCCTAAATTTGATGAATATTTATTTTTGATAAGGGTGGGTTATTTTATTTAGTGCATAACACTCTAGTAAATGTTATCGATTTTTACAGTTTATATGATATTGTATATATACATTATTAATAATGATACACTGAGTGTTATTTTATATAAATGAAAAATTTCCGGCAACAATACACACATGCAAACTCACACACACACGCACACACACAAATATATATATATATATATATATATATATATATATATATATATATATATATATATATATATATACGTCTACCTGTTTCATAACGGTTGACTCAGTAGGGCAACTTAGAGCTAAAATTATATAAATAGTAAAAAGACAACTAACCCAGACGATCCGTTCAGGTGGAACCCATGTAGGTTTGTCTGGCTCCTTAGGATTATCTTAGGTCTTGCTCTACTTAGAGTATTGAGCACTTTACTCGTTTTGGGATTTTTTTTTCTCTGGACTTGGAGCTTAAACACTTGACAATTGTTTTCGCCTTGTTTTATTGTTCTTGGTTCTTTCTTTTTTTTATTTCCCATTTTTTCTCAGGTACCAATTTGTTCTACTGCAAGTTGAGCTATCCGAGGTTTTTACAAACGAGTACCACCATTTATATATATATATATATATATATATATATATATATATATATATATATATATATATATATGTATGTATATTTGCGTGTGTGCATTTATTGTATAATAAAGTCAAAACAGGGCGGCTATAAAGAGTGTGCAAAATGATGCAAAACAAAGCCAATATAATTGTTTTGTTTGTTTAACTGCATATCAATTCCTTAAAGGTCATTTAATGTTGAAATTCTTTTTTCTAAGGAGCTTTGAAATAATGACATATATGTTATTCTGTTTTCACAATTGAGTACATGGTAGATAATACTCAGCTTTTGTACATATATATGTTTCTGTGGACATCTTTACTAGAGGCGGTCATGTGGGCATTTTATGTTGTAGTTTTGTTGTCTATATATATATGTGTATATATTTTGGAATACAATTTGATATCTTTAAGAAATTGTAGTATATTATATGGATTAATGTCATGAAAGAGTTTTTTCATGTCGGTTGTTTTGTTGATTTTGTTTAGCGGCATATCAACCTCCATTGGTTACTTAATGTTGACACCTAAATATTTTGAATGCAATTGCATACCTTCAGTTGCAGACAAAATGTATTACTGGTACTTTTTTTACTATAAATATGTATTGCTGGTAATTAATATGTATTTTTATATTTTCATAGTACTTTTATTGTTGTTGTTTGGAGGTTCACTATTTGCCCATAGTTGGGACCCGAACAGATGCTACCATCCCGGATCAGGCTAGACCTGTGAACGATAGCAATTAAGAGATGGTTCCACTTCGCCTCAAAACCTTCCATATCCCGATTAGAGGCCTTGCTGCTAGATGTAGTTTATATGTAGCTTCATACTCAGAACTAGAGCCATTATTTTCCGTGACCAAAAAGTTTTATAAATAAAGGAGAGTGAAACTGGAAAATAGACAAACCTCTCCACTCATACTGTTCCACGATAATATTACCAATTTTTTGCACGCATACACACACGCAATGGGCACAAACACACATCAATATACCGCACAGGCCAATATATATATGTGTCTGTATATATATATATATATATATATATATATATATATATATATATATATATATATATATATATATATGCACACACATGCATATATATATATATATATATCGTCATCCACAGAGATACTGTTTCACTGCATCACTGCTCATCAGTGTGGCTAGACATCCGATTGTCTCAAGCCGGGATCGAATATATATATATATATATATATATGCATCATTGATTGCTTTTTTACGGCTTATCACTCGTTTCCAGGTTATTTAAAGCCAGAAAATATTTTCGCATTCTAAGAATATTTTGGACATGATTACTAATATTAACTCAAAGATGGGTGGGAAAAAAAGGTAGACTCATACCCTAGAGTATTTGAGCGTACGTGGATATAAAGGACCCGACTGGGATTGGAACTCAGCTCTACCATTTCTCATTTCGAGCCGTTATGTATTACACCGTCCGCACACCAAAGCTTACACTACTCTTTATTCCCAAGCACTCAAGTGCAGGCTATATATTTATAAGTCTATTTATTTACATATATACATTTATTTACGCGTGCACACACATACACACACATACATACACACACACATACACGCACACACACACACACACACATATATATATATATATATATATATATATATATAATTTTGAAACTTTTTTAAAATTAATGGAATCTTAACGCAAATCAATGTTCAGGACATGGTGGAAAATGCGAGATCATATTTCGATCTAAAATTCAAGTATTTTGAGAAGGTTGAGAAAGTGTCGGTTTTAAAGAAAAGTTGTAATATAAACGATTAATTTTTTTTTTAAATTATTCAAGAATGTACAGTGATCGTCTACATGTATCAAATTCATCAGAGCAAGAACGTGTCAAGCTAGAATAGGCAAATAAAAAATAGTCTGAAATAAACTGGTCGCAGACGATCTTACAATATATATATATATATATGTGTATTATATATATATATATATATATATATATATATATATATATATATATATATATATATATATATCATAGATAGATAGATATGCATGGGTCCATAAAAGTCTGTGTAAATAGCCATATATTTCTCACCGACGACGCTTAAAATTATACCCATTTATGTATGGATAGTCATAAGGATAATAAAATTAATATTCCCGGAAATACTACATTTAATTTTCCGTTTTTACCCTTTGCTTTTGAATTTCTCTGAATTTTCATTCTCCTTCTAAAATAATTTCCTTATTATCAAAAATTATTTAACATTTTGCGGTTAACAGACTGCAATTTTTATTTATTTTCTTTTTAAACGGATTAAAATATTTTAAAAAAAGTTACCCCAAGTAATAAGAAAAAAGAAAAGGAAGAATTTTACGAACAATTTAATACTAAAAATGAAATATGAGAAATAATATAAAAAAAACATTTTTTTTTCAAAATTATTTTCTGGCCATAAAAATACAAAAGCAAATTAATGAAAATAGTCGATTGAAATAGAACGAGGCATACAATCAAGACGTAGTAAGATGGCAGACAGTAGTACATCACGTGATCAAATCAATATTATTACTTTATTAGGTTTTTGTATTTATTACTTATTTTAGTCCAATTAGAGTTATCTGCCCTTCTATAACTGTTCGAGCCTTCTTTACTTGTTTCCAGGACCATCATCACCACCGTTATAATAATAACTTTTTTTTTTTTTATTGCAATAACAACTGTTCTTTTCATCATAATAGTCGAAAATATTTTCGGCATCATTATTATAAGCATTATTAATTTATGAAGATGTATTTTGACCGGGAACTGGTAATCTTTTTGCGATCGATTTATGTTTCTGACTACAACGCTGCAGTCATCACCATGATTATTATTATTATTATTATTATTATTATTATTATTATTATTATTATTATTGCAAAACTTAGACAAGCGCGCAATTTAAAAAGAAAACGATAGAAAAACGATTCAGTACTTAACAATGTTTAACGATGTTGAAATATTGTTAATATTGGTAAACAGCGTTTCTTTTATTTTTCTTAAATCGCGCTTTCTTATAAGTGTTTTAAAATAAAGTAAAAGTTACATCAATCATTATTATTATTATTATTATTATTATTATTATTATTATATGTTATGTTTCCTGCTTTGTATCCTGTAGAGTCGGGTCCAAACTATGGCCCTTAGGCCCTATAGGAAAATTGTCATTCAATTGATAGCACTTTTATTAGTATATGTGATGTTCCTAGTAGGGTGATCTTCTGGGTAACTTGTATGTTTACATTAATTGGGACACTTAGTAAAATTGTCCATCCTTTTTCTCACGAGGCCCAGAGCTCCGATTACTATTGGTACGACAGTCTCAGTCTTCATTCCCCACAACCTGTTAATCTCGATCTCCAGGTCCTTGTATTTGGACAATTTCTCGATAATTTTTATGGGAGTGTTTCTCTCAGATGGTACTGCTATGTCAATAAGCATAAAAGTCTTGAACTTCTTGTCTTTTATGATAATATCAGGTCTGTTGACTGTTATTTCCCTGTCAGTTTGAATTAGCATGTCAAGGAGGATAACTATATCGTTATTTTGGGTAACAATGTCTGGTTGGTGCCCATACTATCTCTCAGTGGTTTCGATTTTGTGCTTCTTGAATATGTTCCAGTGCATATATGTCGCTACCTTGTTATGTCTGCGGGTATATTCATTTTTTGACAGTTACATCATCATGTTTTCTCTATTTATAAAAGGCAGGATATGTGTGTGTGTGTGTGTGTGTGTGTGTGTGTGTGTGTGTGTGTGTGTGTGTGTGTGTGTGTGTGTGTGTGTGACGAATGCACGGCCCCAATTTTGGACGGATTTTCACCAAAATTTTCATGCACATGCGCCAAGTTAGCGGGATGTCCCAGACCGACGTTGCATTTCCCAACTCCCATCGATAGTGGAAACAATAGATTTTTTTTCATGCTTCTACGGCAGTTTTCATGTAGTTTGCGGCCATTTTCTACTGCCCAGAGTGAGAGCCTATAGATGGCTGCCATGAATAGGCAGAAGGATACTATTGACCAGCATGAGAGCCAACAGCTGACTGATACGAATATTAACTAGCATGCTAGCATGCAAAAAAAATCGATAGCTGCATTCGTCACAACTGAGAAAAATTTAAATCTGCATGGCACTTTACTCCAATTGGCTCATTCGCTTGCTTAATCTCAACGTTGATTCTGATTCCGCAGAACTGGGTTTGGGTGTGAAAAAGTATTTGTTGTTAATATTTTTTTTTAATTCGGTTTTTCCAGTTACGAGTCCTTTATTAAAGCTGATCGTTTTGTGTTCATTTTTTTAGTTCTTTTTTCGTAACAAATTTAATGTTTAGTATAGTGCTTAGCGACATCAGCACCGCAAAGGGCACTCCTTTAAAGGCAAGGAAGGGCAAAAATATTTTAAGTCAAGTGATAGGGATTGCTGTATGAGTCGTACGAATTTTGAATCAAGCAAGGGTCATGCTGCTAGTTATTATTATATTTGATTTCTGGTGGATGTCCATTTCCTTCCTAAGGTCAGAAATTGCATCGTGACATTTTTGTAATAAATAAAATAAAATAAATAAAACAATCGAAGCACCACACATTTTAAATTGATAAAGATCTTCTTCTTTTTTTTTTCGAATTTGTTTGAGGCATAGGCTACCAGGGATCCCTTCGATGAAACGATTGGAACCTTTTCCAATCAAACTGAGGGTTGTTATTGTCATTATTATCACTGAGTAAGAGAGCATTGCTCCAACAGACTGACACTGGGGTATAAATATACGAAGCCCCATATAATCACTATGACACTAAGTTTGATAAACGTATATCAGGTACATGCATCACAGCCAATGTTCAAAGTGCGATGACAGGATTTGATAAAAGAAGCTCATAACCTTGCGATTCGGAGGAAGTTAGAAATAGTTTCAGGTCACGTCACCCAATCTTAGAGTTGTTCTGGCACCTCGTTTACAGTCGCTCTCTCACAGACGCGCCGTCGCCTCTCTCCGAGGAGCTGCATTCGCTGGTTCCCAGACTTCATGAATTCAAGCGCCCTACGAGGCTGGCATCCCGCTCTCACCCTTTCACTGTTGAAACTACTAAATGTAGCCGTCTCTTCTATTCCAATAGCTTCATGTCTCGCACCTCTCGCCTGTGGAACTCCCTTCCCTACTCCAGTTTCCCTGAGAGCTATAATCTCCAGCTATTCAAATGTAATGTCAATCGACATCTCCAATTGCCTTGATTTATCCACTATACTTCTCCTCTATCACTCCTATCTGACCTTGCTCCAAATCTTCTGTAAACCCTTGCGTCCTAGTGACTACCCGCCTTGCTTGGGGTTAAACGCTTAAAAAACAGAAAAAAAAGAGAGAGAGCGATTTAAGAAAAGAAAAATAAAAAATAAAAAGTATTTAACAATGTTCAACAGTATTTCAACAGTATATCTGCCTTCTTCAAGTTATGTTTACAAATTGTATACAATTATAAAAATCTATTAAAGAAATCTTCAAAAAATTATAAGTCTTTGTACAAACATCTCTTGTCTTGAAAACGGACGTACTGGTAATCAACGCGTCAAAAACATGAAACAAATCCAGCGTGAAGGCATGCAAATTAAACTTGCGTAATATGATGATGATCTTGCTCACTATGAACTTTTCTGTTAGTTGATTAGTTTCTAAGAGAAATTAATCAAACGGTTTAGTATAAATCATTATTATTATTGTTACTATTATTATAATTCACTCATTGAATGTTCATATCAGTAATAAAAGATGGTTGATACTAGAGAATTAATTACAGCTAGCCTCTTCTGTAGCTAACTTCTTTTTCTTTTGACAGGTCTTCTTCAATAAAATTTACTGGACATGAGAAGCCTATTTCCCAGCCTTATTGTTTTAAGTGAAAGATTTTATAAATACCGATCGACAGTAACCCTGCTGAATCGTAATATCTGCGTCATGACGTTGAGAAGTTCCAGAAAACCATAACGTGAGTTGACCCAGACCTTGCGGGTGAAACTGGGTAAACGGAACTGTTCCTCGATGGTTGTGTTAGCACAAAGTCACAAGTCATCGTGACCGAGGGTTCGTACGTAATGGCCTGGTTCAGACTGTTGATCGCACCTGGTTATGCACTTTCTACCCAAAACTAACTGAAACTGCCGTATCATAAACCAGTTTGGTACCGGGGTTAGTGAAGCAATACAGATGTGCATGAAAGGGCGCCTGCAATTGACCTTGACTCTAACCATAACCGTGCCGAGATAACTCACGCCATTCTGACAGTTGGGCGTACTCGGAAACGAGGTGACAGACATCATCATTATTATTATTATTATTATTATTATTATTATTATTATTATTATTATTATTTCCTTTTATTTCTGATGTGTGTTCATTTTTTCCGGGTCCCGCCCAGAGACCTAAGGTTAGAAATGGAATCATAAAATTTTCTACTGAAAAAAAAAATTTACATAGATAATGCCTTCGTAAGGTGTGGGCTGTACTCATGAGAACAATTTTTTGTATTTCTTTAAGGCATGAGCTTCAATTAGTCTACTGAAATCTTTTCTAACTAATCCGAGGACTCCAACTACAACAGGGATTGTTGATGACCTCATAAGCCACATTTTTGAGATTCCAATTTCAAGGTCCTTGTATTTTGATAGATTTTTGAAGATCTTCAAAGATACATTGCAGTCTGCAGGGACTGCCATATCAATAAGGAGGCACTTTTTTTTGTGGTCTTTAATAACAATATTTGGACGGTTGGCCTTGATTGTTCTGTCAGTGTGTATTGTGTAGTCCCATAGAATTGTAACAGGTCCTATCTCCGTAACCGGGTCTGGGTGCTGTTCGTACCAGTTTCTTGCAGTTTCTTGCAGTTTCCTTCCCGTAGAAGTTGCAGATTTTTCAAGTGCAGTTATTGGCCCACACTGTCATGTCGGGTTTTATATTCAGTGGGTGCCAATACCGTGCAACCTGATGCAAGATAGTCAGTTGTTTCTGGGTATTTATCACAGAATCTGCATTTTGGGCCAACACAATTTATTATTATTATTATTATTATTATTATTATTATTGTTAGAATCCATCCTATATATAAAGAGAAGGAAAATATTTTGGTGAGACATGTAGAAATTTAAATAGATATTATATCAACGTAAGCGGAAGTTTTTACAAAAAAACACACTCAATGCATGTGTCATAATAGTCGTAATAGGTTTGATTATAATTTCGACTTAAAGAATGCAGTTCTGATTAAAGAAGAAAGAAATATAAGGTGGAAATATATTGGAAGTGCAGTAATATCTTAGTCTTTTTTCAAGGTCATGTCGCATTTACTCTTTCCTCTCAAAGTATACAGTCTTACATCGGCATCACGTTGTAACACCGGTTCACGTATGATCCAGGAAGTTAAGCAACGTCAGACCTGGTCAATAGCTAGTTGGCTAACCGCTTAGGACTATCAGGTACTATAAGCTTGGATGTGCAGGTGGTTTAATGACTCGGAATTGTTAATCGGAGAGCCGAGTTTCAATTTCAGTTGGGGTCGTTATATTCACTTGCGGGCAAATACCCTTGGGGAAAAATATGAATCAACTTCTTCTTCCCCCCAGCTACGGGTTAAGTAGTAAGACGTGTATCACTTAATGATTATTATGACCAAAAAAGAAAAAAATCTTAGAATCTAAAAAAGAAAAACGAATAAATCTCAAATAATGCAATGTGTGATCGTTAAAACCAATAAGGATAAAAGAAATAAAATCGTTAAAAAAATCTGAAAGAGATAAGCTAATTTTAAACTTTAAATACATCGAATGTCAACATTTGAATCAAACGCTGAAAGTCTCTGTATCTTTAACGTTTCGATGTAAACTGTAACAGACATTTATTGTATTTGTTAATACTTATTTTGATTCGTTTTAAATACTGTTCAGTTTTTAATAGATTTTTTTCTAATACATCCCTGGCAGGAATTGAACTAACAATTACTATGTCACCAAATTAATTAACCAACAATTAACAAAAATGAAATAGCATTATACGTGCACAAAGGAATGAGAACAATCTACTCACTCAAATTGAATAAAGGGTCCAATTAGAAATTCCTTCAAGGTTATCCGGCTCGAGAGACACCTGAAGAAGGCCGGAGGGCGCAACGGCCAAAAAGTGTTGGTAGTAACAACAAAGAAGAGGACATTAGTCCAACTATAAATAATAATAACTCTTTATCCTAGAAATTCAGACAGGAACTATATAACTGTCATTTCTGTGATGTGACCAACTCATAAGAAACGCGTGTAACACAGGAGATTCCATATTTCCAATCTGAATTAAAGGAGTTTACATTATTTACATTCAGACTAATGTCCTTATCTTTGTTGTTATTATCAACTGATCACCTTCTACCTGAATTTCTGGGAGGAGGAGTTATTATTTACAGTCAGGCTAATGTCCCCATCTTTGTTATTATCACCTTATCAATTCTATCTGAATTCCTGAGATGAGGAGTTATCATTATTTATATTCAGACTAATGTCCTTATCTTTGTTGTTACTATCGAAATGTTTGGCCGTTGTGACATCAAGTCTACTTCAGGTCTCCGTCGATCCAGAAAACCTTCAGTGTCCAAGAGTTAATAGCACAGAAGATTAAAGTATTGATCAGTAAATTTGCTGACATAGTAATTGTGAGTTCAATCTATGATCCGGATAGTGAAGACATACTTGGTGGAATCAGAATGAACAATAACCTTGTCTTCACTAAAAGACAATTAAAGAAGACGAGATAAAATTAGATATAGACAGCGGAATTTGAACAATTTACCCTTGTAGATTGAATAAAGTGTTCAATTCGACATTCCATCAATGATAGTGTTATCAATTCGAAAAGTCAAATTGGCACCTGATATCAGGAATTACTTACGGTTTGTTGTTAACTGGAGCAAGGAATGGCTTGTTAATTTTAACGCCTCCAAAATTAAACTACTCTCTATCAATCACCTGCAAGATCTCTTCCTGACTCCCTTCAGTATGCCTGATACTGATCTTCATGGCAGTGATTTGCTGCGTCTTCTTGGACTTAAATTCTTGGATGGGATGAAGTGCAAAGATTATACTGAATTTATTGCTAAGACTGCAGCGAAAAAAACTTGGTTTACTGTGTCCTGCTGGACAATTTTTTCTATCCTGAATCGATCTTATATGTTTATAAGTCTGCAATTCGTTCATGTCTTTAATATTGCGACCACGTTTGATCCGGCACTCCAGCTGTCTATCTAGAGATTCTTGATAAAATCCAAAGAGGAGTCAGCAATATTGTTGGTCCCAACCTGGCATCTTGGCTTCAGTCACTTTCTCACCGCCTCTTCCTCCCTTTTCTCTAAACACTTTCATGTTAATTGCTCGAATGAACTGTTCGCTATGGTACCTAGACTTTATGAATTTATGCACAGTATTAGATTTCCGGTAAGGTCTCATCAATTCACAGTTGAATTGACTAGATAGGACCGTAAGTTCTATGCTAACAGTTTCTTCTATCTAACCTTTCACTTGTGGAACTCTTTTCCGGTTCTTTGCTTTTAAAGCAATGTCAATCGCTATCTACTGCCTTCATGATTCGTTTTCTTTTTCTTACACCTTAATAATGTTTTTCTATCTTTTTCTTTTTTCCTTATTCTTTCACACTCAGCAACCTCTTGTATCTTAGTGACTCTGTTGTCTTGCATGGAATATGAGTAAAAAATAAGATTACCCGGATGGAGAGAACGAGGATGAAAAGGGATAACAAAAAGAAAAAAGTTTATTCAGAGCTACAAAGGACAGGACAGTGAACAGCCATGATTACTCACGCCCTGAATGGACACATCACATAGAAAATGAAGAAGAACGCAAAAAGGGTATCGCAGAATATCATGCATCCACGTGTACATTCAACAACTGTGACAACGCGTGGATATGATGTCAAATCAGTCGGGTTTCGATCCCAGCTTGAAACAATCGAACGTCTAGCAACACTGAGGAGCTGTGGTACAGCGAAACAGTCAGTCTGTGGATGACTATATCTATCTATCTATCTATCTATCTATCTATCTATATATATATATATATATATATATATATATATATATATATATATATATGTTCCTGGAAATCCGGTTGAGCTTTCTTGGGAAAGGGTTTTTTAAAAAAAAAAAAAAAGCATTACACTTCAAGTAAATTGAATTGAGTTCTTCGAGCCGCTGGCGTATTTCGTATAGAAAAGAACGGGAGGCAGTATATATATGCATATTAGGAGGCACGATGGAATAATAGCGACTCAGATTGAGGAATCCAAGAGCCGAGTTCGAATTCCAGTCAGATTCATTACCTTCACTTACATGCTAATATCCTTGGGAAAGGTATGAATAGCAAGACAGACTTGGTTCTATAGCCTTGGATGGCAACTGGTTTTCGAGAAGGAAAACTCAGAATTCAAAACATGCGGAGGTTTGTTTGGGGACCTTGTGGCACGTAATGCACCAGGTCTCTGTATTTGCCCCTTCAAAAAGTGTAGTTGGTTCTGCGCAAAACCTTCACCACTATAATCAAATCATATGTGCTGGTGTATAAGCTGTTGGTTCCTAGGAGCTGAGTTTCTTGCCCCTCATACGTCAAATGCGACAGGTGAGTCCGGCATATATATATATATATATATATATATATATATATATTCTGACACTAATTCAGTCCACACCAGGTTTGATAAGACAGGCGACATATATTTTCGTCTATCGAAAGAGCTTATTTTTAGTAATTATTTTCACTGTAATAATAAATACATTGAGCTCTTTCTGTGGATCAGTTTTAAGAGTTTATATTACTAGGATCCACTTGGATTATATACCAACGAAGTTGTTACCGTTACTATATATATATATATATATATATATATATATATATATATATATATATATATATATATATATATATATATACACGCACACACACATACATACATACATATACACATATATAGTAAATGCTCGATTTAGCTTCCGGGCGCATATTTAAAAAATCCTGTTTGAAGGGGGGCGCTTAACTGAGAGGGTACTAAATGGAGAGAGGGACATATTTAAAAATATTATTTGAAGAGGGCATTTAATCGAGATCGCATTAAATAGAGGGGGGCGCTTATTTAAAAAATGTTTTTAAAGGGGGTGCTTATTCAAGAGGAACGAATATTTTTTTCAAATGTCGTTTGAAGTGGGTGCTTAATCGAGAGAGCGGGCTAAAGGGAGAGGGTCCTTATTTAAAAAATGTCGTTTGAATGGGTGCTCTATCGAGAGGGTCACTTTATCAAGAGGGGGCTTATTTAAAAACTGATGTTTGAAGGGGGCATTTAATCGAAGGGTGTGCATATTTAGAAAAATGTCGTTTGAAGGGGGCGCTTAATCAAGAGGGCGTATTTTTTTAAAATATCGTTTGATGGGGATGCTTAATTAAGAGGGGGGAACGTTCTTTTACGAATGTCGTTTGAAAGAGGTAATCGATGGGGTGCTAATTCAATAGATACGCTTATGTCCTGTGAAAGGGGCGCGCAATCGAAAGGAGCGCTTATTTAAACAAATGCAATTTTTGTCCATTTCAATACGACAGCATAAAAACAAAAATAACCAGTCACTTTTAACACAAATAAAATTTAGTTAAATTGTTCAAAGTTCATCTTCATCGTCCCCCAGTATCTTTATCTACCAATTGGTCTTGTGCTATAGGCTTCCTCTGTGTACTTCCTGGGACTTTTGTTTTAATGGATTTTTGTCATTTTCTGTCTTTAAACACCCAGATTCAAATAAGCGCCCTTTTTCGTTTTCCATATATATCCGTTTAGTCACCCCGAGGTGCATATTCGTGAGGGCCATTTATTGTAAATTCCTTATGGGAAAGGAGCGGTAATTTGATAGGGGTACTTATTCTAGGGTAGAAATGGCGCTAAATCGAGCATTTACCGTAGCAAGGTGTTTTTGCAGTTGTATGTGTGCGTAAGCATCGCCATAACCCACTGTATCTTAGAAAATACAGAACTAAATATGAGCAAGCGTTTCTATAGCCAAACATCTACATGAGTATGCACTTGGTCGGGTGTTAAATACACACACACACACACACATACATACATACATATATATATATATATATATATATATGTGTGTGTGTGTGTGTGTATATATATATATATATATATATATATATATATATATATATATATATATATATATATATATGCAGAGCGAGAGACGTCAGAGCATTAGTATCTCTATAGCATTTGCTTCATACTTAACTTACTTATTGAATAGTCACTATTTTCGTTTCTGACCTTCCATACAAGTCGGTCGTGATGAGATTCGAGTCCAGGTCGATTGTCTGGAAAGCGAATGAATTGTCTCAAAACTCGGCCACTTTTATGAGTGCTTATGCAAAACTCTCTCTCTCTCTCTCTCTCTCTCTGTATATATATATATATATATATATATATATATATATATATATATATATATATATATATTAGTGGTCAATTTCTATCTATGAATGTTCACATCTGTCTATCTGTGTGTCTCTATTTATCTGACTATGTATCAGTGTCATTCATTAGTGTATATACATACGCACGCACGTAAGTTGATGATTCTGTTTAAGCCTAAAACAGGGTGTCGCCACTGGGTTTTGAGCCCAATGTCCACTTTGATATTTACATACAATCTATCCCTGACATCGAGCACTTTAACTCATAAGTATATCATGCCTTAAAACTATATATATATATATATACACACACAGATATATCTATTACAGAGTTCATATTTTTTTCTTTATCTCTTTGTTTCTATCTCTCTCTTTCTCTCTGTCTATCTCTCTCTTGCTCTCCCTCTCTCTCCCTATATATATATATATATATATATATATACATATACATATATATATATATATATATATATATATATATATATATATATATATATATATATATATATATTATAAATTAACTGATTTAAAATGTTTTTTTCGATACACATTTCTAATCATGTTTCAAAAATGGAAGCTTCCATTTTTTAAACATGGTTAAAACTGTGCAGCGAAAAAAGACACATTTTAAATCAGTTAATTTATAATATTAATGCTCTGTAAATTTACATTGAGCACTATTTTGTAAAAATAAAAATATCTATAAGAACACCGGATTATATATCTTACTGTTCTTTCTTTATATATATATATATATATATATATATATATATACCTCCTAGAATGCACACTATGCCAGAAACAATATGTAGGTAAATCTGAATGGCCCTTTCACTACAAAATTAATAATTATCGTAAGTGAATTAAGTCGACTTCGCATGAAAAATTATTAACTGTAGAACAGCATTTCCGCCTGGAAAAACACGATTTCAAAACCCATGCCAAATTCACTATAATTGAGAGAATAGAAAAGTTCAGAGCAGATAACATTAGAAAGATTTTAGAGTCCCATGAAAATAAGTGGATACAACGTCTAAAAACACAACATCCAGCCGGGCTAAACCATAAATTTAACAATATATAGATAGTACCAATATATAACTCAACAAATCAAAACCTACCCACATTTCTCACCCACACAAGACAGACATGCTTACGGAGGTGTGGAGGCCTAACACTTATTCACTCACCCACACGAACATACACATTTACACACATCATACTCACTCACTCCCTAATGAGCCAAATGATAATACACACCCACAGCAATACACACGCTTACACATATCATACTCACTCACTCCCTAAGAACCAAATAACACACACACAAACACTAAGCAGAGACACATCCCCTCAACAGGTCCAATAAAACTGTCAAACTGACCAGAGAATTCAGAGCAACAATGTATCTATCCAGCTCTTATCTCAAATAACAACTTAAAAGAGACTGTTTGACCAACACAAGGAATGTTAAAAGATTCATGTTAAAAAGATAAAAAAATAAAAAAAACAAATGAAAACTAGACAAAAGTTCATTTTCTCCATCAAGACATTCATTTCTGTAGTATACTGCAACCAGCAAGCAGAAATATTTCTCCTCCCGATGATGGCCATTTTGGTCGAAACTAGTCGAGAAATCTAAATGGAATAATAATAAAAAAAACGAAAGAATATTAATCTACAACCCAGTGTGTCTAAAGATTTTAATATTTTTATTTTTTTATTGTTCAATATATATATATATATATATATATATATATATATATATATATATATATATATATATATATATATATATTTATATATAATCATTTTGTGTGTCCGTTTTCAATACCAGTTTAAATCGCTATAATAAAGCAGACTCCTTATGAAGGCAGGACTGTACATCGACAGAAATGTCATGTAAAAGAAAACAGCAAAAGACACGAAGAAAATTCTCGTGAATAAGGCGATATAGGGAGGAGAATATCATGTCTAAAAAGAAGATCCCCACAAAAAATTTCCTTGAAAGTCTATTTTGAAAATTACCTTGACGATTTATTTGAACCCAGAAATAAAACAGTAAAACGGAATTCAAGTAACATACACAATTGCTGGAAAGCCGACTTTGACATATTTTGACGCCAGCAAGCATCATGAGCCTCCTTTTACCTTCATCGAGCGCAAATTTCAACGAAGAAGAAAAATGCAATCTTATGGGCTGCAGATTTCTGAGTATAGATTATCAAAGTGTCGGTACTCAATGATGACAGCTTAACTATATATACCTACTTAAAAATATCTCAAATGTACGTTACTTAATCAATTCACGCATATATATATATATATATATATATATATATATATATATATATATAGCCATCAGGTAGAAGGTTCTTAACAAGCGATGATTCGTAAACTATCCTCTCTTGAGAGAGCGCCGATTGAATTACACCTCTCGTTTTCCTGCTTGTTCTAATTTTATTAATTTCTTCTTCTTCTTCTTCTTCTTCTTCTTCTTCTTCTTCTTCTTCTTCTTCTTCTTTCCCTTCTATTTCTTCATCATTTTCTTCTTATTATTATTCTTCTTTCCCTTCTATTTCTTCATCATTTTCTTCTTCTTCTTCTTCTTCTGCTTCTTCTTTCCCTTCTATTTCTTCATCATTTTCTTCTTCTTCTTCTTCTTCTTCTTCTTCTTCTTCTTCTTCTTCTTTCCCTTCTATTTCTTCATCATTTTCTTCTTCTTCTTCTTCTACTTCTTCTGTTTCTTCTTCTTCTTCTTCTTCTTCTTCTTCTTCTTCTTCTTCTTCTTCATCATTTTCTTCTTATTATTATTATTCTTTCCCTTCTATTTCTTCATCATTTTCTTCTTCTTCTCCTTCTTCTTTCCCTTCTATTTCTTCATCATTTTCTTCTTCTTCTTCTTCTTCTTTCCCTTCTATTTCTTCATCATTTTCTTCTTCTTCTTCTTCTTCTTCTTCTTCTTCTTTCCCTTCTATTTCTTCATCATTTTCTTCTTCTTCTTCTTCTTCTTCTTCTTCTTCTTCTTCTTCTTTCCCTTCTATTTCTTCATCATTTTCTTCTTCTTCTTCTTCTTCTTTTTCTTCTTCTTCTTCTTTCCCTTCTATTTCTTCATCATTTTCTTCTTCTTCTTCTTCTTCTTCTTCTTCTACTTCTTCTTTCCCTTCTATTTCTTCATCATTTTCTTCTTCTTCTTCTTCTTCTTCTTCGTCTTCTTCTTTTTTTCCTTCTTCTTCTTCTTTCCCTTCTATTTCTTCATCATTTTCTTCTTCTTCATCTTCTTCTTCTTCTTGCGTTTCTTCTTCTTCACCGCCGTTTTTCTTTCTCCTTTATCTTTTTTTCTCTACATTTTTATGTCCATCTTTTTCTCGACGTCTTCTTTTTTTCTTTTCATCATCATTCATTTCCTTCTTTGTTTTTTTTTTCTTCTTCTTCTTTGTCTGTTATTCTTTTTCAATCGATTTTCTCCTTCACTTTTCCTTTTGCCTTGCTTCCTTTTTCTTTCCGTTCGAATCCTCTTTCCTTCATTTTTTTTGTTGTTATTATTTATTTGCTCTTTTCTGTCCTTTTTCATTTTAATTCTTTCTTTTCTTTTACTTCTCTTGATATTTTCAATTTTTCACTCTAGCCATAAAACTAACTCTCGCACTCTCACTCCCTCCATTTCTCACTCACTTTCTCTTTATCCTGTAGTTTTACCCCCTTCTTTCCATATGTTTTTCTTTACGAATTCTCTACTTCTCACCCCCTTTCTTCTTTTAATCTATTGCTAATTATTTTCTTTCATCTTGCATCTCTTTTTCTCTTTCCTTCGTCTTATTTTTCTTTATCTCCTCCATCTTCTATATATATATTCTATATGATTTATACCTTCTTTATTCTCTTTCACCTCTTCATTTCTTCCTTCCCTCTTTTTACATACCCTTTCTTTTTCCCCTCCTGCCTTCTTTCTTTTCTTAATTCTTTCTTTCTTTAATTCATACCTTCTTTTTTTTCTTTTCTTCCTTTTGCTTCTTTTCTTGTTTCCTTCCTTACTTATTTCTTATTTTCTTCTTTTTACCATCTCTTTTCTTCAGTTTTACTTCCTTCTTTCCTCCATTTTTCTTCCTTTCTCGTTTTCTTTGATCTTTCATATTTTTTTTCTTATTTCCCATCTTTTTTTCCCTTTCTTTCTTCCTGTGTTTGTATATTCCTTTGTTGCTTCTTGTTTTCTTACTTTCCATTTTTTTCTTTCCTTCCTTTGCTTCTTCCTTCTTTTTTTCCTTCTTTTTCTTCCTTCCTTCCTTTCTTCCTTACGTAACCTTAGTATCTTCACCACATGAACATCTCGTTCAATTCTCTCCATTTCTCGTTTCTTCTTCTATTATGTTTCCTCTTTTGTTTTTGTTTTTTTTCTGACCAGGGCTTACAATTCTCTTACATTGTCTTCTTTTTCTTCTTCCCTGCTACTCTCACTTCCTCTTTTTATTCCTTTTATTCTTTCCCCTCCTTTTCCTGTAGGCTCCTTTTTCTTTTTCTTTTTTTCATGATTTCTATTTTATACTTCATTCTTATTTTGCAATACCTTTCCTAAATTCCCTTAATGCTCAAATCTCTCCCATTTTTATCCCTCGCAACTTTTACCCTCACGCTTTTTCTATTCTCTCCATTTTTCAATTATCCTCTTTCTTTTAATCTTTCTTCCCCCTCTCTTTACCCATTCTCCTTTCTCGCTTTCCTTCAATTCTATTTACTACGTCTCTATCTGTTTTCTTCTCTTTCTTCTTTCTTCATTACTTCTACCTCTTTTCTTTCATTTCTTTTTTTGTATCTATCACTCGCTTTAGCTTGCTTGGTTTTCTTCCTCCCTGTCTTCATTATAGCTTCTCTTAACATTCTCTTTTCACCCCCTACTTTCCTTTATTTTTCTTTCTTTCTTTCTTCAGCTTTCTTTCTTTCTTTCTTTCTTTCTTTCTTTCTTTCTTTCACTTATTTCTTAATCACTCACCACTCTTAATCTTTGTCCGCTTTCTCTTCCTCTTTCTTCTTTTCCCCTTCTTTACTTTCTCTATTCCACTCAAATGTCCAAACGACCCTTCAACGCTGCATGAAATTGCCACTATGTCCGCTCCCTTGTGTTGGTTTTTCAATTTTCTCTCAGCTTGTCTCCCTGTCAACCGAAAAATTACATCAGCAAACAAGGACAAGAAAAAAATACTTTCAGGTATAGCCCAGCGATGAGAATCGCAGTTTCAAAATTGAGTAACATCTCATTAATTCTTCTACTTTTATGTATCGCGTTCCTTCAGAACGTCGGCGACCATGGCTCTCCACAATTTCCTGTCCTTTGTAGCTCTTAATATTTTTTTTTCTTTTTTGGTATCTCTCCTAAAACTTGTTTTGCCATCCCTCCGTCCGCTAGGTAGGTTATGCGTTGTTTTCTTCTGTCCGTCTTGCTTTCAATATGACCTTTGAGTATCAAATTTCCCGAACGTTCTTTCCTCATTATGTGCCCCCAAAATTTCAACTGTCTTTCTGACGTTAAGTTTAATTGTCCTTTGTGCTTCCATTTTCTCAGCATCCTTCTGTAGAATCACATTTCTTTTGTTTCGTTTGGTTCTTCATCTGTGAGGAGATTGTTCAGAATTCAGACGTTACAACAGGGAGCAAACTATTTCATCCATCAAACAAGCCATAGATAGATAAATAGATTGATCGTCCCGTCACATTAGGGTCGAAGTGGCACGACATGGTGTATCTTGAGGAAGATAACCTGGCGAAGCCTATCCTTCTTCAGACTGGTTATGAAGTTGTTTTCCCCTAGTAGAGAGCTCCGTTAATAGCTCTCTTGCTATTTTACTCATAATTGGCAGAATAGATAGATAGATAGATAGATAGATAGATAGATAGATAGATAGATAGATAGATAGATAGAGAGTGGGATGAACAGAAGGAGACAGAGAGAGATGAACAGGAGATATATATATAGAGAGAGAAAGATGAGTAAAAGGAGACAGAGATACAGAGAGGGCGAGGGAGATTAAAAGAAGAGGATAGAGATGAACAGAACTATATATATATATATATATATATATATATATATATATATATATAGAGAGAGAGAGAGAGAGAGAGAGAGAGAGAGAGAGATGAACAAAATGAGATAGAGTATGAGAGAGATTAACAGAATAAGATAGGTAGATAGATAGATAGACAGACAGACAGACAATGGGCTGTGCGGTCGGGGAGCATCAGCCTGTGTGAAAATCAACATTTGAAATCTGTAATTTTTGCCTCATCTCGAACACAGACCTCTCGTACCAACACGTAATACAAAAAACGCATGGCATTAATTGTAATCGCTTGGGTCTTTTAGTCCATAGCAACATTACTGAAGCAGCCAATCGGGATCGAACCCGTAGCACTATCGAACTGATCCGCGAGATAAGCTTGCTTGTCATTGGGCTGCGATAAGCGCGTTGAGTATTGACTATATTAATGAATTCTTTCCTTTCTTGTAGAAGATAATCGTCCCGACATCTCTTTATATTCTCATCGCGTGTTCGGTGACTAAAATTATCTATGAGGAAAGCAAACCAGGAATGTTTAATTACAGATTAATGAAATTCTACAAAATCAATGGAAACATTCTTAAAAAAAAAAAAAAGGAACCTCTACTAAAAGATTCAAATTTTTCTCATAAATTGTTTGTCGTTCTCCCGATCCAGTGTTCACCTTCGACCAATCATTTCTCGTTAGTCTGATCACGAGACACACTGGCAAACGCTGCTCGCGTGTCTGACAAAATGGAAGTAAAAAAGAAAGAAAAAAAGGAATCTATGTGAGGGATAGAAAGAGGCAGATGACGAAAAAGGAAAAACTAAATGCGGAAGGAATGAAAGGGGAGATTTGAGTCAAGAGAATTGGAGGATCAGAAACAGATTCGCTTGTATTAAACATTACTGAAATGATCTCTGAAGCGAGGAAAAAGAAAAAGAAACTCTGACCTAAATGAGAATTGAAAGCGCAACGGTAAAGAGATAGATAGATAGATAGATAGATAGATAGATGAAGAGAATAAGATACATAAGCGAGAAAACTGAAGATAAGATAGAGAGAGAAAGAGAGAGAAGAAAAGAATAAGATAGATAGATAGATAGATAGGGAGAGAGAGTTACAGGGATGAAGAGAATAAGATACATAAGAGAGAGAGAACTGAAGGTAAGATAGAGAGAGAGATAAGAAAAGAATAAGATAGATAGATAGATAGATAGATAGATAGATAGATAGAGTGACACAAAGAGAATGTGATAGATGAAGAGTATATGATAGAGAGAATGTGATAGATGAAGAGAATAAGATATATACACAGAGAGAGATGAAGTGAATTAGATAGATTGTATTACAACAGTAATAGATAGATAGATAGATAGATAGATAGATAGATAGATAGATAGATAGAGAGATAGAGAGATAGATAGGGAGGGAGGGATAAGAGATGGAGAAAGGGAGAGGGACAGAAAGATGCAGAGAATAATATAGAATTAGAGATTAGGGCGAATAAAACAAGATACATAAAAAGAGAGAGAAGTGAATAAGATAGAGAGAAAGAAAGCTATGAAAAGAATAAGAAAGAAAGAGAAAGATGAAGAGAATAAGATAGATAGATAGATAGATAGATAGATAGATAGATAGATAGATAGATAGATAGGAGGAGGAGGAGGAGGCGATTGTTGATACTTTTCTCCAGTGAAAACCAATTGAAGCGGGAGAGAGTAGAATATTAAAACTGTGAAAATACGAAAAAACAATCATTTTTGAGCAAAGAGTATGTAGCGGCAATTTTTCAAATGGAACTGGCCTGCTTAATAAGAAGAAAGGAGACATGATCAGTGGATAAGTTTTGCTGTCATTCGATCCCCAATCGCAGCTACCAGAAACCTCTGATATAAAGATGTCATTAATAATAATGTTGATGACGAGGAGTGTGTTGGTGAAGATTTGGTGTCCCTAAGTCTCCAACAATATGCTCTGGTGTTACTATATATATATATATTTATACACGTATATACAACCATAGGAAATAATAAAAAAGAAGGAAAGAACATACTAGATTTCTTTGCTCCGGGGTGCGCAGAGAGGATCTGAAAAAAAAAATTAAAAAAAAAAGATTTCGTCAAAGAGCTGCAGAAATTAGGCCACACGAAATTGACAGTCGTGTCAGTTGTTATCAAAATCCTGGAAATAGTTCCGGTTTTTTCTGGGGGAAAAAGTTCGAAGGAGCTAGAAATCAAGCAAAAAAATTAACATTATTGAAAACAGGTATTAATTGCTTAGACGAAAATGCAAATATCGTCGTCTAAAGTGCCGTAAGTGATACATCCATGGGCTAATTGTCCAAAATCAAAGAGGTGCACGACGCCGTAACGGGTCCCAGTTTAATGTTCATTCAAATCATTCTACTGAACCTGAGGAGTCCATTTTTTTTTCTGTCAGGTCTAGAACAAGAGAGTAGCAATTCCTTTATTCGAAATGGCACTGCCAAATTAATTTTTTTTTTTAAGTTACCTTCTTTTAGGTCTTTGCCTAAAGCGGCAGGACCCAGACGGCAGCAGAGGGTTTGAATTCAGAGTTTTCCTTCTCGACTGGTTGCTATTTACCCATAAGGAAATAAACTACATCCGCCGTCCTGGGTATGACGATAAACTACACCTGACAGCAAGGCCTCTGGTCAGGAGGTTTTGGGGAGAGTGATACCACTTCTTAAATGCTGATGGTTACAGGTCCACTCTGACCTGGAATGTTAGCAACTGCCATGTTCCTATCTACAGGGCAAATAGTTAAGCCCCAAAATGAGGTCAAAATACTATGAAAGCGTAAAATTAGGTTTTAATACTAGCAATATATTTTTGTAAAAAATTCTTACCAGCAATGAATTATTTAAGAAAAAAAAATATTACTAGCAATACATTATTGACGGCAATACATTTTTGAAGGAAAAAATATTACAAATAATAAAAATCTTGTCGGCATTAAATAACCCATTGAGGTTGATATGCCGTAAAACAAAACAAACCCTAGGTGGAAGAAATGGGTTTATACCTTTCCCCGGGACATTGTAAGCTTGTAAGAGAATACAACGAATTCGAACTCGGCTCACAAATTCTTCAATCCGAGCAGCGATCGATTACCCCACACGAAAATATATGTAAGATAGAAATAATAACGGATACTTAGAATGGTGTTGAGATCTGAGGAGAATTTCTGTCACATCGTTTTCAGAAATGGGTAACAATCATCTCGTTTGAACGTGGAAATATATTTTTTAAGCATTTCTCCTCAAGCAATGCGGGAGTGACACTAGCACGCAAGGGGTTACAGAGAGTGGGAAAAAGAGTAAAGAGACGTGTTTGAGGAAAGGATGAAGAGAAGAACGGGGAACAGATCAAAGCATCTGGAGATGTCGATTGACATTGCATTTGAATACTTGAAGATTATAGCCACCAGGGAAGCAAGTAAAGGGAAGGGAGTCCCACTGACGGGAAGTGCGAGAAATGAAGCTATTGTAGTAGAAGAACCGGCTACATTTAACAGTATCGACAATGAAAGGATGGGACTGAGATGCAAACCTAGTAGCACGCTTAAATTCATGCAGTTTGGGCACCAGAGAAAGTAGCTCATCGGAGCAGTTACCCTGAAAGTATTTCTAGAAAAAACAGGGGTGGGCGATGGCACGTCTGTGAGAGAGCGACTGTAGACGAGATACCAGGTCAGAGCCAATCACATAGCATATTCGTCTCTGGATTTTGTTGAGGACCTTAAGACGAAAAGCGGGGTCACTAGTATTCCATGCAAGGCCGAATGCTTGATTTATAGATTTGAAGGATGGACTCGGGTGAGAAAAACTTTCTGGCACCACAGAGAAAACCAAATTTCTTTGCGGTAGATGAAGCTATTGATTCAATGTATTTGTTTCATCACAGGTCAGCGGACAGTGCGAGACCAAGCAGTCGAAGGGAGGTTCTCTCGTGGAGTTGATCATCAATCATTCTAATGGGAGGTAGGGAGTGTTCTCTGTGTTGGATAAAAATGCAGGAAATAATCATAATAACAATATTAATGATGATAATAATAATAATAATGTGAAAATACAGTATTTTGGGACTGTGATTTTTAGATGGATAGACAGGCAAAGAGATACACCATCGCCGTCGGGATATTATTACGCAAGATAAAAGTATAAAGGGTTATTGAAGGGAATATGAACGTGATTCCAGTGGTGATTAGTGCACTCGGATCAATCCCATTAAAACTGTATGATTTACTAGATCAGCTGGCTATACAATGCCAACAGGGAGTCATCCAAAAATCAGATCTTTTGGGCACTGCGCATATTTTGAGGAAAGGGTTATCTGTCTGAGATCTTTTTTTTTTTTTTTTTTTGAGACTTGACGGATAATTTAATGTACCCGGTGTATTCAAAAACTTACACTTTGTGACAAAACATAATAATGCAAAAATACAGAGCTACCGAAAACTCGTAGAGCAAATCATGAAACTGTAGCAAGCAGCTGAAGTTGTCACTTTTGTTGTTGGTACACTCGGGTCTATTACAAGGGATCCTTTTGCCTCGGAACAGCTGATGTGCTGTATTCTGACTCTAAGGTGTGGATACGAGCTGAGATATGACCATCATCACCCGGTTGAAACATTTAAGAGTCGGATAGGATGTTGGATCAAACACAATAATAATAATAATAATAATAATAATAATAATAATATATGCATGGACCTAACTAGAAATGCAGGATCTGCGGAAAATATTATGAAACTGTCGACCATATTATCTCAGGATGTCAGGAACTAGTAAAAAAATGAATATATATCCAGAGACATAACAAGGTAGTGACATATGTGCACTGGAAGATATGCAAGAAGCACAAAATCGAAACCACTGAGAGATTGTATGAGCACCAACCAGACACAGTTACCCAAAATAATGATGTAACTATCCTCTGGGTCATGCCAATTCAGAATGACAGGGAAATAACAGTCAATAGACATGATATTATGATAAAAAAAACAAGACATTCAGGAAGTGTATGCTTATTGACATAGCATCTGAGAGAAACACCTCCATAAGAATTATCGAGAAATTGTCCCAATACAAAGACCTGGAGATCGAGATTAGCAGGATGTGGGAAATGAAAACTGAGACTGTACCAATAGTAATCGGAGCTCTGGGTCTCGTGAGAAAAGAAATGGACAATTTTACTAAAAGTGTCCCAGGTAACATCAACATGCAAGTTGCCGAGATCGCACCACTAGAAACATCCCATATACTGTGAAAAATGCTATCTATTAAATGACAATTCTCTCATAGGGCCTAAGGGGCATAGTTTGTACCCGGCTCTATAAGATACAAAGCAGGATGCATAACACACACAAATAATAATAATAATAATAATAATAAGGAAGTTTATGCTTATTGACAAATACAAGGGCATGGGGAGCGAGTTATACAGGATGTGGGGAATGAAGACCGAGGCTGCACTAATAGTAATCGGAGCCCTGGGCCACGTGAGAAAAGGAATGGACAATTTTACTAACAGTGGTCACGTAACATCAACATACAAGTTTCCCAGAAGATCGCCCTACTAGGATCATCCCATAAAACTAAGAAAAGTGCTGTCAATTCTCTGTAGACTTTGGACACGGCTCTACAAAGCAGGAAATATAACAAACACAAATAATAATAATAATAATAATAATAATAATAATAATAATAATAATAATAATAATAATAATAATACAAAAATGTGGCAC
Source organism: Acanthosepion lycidas (assembly GCA_963932145.1). Taxonomy (NCBI): domain Eukaryota; kingdom Metazoa; phylum Mollusca; class Cephalopoda; order Sepiida; family Sepiidae; genus Acanthosepion; species Acanthosepion lycidas. Next base: position 90,733,389 of record OZ010586.1, on the reverse strand, counting down.
ATGGGAGCATCAACAATCCCTTTTGTAGTTGGAGCCTTCGGAATAGTTGGAAAAGATTCCAGTAGACTCATTGAAGGGATTCCTGGAAGCTCATGCCTCAATGAAATACAAAAAATTGTTCTCACGAGTACAGCCCACACTTTACGAAGGGCTTTATCTATGTAAAATATATATTTTTTATTTCAGTGGAAAGTGTCATGATGGCATTTCTAACCTTAGGTCACTGGCCGAGACCCGGAAAGAAATGAGTACACGCCAGAAATCAAAGGAAATAAAACAATAAATTAATAAATTTTGTTCATCCAAAATGCAGATTCTGTGATAAATATCGAGAAATAATTGACCATCTTGTATCAGGTTAAAAAGTATCATCGTCTACCGAATATAAAATTCGGCATGAGAGACTGCACTGGAAAATATGCAACTTTTACTGGAAGGGAACTCTATTGGAATGAACATCACCCAGAACCGATTACAGAGATAGAACCTGTAACAATTTTAGGGGACTTTACAATAAACGCAGACTTAACAATCAGGTCTAAACGCCCAGACATCGTTATGAAAAGATCCCAAGAACAGAATTTGCTTTCTTATTGACATGGCAACCTCTGCAGACTCTAATGTATTTTTGATGATCTCCCCAAAAACTATCAAAATACAATGATCGTGAAATAGAAATCTCAAAAATGTATAGCTGGCCACTCGTATTCGAAGATACCCGTCTATTAGGGCGGTCAGCCAGTCCCTATTGCAGACACTTGCTCAGTCGCATTTGTGTTTATTCAATACCCACATATCCCATCTGTGGTTTATACTGCAACTATGCTTAGCAGACCTTAGTTACAGTTTCTAGGAATGAGCGTGTTATCTAGCGTAATCAACAATTTGAACAAGGCCAGCATTCTCAAGCCCTCGGGCACGGTGACTTGTGACTTCGTGCTAGCACAGCTACCGACGGCCTCCAAGGGTTCCGTCTACCCAGTTTAACTCACATGGCTTGGGTCAGCCCGTGGTATCGTTTTCAGGCACTTTTCAAAGGTACCGCACGCTGGGATCGACTCCTACAGTCTGATAATATCAGGAAGTCTCCTTCTTGACAAATCGACCATTGTGAGATTCGAACCCAGGTCTCATGGCCAGAATGCGAGCGTTCTAACCACTCGGTCCACATGGCATATGAGGACATCAATAATCGCAGTTGTAGTCGGAGCCCTCAGATTGAATGGAAAAGTTTCCGATAGATACATTGAGGGTTTCCAGGTAACCCAAGCCTTAAAGAAATACAGAAAAAAAAATCAAAAATCTTCTGACAAGTAATGAAAAATGTCTTGATGTCATTTGTGACCTTAGCTCTCTGGTTACGACACAGAAAGAAATGTGTATGCACCAGAAACCAAGGGAAATAATAATAATAATAATAATAATAATAATAATAATAATAATAATAATAATAATTAGAGTCCACAAACAATTGATCACTTTGTATCAGGTTGCACGGTACTGGTATCCATTGAATATAAAACCCGGCATGACAGAGTTGGTCAATATCTGCACTGGAAAATCTGTAACTTCTACGGGAAGGAAACTGAAAGAAAATGGTATAAACACCACCCAGACCCAGTTACGGAGATAAGAACAATTACAATTTTATGGGACTACACAATACACACAGACAGAACAATCTAAGCTAGACATTGTTATTACAGACTACAAACAAAAAAAGACCCTCCTTATTGATATGGCGGTTGCTGCAGACTGCAATGTATCTTTGAAGATATTCAAAAATCTATCAAAATACAAGGACCTTGAAATTGAAATCTCAAAAATCTGGCACATGGGAACATCAACAATTCCTGTTGTAGTAGGAGTCCTAGCATTGGTTGGAAAAGATTCCAGTAGACTCATTGAAGGGATTCCTGGAAGCCCATGCTTTAAAGAAATACAAAAAATTGTTCTCATGAGTACAGCCCACACCTTACGAAGGGCTTTATCTTTGTAAAATATGTGTTGTTTTTTTTTTGGGGGGGGGGGGTGTTTTTTGTTTTTTATGTGTGCGTGTATTTTTGTTTTGCAATTTGTTTTTTTTGTTTTTTTGTATAACTGATCAGTGAAAAATTTCATGATACCATTTCTAACTTATGTGTACACACCAGAAATCAAAGGAAATACAATGAAGATAATAATAATAATAATAATAATAATAAGAAGAAGAAGAAGAAGAAGAAGAAGAAGAAGAAGAAGAAGTAGAACGCTAAATTTTAACAGACATCGTAATGATCTTATTATGAATTATTGCAAGAATCAAATACGTGTATCTTCTTTAGTAAATAACTGATGTTAAGATGAATCGTTTTACGACAGAATAGGTCTTTACAATACATTATATCCTTTTAAAGACAAGTGAAACGAAATTACGTTTATTCGCAACTCTGATTATGATTGATGTATTAAAATCAGCCAGAAACGATACTGACGAAACCTCTACGTGTTTCACACACAGGCACACACACACACATATACAAACACACACCCTATAGTAGTCGCAGGCAGTAGAATGAGACCCCACCCTTTTCCCCACCTCCAACAACATGGGGAGTCAGTCTCGATCCAACTGATTCATATCTTTGTCCAATCATATAATTGCCTAAAATAAGAAGCAAATATTAAATCCTCAAATAGATTTTTTTTAAATCTTCCTAGCTTTAAACTGGGATTCAGATAACAATTTTTAAAGATTTTTTTAATATTATCTGCAAACTATTACCAATAGCCTCAGTTGGAATTTTTTTTAACAGAACCAAAGAATTGCAAATAATAAATAAACACATTTCATCGATATAACTTGCGTATTAATATCCATTTTTAAAACATCTAATATCAAATTAACGAAATGATTCTCGCTTGCGACTAAATGCCATTTATTTGTTATCGAAATAATAAGCATAAAATATTATTCTTTAATAAACTTGGCGTTAAATCTAAAAACTTTTTAAAGATTTTCATTCGGTTAAACGTAAAATAAATATTTTGATTTAATTAAATGAAGAATGCCAGGTTGGTGAAAAAATAATGACGTAATAATATCGTTTTTTGACGTATTCTTTAACGTCAAAAAACGACATTATTACGTCATTATTTTTGCACCAATCTAATAATATCGCAAAACAAGAAGTTATTAATGAAGCCAAAAGTCTCTTTTTACAATATGAGCGAGGAGAAAAAAATTGTTCTTGTCTTTCACATCGGAATGATTAATATCAAATCATCGGAACAGAATTTATATTATTCGTCAAAGGATTGTCATTTCGGAGGCAGGCATCACGAGAGTTAATCAATTTGAGCCTAATGTTGAAAGACTCTCTTCTTACAAAAGAGACCTTGCCCGTAGCTTACAGTTTTGATGATTGGATTTGTAGAATGCCATATTTAATTACTTTTTTCTTTAATAGGCATTATTTATTTAGCGGTTTGAATGCAATAGTAATTATAAGGAAGGTGTCATTGAGTTAAAACTATTTTTGCTCCCCAAATGAATTATATACACAAAGCTAGAGAGATCGATACATGTACGTATGTTACATGTATCTGCAAGGAAATAGGTATGCAGTTATCTATCTACTGATGCATGTGTGTGCATGTGTGTGCATAGGCTTCTTCTTGTATGTATATATATCTACGCTGTTATCCACACCCTTAAACACACAGCTTATATAGGCACATTTTCAACGTTCTTTTTGAATTATACTTAAAAGCACACACATGCATACACATACTCGCATCCATTCAGATAGATAGATAGATAGATAGATAGATAGATAGATAGATAGATAGATAGATAGATAGATAGATAGATAGATGTGAAGAGATTGAGATATATAGATAGATGTGAAGAGATTGTGATAGATAGATAGATAGATAGATAGATAGATAGATAGATAGATAGATAGATAGATAGATAGATAGATAGATAGATGTGAAGAGATTGTGATAGATAGATAGATGTGAAGAGATTGTGATAGATAGATAAATAGATAGATAGATAGATAGATAGATGTGAAGAGATTTTGATAGATAGATGTGAAGAGATTGTGATAGATAGATAGATAGATAGATAGATAGATAGATAGATAGATAGATAGATGTGAAGAGATTGTGATAGATAGATAGATAGATAGATAGATAGATAGATAGATAGATAGATAGATAGATAGATGTGAAGAGATTGTGATAGATAGATAGATAGATAGATAGATAGATAGATAGATAGATAGATAGATAGCATTAAAAAGATGACAGCATGAAAGAAAGAACTACCATAATTGTATGTTTTTATTATTCCATTCCTCGCCATTTATTTCCAAGCCTACAATGCAAGACTTATTATTTGACAAGGAATATTTCGAAAAAAAAGAAAAGAATTCAACTGATTTTTTCCTTCATAATTATGTCTGGATTTTGAAGTATTTTAACTTTATTCTAACTGGTGATCCAGATTATCACATTAATGATCGTAATTATTTTCTTTATTATTATTTTAGTGTCATATCCGATGACAAGTCAAGCAGGAATGTTTAGGGGCTAATCTATTGCCGGTAACCGAACCATTGTGGTATAAGGTGGATACTTTAATAATAAAAAATGCATCCAGCATGATAGTAAATCCAGTACACACACACACATATGTATATATATGTGTGTGCATATATGTATACATAATGGGTTGGTGCAAAATTATCGAAGTTTTTGTAGGCGAGTTATTTGTTAATAATAATTGCTGTTTTGTTTACTTTTGTTTACAAAAAATATTATTTTATTATCAGGTTATAAAAATACGTATCGATAATCATCCTCATTTAAAATATTATTGTTGAATTATTATGTTTCTATTTCATAATAAACACTGTTCAAAAACGCCTGATAATTATGCACCAACCCCAATAATATATATATATATATATATATATATATATATATATATATATATATAATAAAAAGGCTTAAACACTAATATTCCATGGTCATAATTTATTCCATTGGAATCTACTAATATTATCTATCTATCTATCTATCTATATATATATATATATATATATATATATATATATATATATATATATATATATATATGAGGACAATATATAGTATTTACTTATAATAATAATAATAATAATAATAATAATAATAATACCAGGTACATTAAGTTATTTGACTTTATTATTTTTATTTTTATTATTATTATTATTATTATTATTATTATTATTATTATTATTATTATTATTATTATTATTACTTCCTTGGATTTATTATCATTATTATTATTATTATTATTATTATTATTACTTCCTTGGATTTATTATCATTATTATTATTATTATTATTATTATTATTATTATTATTATTATTATTGCTTCCTTGGATTTCTGTTGTATATACGTTTCCTTCTGGATCCCAACTACTGATCATTTTATAAAAAAAATCTCAAAAAACTAAGGTCACACACAATTTAAATAGATGAAGCTCTTCCTAATATGTGAGCTGTACATGTGAGTACACTTTTTTGTATTTCTTTAATGCATGGCCTATTAGGAATTCCTTTATTATTATTATTATTATTATTATTATTATTATTATTATTATTATTATTATTATTATTATTTTGGTGGGGGTAGATTTTTCCTTACTGTTTTTTGTTCTATGAAACATTTTAAATTATAGGAATAAATTTCCGAAAACAGAGACACAAATTACTAAAGCACGAAGATAAGAAAGATTGATGACAGTTTAATCAGATTCTGTGTCACTTGACAAGCAAAAAATAAAAAAAAAGGAAATACTTCCAAGAAAAAAATGTTTTATCGCCAATGAAATCTTCATTTAATACAATAATTTATTAAAATTTATTTATTAAACCTTAGTCGTTGAATTACATTCAAAGACACGCAAGTTATCAGAATCATGTTTCTGTGGATGTCTTTCATGGACACTCCGGACCTGAAAAGTAGTCTAGTCCCCACTTTTACAGTTAACTCTTGGTTAGTAGATTTGGTTTATTCAAACATCCGATAGTTTTGTTTTGTTTTTTTATCTCTTTAATATTAAGTGCAATCACTTTCTCACAGACGAAAATGTGACAAGCCTCTCACCTCTCTATCGCTATTTCTCTGGAAAGGGTTTAGACAAACTACAATCTTTACTTCCGCCAATATTAACCTTCACGCTTAAGACCCTCCATGCTACGGACATTGTAACGAACCACCTTCATTCCCTTCGTATTCCATTGGTGAGATGTATGTTCCTTTCGAGCAGCTCCTTTCCACGAACTGCTGCTTTGTGGAACCGACTCCTAAAAGAATGCTTCCCCGATCACTATAATATTAACCTGTTCATGTCTAAGGTCAGCCGTTATCTTTCCCACATATCCCTAACTCTAACTGGGGTTGTTTCACTGCCTTATACGGGCTGAATATCATCGTAAAAGAAAAAACAAAACAAATTTTCATGATTAATGAAGCAACGTTCTAAATACATCTATCAAAAAGTTTCTAGTTTTAGTTGTAATTTCTGTGAATTACTAGCAGTTTTACTTCTGTACTTTAAATGATGAAATATGATGAAAACTAGTTCGACATATTTGAAATTTTAGAAATGACTTTTTTAATACTGTATTTTTAAACCGATTTTTTAAGATAAAAACTTTTTTTTTAATTTTATTTATCATTTAAAAACCAGAAAGAAGACCGAAAACAATGTAAAGCAAAAAAAAAAAGAAAGAAAAATTAAAATCAAAATAATATATCTACAATATTTTAAACGGTGTGTTCGAAAACTTCACGGAACTAATGCTATCATCATGCCCATATTAGTGACGGAGGTTAAATAGCCTCTGGCTGGAAGGTATGGAGGAGTTATTGAAGGATATGCTCGCTTAACTTCGTGTCAGAAGCAAGACATCCCTTGGCAAGAGATGCGAGAGGCCAGATGTAAGGGAAGTTCAAAAGTTTCCAGCGACTGCGACCGTTTTTCAACTGTGTATATTTAATCTCTATTTTTATTCTAAATTCGCTGGGAACTTTTACACATGCATAATATATTTACACTTTTACCAAATATATCCGAGCCAAGTGGGCAAGATCTTTTTCAGTAAAGATTCGAACTCAGTTTATACAAGAAGATGATACCTTGTTCTGATAACTATATCAGAACAAGGTATCAAGCTGTCAGCCCCATTCAATTAAAAGCAAAATAAATAGATAATTAAAAAAAATAAAAACAAATCTTCAAACGGGAAAAGTAGTTTTATCTGCCGAAAGAGATCCAATCAAGAAAATTATATTGTTTGATTTTGAGCTGATTTTTTTTTTTATTTATTTATAAAATTAGTTTTCGGAGCGACTGAGGGAAGGGTGGTGTTTTTTTTATATATTTTAAAATGACTTTTTTTTTCCTTTTTTTAAAAACGTACATTTAGAGCTGAATTTCATTTTTTTTTCTTTCAGATCTATCAAAACAAGTTTGTATTTTAAGAGTCAGCTCAGGAGGATTCAGGCGTGTATTTACTCGCTACCGAAAAAAGTATTCGTCGTAGATGTGCAGATGAAAAGGCACGTTTCAAATTGGGATTTTCATTAATACATATCCATACACACCTACAAACACATGCATTTATATGTGTATGTGTGTGTGTGTGTGTGTGTGTGGAGGTTAATAATTGAAAATATATGGACGAGTCATGTCAACATATGCAAAAATACCAATGTCTGATTAAATTTTCAATATTTCTTCATCTAACCTTTCCAACATTCATCTCTTACATAAACACATACATGTATATATTACTTTATTTTACAATATGTATCATTAAATACACTGCCTGATGATGAAAAAAAATATTTATTTTACAGACACACACGCACATATATATAGATATATATGTATATGAGTATATATATATATATATATATATATATATATATATATATATATAATATGTTTGCGTGGAGAGTTTGTAACCTTTGGTATGACTTTAGCGTCAAACCTATGGTCACAAACAATTCTCCATGCAACCGCATATGTTATCACTATCACTGATATTAAGGACTTTCCACTAAATACCGCATATATATATATATATATATATATATATATATATATATATATATATATATATATATATATATATACAGCATAAAGAAGTGGTCGAGACGCTTCAAACAATGAATAATACGGATAATTTTTGCAGTCCACTACTCCCAAAACACGGAAAAATGTTAGAATGCTGGCAAAACTAAATAAAAGTTACTTAATATTTCCACGTCTGTCATATTCAACGAAACACACACACACACACACATATATATATATATATATATATATATATATATATATATATATATATATATATATATATATATATATATATATATGAGATAAAGATCAAATGCATATCAAATATGAATCGGAATACGACGGGATATATAGAATTTCACTTTTACTGACGTAGCTTTAATGTAAGTGATACATATTAGATTGATATGTGTTTACTATTTGTTCTTTATTTTATCATATATATATATATATATATATATATATATATATATATATAATTTTCTAAGCGTAGATGTGGCAGAAGGCCGAAAGTATTGGTCACTAAGTGAAGATTGAACTCACTTTTCAATTATAACTGATCTAGCGAAACAAGCTTGTTAACCATTACACCACGCCGAGTATAGTACAGGTAATAAATACATTGCTATATAACCCAAGAATAACTTCTGAAGCAATCATTATATATATATATATATATATATATATATATATATATAGTAAAGGTAATAAATCCGTTAGTATATAATCCAAGTGGATCCAAGTAATATAAAATAGTAAAACTGATCCACAAAAAGAGCTCAATGTATTTATTATTACAGAGCAGAAATTAATACATAATATAATCCAAAATCACCTCATATGAGGAATTAAAAAAAAAAGTTTCACAGTTAAATTTCTAATTCCGACACGATCTCAGTCTATACCGAAGTTGAATAATTTTGGATTTTATTATGTTTTTAATAAAAAGATTTAAAAAATTTCAAACAATATATATTATAATTTTTGAAGTGATCCTTCAGCAAATCTTTTGCATTGCATCCAGCAAACATGATAAATCTTCGTATGTGCATATCTATCGGGACAAATATTATATTGTTGTCTATCGTTATATCCATCTGGCTCAGTTTGTTCGTATGCTGTTGGTTATCTATCTGTATAAGTTTTCCCCTAACACCTTTTTATATATGACTATATGAACATATGTGTTGCAACATCTATCTATCTATCTATCTATCTATCTATCTATCTATCTATCTATCTATCTATCTATCTCAGACTGTTCACAATCTATCTATCTCGTATCTATCTATCTAAATAGAATTCTTTGATTTCTGTTTTCTTTCACGGCTATTTTTTTCTTATTTGGGTTAAAAATAAATTTTGCAAATTTTGATCCGTTTAAAAGGAAAATAAAAATAAAATAAAAATACATAAATATTGCTTTTATCCGTAGAAGAAATATTTTTCCTGAAATTACAATTAAATGTTATATATTTTTTTTATAAGAGGATTTAGAGAAATTCAAAAGTAAAGGGTAAAAACGGAAAATTAAATGTAGTATTTCCGGGAATATTAATTTTATTATCCTTATGACTATCCATACATAAATGGATATAATTTTAGGCATCGTCGGTGAGAAATATATAGCTATTTACACAGACTTTTATGGACCCATGCATATCTATCTATCTATCTATCTATCTATCTATCTATCTATCTATCTATCAATGTAGCTAGCTAGCTATAAAATTTACCTAGATAAAACAGTCACTATAATGTCTCATACTGTGTATCATTTGCCTCACAGCTGAGGCAACTGTCCCCAGTCAGTACGCGTGTTCGAGCCCAAATAAAACCTTTATGTGCTCATTTTCAAACGCATACAAGCCATTTTTATTTGGAATGCTAAACGCAATATTCTCAATCCCATTTCTACCCGTTTAGTTTTGTTTCGGTCTTAAAATAAATCTTAGTAGAATGTGGTAAGCACGGGGAGGCGCTGAAAAGTACCCAGTTCGACCCTTTATCTTGAACTCAATAATGTGACATTTAGTCATTGAAATACTGATTTGGGGAAGTGGGTCAGGCCGAGAACTTTTCAACATCTTCTCGTATGTCTTTAACTGCAATGGGTTTTGTCTTGTACTCAACTGAACTTAGATTTTAATCATAGGCATAGCTCGAAATGAAACGGTGACCCCCCCTAACGAGCACATGCTTTTCATGAAATTTGGGAGACAAAAGACTGATCTTATTTTATATCCAATAAAATAATTATCTTTCTTATACTTTAACTACAAAATTATAATTGTGTACTTCATTTAAAACTGCATTTTGTATTTTGATTTTAAGTAAAAAAAATAATAATTACGTTTTCATTCAAAATTGCATCTTGTGTTTTATTTTTAAGTAATTATTTGTTAAGTAATTATTTTTTAAGTACTAATGATGTGCTTTATTTAAAATTTCATCTTGCATTTTGTTTTTTTAATACAAAATAACGACTGTGTACTTCATAATTACAAAATAACTATAACGTACTTCATTTAAAACTATATCTTTTATTTTGTTTTTAAGTACAAAATGACAACTGTGTACATCATAAGAACAAAATACCATTGGCTTGCTTCATTTCAAACTGCATCTTGAATTTTGCTTTTAAATAGAAAATAATAATTGTGTATTTCATAAGTACAAAATGACAATTACGTACTTTATTTAAGAATATAGCTTGTTTCGTTTTTAAGAACAAGATAACAATTATGTACTTTCTTTAAAACTGTATCTTGTATCTTGTTTTTAAATACAAAATATTAATTATATAATTCATTTAAAATTGCATTTTGTATTAGGTTGGTGCAAAAATAATGACGTAATAATGTCGTTTTTGACGCATTTTTTAACGTCAAAAAACGACATTATTACGTCATTATTTTTGCACCAACCTAATGTATTTTTAAGCAAAAGAAAACAATTATCTATTTTATTTAAGTGTATGTTCCTTATTTTTTCCATTTTAAATCCAAAATCAAAATGTAGAATAAATTTAAAATTATTTGCGACGTATGCTGGCGTCTTCTTTTTCTCTGATCATCATCTCTAATTAATTAGAACATGGCTACGCCTCTTATTTAAATAACTGCTGTTTTTTTTTAATCTCGCTTCTTTTAATTAAACCACTAATTATTTCTGGAATAACTTAATTAAATATATTGAGAAATATAGGTAAGAAATTTCGTCAGGGTTTGTTAAGAACCATTTATTTTTATTTTTTAATCTCAACTCGCTTTTATGAGCTAAATAAATACAATCCTACTAATTCCTCTATACGTATTGTGGTAAACATCGCTCACCCACTAAGACTGAAATATGTGTTTCATTTGTTCTAAAATGACATTTTTTTTTGTTTTTTAAATTGCATATCAATTGTCTAAAATATATTAAGCAATTAGACAATAGGTTAAAAGCGGATTTATAAAATATAGTTATTAAATCTCCTAATTATATTAACATGATCAATTTTTATTTACGTTAACCAAGGAAATATCTAAAAAGGTATATTACCAATGATAAATAGTTTACAACGGATAGGTTACTAACTATTACAGTATATGTTCCATCCTTTCTAAGAAGCACTGTTTGTTGACCTGCGACATACTAAGACAAGTTGGTTAACTAACAATAAGAAAAGTGAAGATTGTGTCAAGTTGTAATTAAACGTATGGTTAGTTGAGAATTTGATTTCATATTTGACGCTACAAAATCAATCCACGTAGTAATTTATGTGTTTATTTGCCTGGCTATTCAAATAATCTGAAGATGGTCCTTAACATCTGAAGTTTTCAAGGTGGTTTAAAATAGAAGTGAAAGTAAAACAGAGCCTTTATTTGATGATCTGTCCATATTTAAATATCTAAAGTCAAAACGACTTTAGCATTCTATTCATTGTATCAGAAATGCAATCTTAAATAAATTATATTCAGCACTTGCATTAATCGTTTTTCATTCTCATTTTAGATTATTATATGATACATTTAATTGTGAAAATTGTTGGCAATGTATATCTTGCCAGTAAGGTTTGCATTAGTTTCTGACTAACAATCTTTTTCCCCATAATTTTAATGGGTATCTAGAAAAAATTATTTGCAATGCATTTTTATGGTAAAATTATGTATAATGTTATTCTAGCATAAAATTATTAACATCATATAAATATATATATGGGTGTGTGTGTGCGTGTGTCGCTAGATCAGTTACGACTGGATAGAGAGTTCGGTCCTTACTCAGTGCCCAATACTTTTGGCCTTGTGCCACATCTAAGCTACGCTTAATAAATCATTTTATATATATATATATATATATATATATGTGTGTGTGTGTGTGTGTGTGTATATATATACATATATATATACACACAAATATATATATATATATATATATATATATATATATATATATATATATATATATATATGTATGTATATATGAAAAGAATTTACATAAAATAAATAGACAACACTTGTGTATATTATTTAATGAAACATGTATCAATGAAAAAATGGTGCCTAAACACACACACACATATATATGCAGGGGGAGGAAAAACGAGTGATACTCTATATATCAAGATAAATAGTCTCTTTCTCTGCTTATTTTTCTCAATTTTTATATCTCTAACTCTTTTTCTGCACACACACAGACGCGCACACACACACACACACACACACATATATATATATATATATGTATATATATATATATATTTATATATATATATATATATATATATATTTATATTTATATATATTAAATATTATGCTGTATGTTGAGCACTGAAAGAACTGAGGAATTTTAACCTGTCTTCATTCTCTTTATTTATATATATATATATATATATATATATATATATATATATATATATATATATATATATATATATATGTATGTATATAGCGATAACACATTTTTGATTAATGATAATGTATTATTAATGTATCATTCATTTATAGTGTGACTATATATTCTTATAAATTTATACCGTATACACATATTCATGCATAAATATGCCAGCATATATATATATATATATATATATATATATATATATATATATATATATATATATACAATTCAGAGAAATATCTTCTTACATATGATGAGCTACAGTTAAATATCCCCGGCTATCTGTGTACAAATTTAAGCCCAGATTAGACGAACTTTAAATATTTAAAATTATTAAACAAAACAGATAATTAAAATCCGATAATTATATGTAAATAAACCCATACTTCGTTATGTAGACAGAATAGTCGTCACAAATATCAAAATTAAGCGAGTTTCTATGCCTTGTTGTTGATACATAGACTCATTTTGAGCCTATCATATACGTCTGTTGGTTGAAGAAATAAAATCCTTTGTTATACGCTGAACAAACGGGCCTGATTTTCCTAAAAGATAGATACATAGAAAATGAGTGGGTCACATCTTTGTTTCACTGCCCATTTGACTCCGTACTAAAATCCATGATTATTAAGCGGCTGGAAACAAAATAAGGCGTTGTCGTCTGCTCCATTTCTTCATGACTTTATTGTCGTTATCGTACGCATAAATCAACGTATGAATCTCAACGATTCTACTTCTCTTCTACTTTCTTTTCCCTCCTTTACTTCTATTTTCTTTTTCCTCCTCCTCTTCTACTTTTTTCCTACTCTTCTTCTACTTTTTTTTTCCTCCCCTTCTTCTATTTTCTTTTTCCTCCTCTTCTTCTAATTTCTTTTTCCTCCTCCTCTTCTACTTTCTTTTTCCTCCTCTTCTTTTATTTTCCTTTTCCTCCTCCTCTTCTACTTTTTCCTCCTCTTCATCTACTTTCTTTTTCCTCCTCTTCTTCTATTTTCTTTTTCCTCCTCTTCTTCTATTTTCTTTTTCCTCCTCCTCTTCTACTTTTTCCTCCTCTTCATCTACTTTCTTTTTCCCCCTCTTCTTCTATTTTCTTTTTCCTCCTCTTCTTCTACTTTCTTTTCCCTCCTCCTCTTCTACTTTCTTTTTCCTCCTCTTCTTCTACTTTCTTTTTCCTTCTCTTCTTCTGTTTTCTTTTTCCTCCTCCTCTTCTACTTTTTCCCTCCTCTTCATCTACTTTCTTTTTCCTCCTCTTCTTCTATTTTCTTTTTCCTCCTCCTCTTCTATTTTCTTTTTCCTCCCCTTCTTCTACTTTCTTTTTCCTCCACTTCTACTTTCTTTTTCCTCTTTTCCTCTAATTTCTTTTTCTTCCTCTCCTAGTTCTTTTCTCTCCCCTTCTTTGACTTCTTTTCTTTCGTCTTCTACTACTTTCTTTTTCCAGCGCGTCGACTTTTTTTCTGCCCTCAACCTCTTCCACTTTTCCCTCTTCTTCTTCTATTTCTTCTTCGTTCCCTTCTTCTACTTTCTATCCATCCTCCTCCTCTTCTAATTTTTTTCCCTCCTCTTTTTCTACTTTCTTTTCCCTCCTCCTCTTCTACTTTCTTTTTTCCTTTTTCTTCTACTTTCATTTTCCTCCTCTTCTTTCAGTTCTTTTCCCTCTTCCTCTTCTAGTTCTTTTCCCTCCTCTTCTTTCAGTTCTTTTCCTTCTTCCTCTTCTAGTTCTTTTCCCTCCTCTTCTTTCAGTTCTTTTCCCTCTTCCTCTTCTAGTTCTTTTCCCTCCTCTTCTTTCAGTTCTTTTCCCTCTTCCTCTTCTAGTTCTTTTCCCTCCTCTTCTTTCAGTTCTTTTCCCTCTTCCTCTTCTAGTTCTTTTCCCTCCTCTTCTTTCAGTTCTTTTCCCTCTTCCTCTTCTAGTTCTTTTCCCTCCTCTTCTTTCAGTTCTTTTCCCTCTTCCTCTTCTAGTTCTTTTCCCTCCTCTTCTTTCAGTTCTTTTCCCTCTTCCTCTTCTAGTTCTTTTCCCTCCTCTTCTTTCAGTTCTTTTCCCTCTTCCTCTTCTAGTTCTTTTCCCTCCTCTTCTTTCAGTTCTTTTCCCTCTTCCTCTTCTAGTTCTTTTCCCTCCTCTTCTTTCAGTTCTTTTCCCTCTTCCTCTTCTAGTTCTTTTCCCTCCTCTTCTTTCAGTTCTTTTCCCTCTTCCTCTTCTAGTTCTTTTCCCTCCTCTTCTTTCAGTTCTTTTCCCTCTTCCTCTTCTAGTTCTTTTCCCTCCTCTTCTTTTAGTTCTTTTCCCTCTTCCTCTTCTAGTTCTTTTCCCTTCTCTTCTTCTTCTAGTTTTTTTACCTCTTCTTCTTCTACTTTCTTTGCCTCCTCTTTTTCTATTTCCTATTCCCTCTTTTTCCACTTTCTTTACCCTTCTCCTATTCTAGTTCTTTTCCCTCCTCTTCTTCTAGTATTTTTACCTCCTCTTCTATTTTAGTTTACCTCCTTATATATATCGTGGAAAAGTTCCCAGCTGGAGAAAGAATTAATTCTTTTTAAAACACTTTTATTTAATTATTTGGTTCAGCTGATAACATTTTCATCACCTTTGTGGATTTACCTGCCTACCACGATTTTACACACACACACACACACACATTTATATA
>OZ010586.1:90697751-90712751 GCA_963932145.1 Acanthosepion lycidas | reverse complement strand
CGATATATAACTTTTTATATATCAAGAACAGTTTTGGAAGTAAGATGTATGACAAACTGGAAAATGTTTCTATTCTCACGCAAACTCTAAGTTCCCCTTTAAATATTTACATCTTGGGATGAAGCTAGATTATATTCAAATCGTTCTACAATGTCATAAAATGCTTCATCTGAAATATTGGATGAGATGCACACACCAACTCCGTTTAAGCAATTAAAAATGACATCACACTTTCAGTGAAATAGCTTTTCTTGTAATTAATTATGGAGACTTCACGTAGTTGTCACAAAAGGCATACATAACTGGAATAGTTCTCTAAATAGTTGTATACTCATATATATATATATATATATATATATATATATATATATATATATATATATATATATATATATATATATATATATATATATATATATATATATATATATATTAGGAATGGACCTCATATACAGCTTAGATATCGCTTTTCGTTGGAGATACCTATATATATATATATATATATATATATATATATATATATATATATATCCGCCAAGGAAAAATATACATACAACAGAAAAGGAAAATCTTATAGCGATATTTTAAAACTAAATTTATTCTGATATCACGAGAATAATACAAATTAACTTAGGATTCCACAATGACAAAAGATGCTCAAAATGGTGGCATTTAGCTACCAGATCTTTTTTATGAAGGCGAACTACTGCTTGGCCAACGTTGGCCAAGTTTCCAGTGGGATTGCTGCACATGCATTTTTAATTTCTTCTTTGAGGGCCGCCAACGTATTGCCATTTTTTGGGAAAATATCTTAATACAGAAAACAGTGTTATCGCAACTTAATAAAATTACGAAAGACAAGATTTTCATTGCCTAAATCATGTATACAAATTTTTAGCGAACTCTGCACATATATATATATAAATTCATTCAGTCTACAAAGAGAATCCTCAACAATGCAGAAAACACTGAACGGACATTTTGTCCCTTTACAGAAGTCATCAGCAGCGCGCATCCACTACGAGAATCGAACCCGGACCGTTATGCTACAACGTAAGCATTACCCCACTGGGCCAGCGGGCATCGGTGACGAAGGGGGAACTAACTGGCCTAATGTTATGATGCTTGCGTTGCATCGTAACGGTCCGGGTTCGATTCTCTGTAGTGGATATGCATTGCTGATGAGCCCCCCCCCCCCAGCAAAAAGACGAAACAGCCGTCCAGTACTTTCTGCAATCTGTTGAAGATTCTTGTTCTAGACTCAGTTAATTATTATGAGAAATTATTCAAATCTCCAAAAATCTCTGTTACGTATATATATATATATATATATATATATATATATATATATATATATATATATATATATATATATATATATATATATATATATATATATATATATATTGATGTGTATTTGGGTAGAAACCTTTCTTTTATTGATATTGTCTATACTTATAATTGTTATGACTGCATTCGGCTACTTCTCTAGCCATTATCAAGGATGTGTTTTTGGAGGGAGAAATTCTGTGTAGCAGCTACAAAATAATTTTACAGTGTGGAGTTCGAGCGGTTTGTTTTGTTCTTGGCTGCCAAGTGCTTTGCGCGGCCAGTTGACAGGGGCAAGACTTCTATTTTTAGAACACTTTTAACTGTTTGCTAAATAGTGTCAGATTGATAGTGGGAGAATAAAATTTGAGCAGATCCTCCCTAATGATGAGATTTGTACGACTAATTGACCTGAAAAGGATCCTTGCATTATTAACTAGAGTTTCCATCGAAGGTTCTTGAAAGTTATGTTAATAAATTTTTATTAATTAATTTTTCGTATATAAATTATTTGGAAATTGTCCGAATGTTCTGTATATTCGTGCGCTTTCGGCTATTCTTCTATTCAAGGATGATTTTATTTTTACTTTTAACTGAATCTATGAATTTATTTGTATGTTCCTGAGGTTATGGGAATCTTTACGTTCATAAAAAATTATAACACAAAAAACCGAAATAAAAAACTTAAGCACATTACCCTGCCACTCGTTTTTTACGAGATTAGTATAAAACAGGGATTGCTGACCAAATACACAATTTGATAGATAGATAGATAGATAGATAGATAGATAGATATTAGTGGTCAATATATAAATTTCTAAGAGGATAGAATGCAGGTAGAACGCAATGTCCAGGACAGAATGATTATGCATCGAAAAATAATTTAGATTTATCTGTATCTCACTCATTCAAATCGTTATTTAACTCCTCTCTTTAAAACTTCTCTCTGTTAAATTTTACCCCCCCCCTCCTTCACCTTTAAGCCTTCCCGTTCTTCTTTCTTCTATTACACCCCTCTCTAGAGCTTTCATAGTTTTCCCTCCCACACTTGTTTCCCACACCCACACATACACTCTCACTAAAATTTTATTTTTTATACCCGGAGTTATATTTTCCGATTTCTTTTTGAATTTGTAATATATATATATATATATATATATATATATATATATATATATAGGTAACTATACTCGTTTCGAAAAACCCTCGAATTTTTGATTTGCCAATAATAAAATCAATCACGAAGAAAAAGCAGGTTTTAAAAAAAGAGCTAGAAACATGATAGTCTGTCGAAAAAAATCGCACAGATACAGGTTTAAAGCCCAAAGAAAAAACCCCGACACGAGTAAACAACTAACTAAAAGAGCTCAATACAACCGTAGAGCAGACCTAGATAAACCTAGTGAGCCAGACAAACCTACCCAGGTTTCACCGAAGCGGGTCGTCAGGGAAATCTAGCTAAAGAGGCAAAGGGAAACGCATATTTCAACCTAACCAGCTATTAAACTCTAAAACCGAAATTCTTAACATATGTAGGCATAAAAAATCTTGGTTACTAAATTAAGACGAATTTGCCCGTTTATTTTGTCATTCCACTTTAATGTTCGTATTTTAATATCCCCTCTCCTTTTAGTTGAATAGATCTTTAACCCCCACCCCCCGGTGTTCTTGTGTTTTTCTCTATCTTTGGTCACGTGGTATAATTTTGGGTATCGCCTATAAATATGCGTTTCCCTTTGCCTCTTTAGTCAGCTTTCCTTGACGATCCGCTTAGATGAAACCTGAGTAGGTTTGTCTGGCTCACTAGGTTTATATATATATATATATATATATATATATATATATATATATATATATAGAGAGAGAGAGAGAGAGAGAGAGAATGTGATAGAGAGGGGTGGAGAAAGAGAGAGCCATAAGTTTGACACAAGATCAAAAACCATTTATATTGAGCACCAAATATTGATCTTACTTACATATGATCTTCTATAATACAGGCCTACTCATGGTGCAACTAAAGACCAGAACTGGGGGCCAATGTTCGAATTTTCGATATTTGAGAACGAATGTTATCAGTTATTGGAAACCAACAAACCAATGTATTGGTAAAACTAACGCAGACCTGTCACGGGACCAAAGGAAAGAACACTAAATCCTATAACCAATAAATAAAAAAACAAAAAGGAAACATAAACTGAAAAGAAAAAGTAATCAAAGGCAGACGTGGAACCAACCAGTAAAAGACTATGCTTGAAATCTAAATAACCAAGTGAGAGAGAGAGCAGCGATACTACTCAAAAAGAGGACAAAGTTTAGGCCGTTGCTCAAGTTTCACGCTAAAGCGATCATCAGAAAACAGAACTCAGATAAACAGATGATAGAATGCTCTTGAAAATATATTTCAGTTGAGCACTGTTGAGTGATAAGCTAATTCTATAAACAACAGCCACCTGCGCTAATGCAAAGCTCTTCAATAAAATGAATAGAGCACTTCGGCTGCTTGGCATTTGTTTACATTCGTAAAAAACAATACGCTAGATTTAGCTGTATAACTCTGCCGAATGAAGATGGCTCAGTGGTAGAAGCGATTGGTTTTCGATCCTGGCTTGAAGCATTCGGATGTCTAGTCGCAGTGAGGAGCTGTGATAGAGCGAAACAGTACTGTCTGCGAATAACACACACACACACACACACACACACACACACATATATATATATATATATATATATATATATATATATATATATATAATAAAGAAGTTAATGATCAGCGTTGAATTAGACCAAGAAACAGTAGTATTGAAAAAATTGCTAAATACACATATAAAAAGATAAACATTTTACATGTAGAGCTTTTAAACATAAAAAATTAGAATTATATATATATATATATATATATATATATAATAAAGAAGTTAATGATCAGCGTTAAATTAGACCAAGAAACAGTAGTATTGAAAAAATTGCTAAATGCACATATAAAAAGAGAAAAAATTTACATGTAGAGCTTTTAAGCATAAAAAATTAGAAAATTAGCCGATTCCGCTAGATTGGTTTCGACCTTTTCGTATCTCAGGCAATTTATGAATACTATATATTTTTAAAAAGTAAATAAAGAAACACACGATGTGAGGTGTGGTAGAAGGTGAGGAGAAGGAGGGAGAGGAGGAGGGGAAGATCATGTGCATTGACAATGTATCGGTTGGGGGTTAAATGAAATATACACACCTTCGTCGTGCGCTTATTAATTATTTATTTTTTAAATATAGCATTCATAAATTTTTATTTTTAAAAATAAAGCCTTAGAAAATTAATCGATCGAAATTGCCTGAAAATACCAAAATCGGTTGAATTCCTAATTTTAACTATATATATATATATATATATATATATTTAAGCAAATGTGTATAGATTTAAGCAAATATATCAATAAGACTTGATCCTAATACTGAAAAGAAATTGTTATCCACCAACATTCTTATTTTAAAACATCATCTCGTTCTTTGTCAGTACACATAATCCAACACTTCAGATAGAAATTTAACGACAAAATTTGGCAGTCTACTACTTTATTGATCGTATATTACATGTATAACATTTAGATAAATCCAATTATAGACATACCCGCATTTCTAGATAGATAGATAGATAGATAGATAGATAGATAGATATTGTTTCAATATATATATATATATATATATATATATATATATATATACATGTTGAATTGATAATGTTAATTATATTTTATGAATATGTTCTGAAGATGGTTTATTAGACCGAAACGTCTGACGTTGACATTATATTAACATTAAAACAGCATAATTGCATATAAAGATTTGTTTTTGTTATTTCCGTATATTTTTCTTCATACTCTCGGATCTATATCCATATATTTTCTTACATATAAATATATGTATATATATTTTATATCCCTAATATTATTAGTGCAATCGAGAAGGGACAATGTGATGTGTATTTGCTAATATATATGCTTAATAGCTCTGTTGCATTACAGTGAAATTTTGTTAACACCATCACTATATATGCAATATATATATATATATATATATATATATATATATATATATATATATATATAGTTCGGGGCAAAATATGTTTATATATAAGTGTGGTTGGTTCTGCACAAAGCCTTCATAACTATAATCAAATCAAATGTGCTTTTGTCTGGCTGTCGGTTCCTAGGAACTGAGCTGCTTGACTCATACGACGGGAGAGTCCACCATATATATATATATATATATATATATATATATATATATATACATATATATATATATATATATATATATATATATATATATATAATGTCTGTGTGTATTATATATATATATATGTCTATATATATATATATATATGTATGTCTATATATATATATATATATGTGTGTGTATTATATATAAATATTTTTAAATGCCTATAATTTATAACAGAAGCCATTGGTTTATACCATGGCTTCCCATACTTAATAATTCTCGTTTTCACTCTCTCGTAGTCATCTGTGACGTCATGAGCAGTGGTGCAATTTTCGCTTACAGCGTCTCGTATGCACGAGATTTTCGTTACTTAGAAATCTTTCACGCAAACAAAAGCAGACTATCATTATTTTTTTGTCCGTGTTTTGTTTGATATATTGTAATGTAATTGTCATCTTTGATAATGGCTTATGTAACCCGAAAGCTTAGATAGGTTTAAAAAAATATGTATCAATATTGTGATTTTCTTTCTTCGTTTAATGATAATCTTATTAAGCTTATAAAAAGAATTTAAATAAAATAGACAAATCTTGTCTATAGTAATTAATGAATCATGCATCAATATATATATATATATATATATATATATATATATATATATATATATATATATATATATTACAGGTAAAAAGTTTGAAGCCACCTCCAAAATTAGCTTGGGATGAACTTGACAGAAGTTTGAAAAAAATGAAAAGTAATAAAAAAGAATGGAATCAATTATTAAACTTATTCTTTGAGAAACTTTTACAACGAATACCGAAAATTTGTACAAGAGTAAAGGAAGATATTTTGATGACAGCAAAATTTAATCATCAATTTTGTCATTTTGTCCCAATGGAATTTCTAACCATCTATTTCTTTTATTTAAAATACAAAACAATTACTTTTTGTGCCAATTATGATAACTACCAGTGATAACCCCAGACTTTCTAGTATGTATACATATATATATATATATATATATATACACACACACACAGATATACAGATATATATGTGTGTATTTCAGAACCATAATTTTTGTACTTCACAACCATGAACACAAAATACTTACTCTATATTTAACAATACCCTGATGATGACATTATGCTATGTCGAAAGTACTCGTAATAAATTAGAATATCACCCAACACGGTATTCGCGAATATGAAAGTATCTTATCAAAAACAAGTCGATAGGGCGTGTCTAAATTATAACGAAACCTGTCTGAATATATATATATATATATATATATATATGTATATGTGTGTGTGTGTGTGTGTGTGTGTGTGTGTGTGTGTGTGTTTATATATATCTGTCCAGTATCGGCGACGGGACCGGTCTTTAATTATATAGATTATGTGGACGTAGATATCAATAATGAATTGGTAATATTATATCAATATCAATTTCTCACCTCAGTTGATCTTGAAACCATGTGTCGCTAGACTTTGAATATAAACAAATGACTTGAGGGGAAAAGGAAACAAGCCTATCACACTTTCTTTGTTTAGGGATTATTTATGGTTATATATATATATATATATATATATATATATATATATATGTTTTTTTTTTAGTAGGCACGGTAGAGTAAAG
Organism: Acanthosepion lycidas; assembly: GCA_963932145.1. NCBI lineage: Eukaryota > Metazoa > Mollusca > Cephalopoda > Sepiida > Sepiidae > Acanthosepion > Acanthosepion lycidas. Next base: position 90,705,567 of record OZ010586.1, on the reverse strand, counting down.
GATAGCGGCTCGGATTGAGGGATCAGAGTGCCGAGTTTGAATTCCAGTCGAATCCATTACATTCACTTACGTTTCCTTGGGAAAGGTATGAATCCTCTTCTTCTCACTCCAGCTATGGGTAAACAGCAGGACAGCCTGGGTTCTATAGCCTTGGATGACAAATGGTCTGAACACTGAATTCAAAATCTGCGTAGTGTCTCTATTCGGCCCTTCAAAAAGTGTGGATGTTTCTGCACAAAACCTTCACCACTATAATCAAATCCCTTATGCTGGTGTCGGGCTGTTCGTTTCCTAGGAACTGATCTGCTTGACTCTCATACGTCGAATGGACGGGTGAGTTGAATATATCATTTTTTTTTTTTAAATTTCTCTTAAACTTCTATAATTACATTACTGTACGTAATTTCAAGAGGGATCAATAATGTTACTATAAAGTCATAATCCCCATTTTCGTAACACCTGAGGGTCGTGTGGGTAGCACATGTACTGCAGCCGTAGCAGCAGTAGTGTGTCTTGGGCAAAATAGCATGAGGACCACCAAACCACTCCCGGATGATTGAATTCAGAGTTTTGCTTCTCCTAAACTGGTGCCAAACCAGGCTATAGATCTTGCTAGTCCTCTCTATTTACGAATATGTGGGGGAGGGGTGATGAAATCATACTATTCAGCTTACGGCCACATCACGTTAAAATACCGGTTCCGGTATGATCACCTAAGTTAAGCAACATCGAGACTGTTCAGAAATTAGATGGGTGACTGCTAGTAATATTAGGTGCTATTAGCTTGAGTGTGCGAGTGCTGGAATGGATAATGGCACGGATTTGTTAATCGCAGAGCCGGGTCCTAATTACTGTTGGGTTCGTTATATTCATTTACACGCAATTGCCCTTGAGGAAGGCATGAATTCACCTCCCCCCAGGTGTGGGTTAATTAGTAAAACGTGTATTATTATTATGTCATTTTAAATAAGTCTTGCAAACTAAAAAAAAAATATTTTCGGGTTTCAAATAACCTGCAAAGGGTTGATAAGCCGTAAAAATCAATCAGCCGGTTATGCCGTAAGGTAGTAGAAGTCTGAAACCAGAGTTTTCCTTCTCCAAAATAAGTCGTCGTTCAAGGTCATATGCCCCATCTACCCGACGCGACAGGTTGTACTGGGTTAAATTTTGACAGTAGCAGGGAGACCCTGGCCTGACACACAGGATATATATTATAACTTAAAAATCACACGAAATATTGATAATATGACTATTAGCTTATCCGGAAAGTTTACTAATAACGATTGGGTGCCTTGTGGAAACACTGACATGTGTATAAAAAAAAAAAAAAAACTGTTGTCATCACTACGAGAAAACGGCTCTATATTTCTTCCTCGACGATTTCCATTGGCAATTTATGTTCGATCATGTTTCACACCCTTACACAACCTGATTCACCCGATACGGGTAGATTTCATCAAAAAGACCTCGTCACTTCACCTGGTTGGGCATTGGCTTCAAGAATCTATTACTTCACCGGGTGGATTTCACCTAACAATCCACCTGGTTTCACGGCGACGACTAGACCACACAAACTCCAAAGATTCATTCCTACCCGACACCTTGAGAAGATATCGATACCTTCAACGGTTGTGCATGCGTACCCAACCGTAGAAAAGCGCAAACTAGCTACAGATTCAATTTAGTATCTATCTAACTACCTCGCTATATATATGTGTGTGTGTGTGTGTCTGTGTGTAGTGTGTATGCGAATATATACTTACATACAAAACAAAATAATAATAAGCTAAAACTTGAAGGAGGAAGTTAATCTATCACCTGTAATGATAGCCACAAATAATACATTGGAGAAACCGCGAGGAATTTAAATAAAAGATTATTTGAAAACAAAAGGGATAATTTTCTAAACAATACACTTGATGCATTAGTCGCCCGCCGTAATGAGTTTGGCGATAATTTCGATTTAAAATTGCTACTTTAATGAAAAGAGTATGTAATTTACTGAAACGAAAGTGTATAGAAAGTGCTTTAATCGCTAGACCATGCACAGTAAATTTGCGTCCAAGTTCTTACAACATTTAACCTATATCGGCAGGTCTTCTATTATCTCAATGTGCGACACTAAAAATAACTAACTAAATATGTATATTTGTTAATAAACACAAATCTACTTGGCTAAGACGGGCACCGGAGTGCATCAATATATTATAAGTATTTACATACGGTAGATCAATTTTATACTCAGCCTGACCTTCAGATATTTTCTGCATTCTCAAACGAAATTTTTACTATCGAAATATTGGGATGAGTAATAACCTTTATTATTAGAATCATTTTCATTCGGACAAGTGTAGTGAATCCGTCATAAACATTCAGGATCTTGAATTGATAAATTCAAACACTTTAAACATCTTGGTGTATCAGTCAGTTATGTGCTATGCGTGATTCAAGTTTAGATGATCATGCATCTTTCGATACATGACTGACGAGGCAGATTTTTTTCTGCAGTATGTTGCCAGTGGCCCTCCAAGGTTATTTCTCCATAGCTCGAAAAGGATTCATACCTTTCCCAAGGCTAGTATTGAATGTAATGGTTTCGACTGGTATTTGAATTCAGTCCGAGCCGCTATCCATTGCTTCACCGCGCCTCTTAGTGTATGGATCAGTAATAATATTATGAACGAGAGAATGTGCATTCTTCAACAGGGTAATTGAATCTTACTGGGGTGTGGCTGAGTGGTCTAAATCACACACACTCAAACATAGGTATAACGTTTGGAGTCGCAGAAAAAATACGCATGTACACACACACACACACACACATATATATATATATATATATATATATATGAATGGCTCTTTCACAACAGAATTAATAATTAATCAAGTCGATTCCCCATGAAAGAATATTACCTGTAGATCTACATTTCCGCCTACAAAGGGGGAGAAAGTGTGAGTTTGTAAACAGTCGCTTTTACTGCTCTTAATGCAAAACCCTTCAATAAAACGAATCGAGTTCTCTCAGTCACTGGCATGTTTATCTAAAAATAAATACGCTTAAATTCACCTTCATCCCTGCCGTGTGCCAACGGCTTAGGGGCAGATTCTCCTTCTGACGCCAATTCAACCAGGTTTCGATCCAAGCTAGAGACAACCGGACGTCTAGTCACACTGATGAACTGTGATATAGCGAAACAGTCAGTTTGTCGATGACAATATATTTATTTATTTACCAGGTGTAGCAGTAGAATTGTTCAAATCGTGTAACAGCAAAAATGTCCAATTGTTAGATTAAGCATTGAACCGTTGTACCTTAGAAATGATTAAAGATATCTTACTGGAATTCTCCGAGGTTTTATAACACTATTGGACTCTACTTTGAACAATAAGAATGTATTTATCTCTAAGTTGAAATGATGATCCCTCTTGCAGTTGTGACCTCCTAATCAAGTTTTTCTCTCTACTGCTCCCTCTTTTTAAACTTATTCACCATTCTCTTGATGGTTCTTGAACGGACTTTGAAGATTGTAGCCAGAGTATGAATATTGGTACCATTACTGAAGGGCTGAATGATCTTTTTCCTCTCACCATTACTCATTTGGGAAGACACAGTGGGGCTGACGCAAAATGATTTGAACCTGTTTCTTTTTTTAATTGACAAATAGTTTTTCAGTGATTTTTACGCCAAATGTTGTCAAGATGACTAAACGTCTTATATGACCACCTGGAAAAAAAAAGAAACTCAATTAGTTTAGTTTTTTTTTTTTTCCTTATTATTAGATTATTAAACATTTTGTCGGATGGGCAATTATTATTCTATGCTGTTACACTATTTGGACAATTTTGGTGTTACGCTATATATATATATATATATATATATATATATATATATATATATATATATATATATAAAGTGATTTGTACCCACAGAAATGAAAAATACCTTTAAACAACAGAGACGTCATACCTAAGGTACCTTTCGGCCAACACTTTTTCAAAGGTATTCGTTGGCAATTGCGACTACAAATGAAGACACCCAATAAAGTAAATGAGGAGAGAAAGGTGTAACACGATTAAAAATGAAATTTAATTGTATTCCCAATCGCCAACGAATACCTTTGGAAAAACAAGTGTTGACCGATAGGTTCCTAAGGTATGACGTTTCTGTTGTTTAAAGCTATATATATATATATATATATATATATATATATATATATATATATATATATATATATATATAGCGAATATAGCGATGTCAAAGATCGTATGAAGCCGAAATGCTGCGAGTGAGAGTATGACATTTAAGGCAAGATGTCTTTGCAATAAAGTGCTCGATTTCAAAGAAATAGAATTAATATAAGTAAAAGTTTGTCACTTAGCTGATTGCTGTTACCTCCAACATCCCGATTCCAGAGTTTCGTAGGCGGACCTGTCCGTCCATTTTTAAGCATTAAATTGTTGATACCCACTAAATAGTAGACGGCCAGTTCTGCCTATGAAACTGCGGAGTCGGAATCCTGAAGGTAATCAATGAACTCAGTGTCAAACGTTTACCTTTTTTAATTCTCTCTCTTTTTCTATTTCTCTCTCTCTCTTTCTCTCTCTATCTCTCTCTTTCTCTCTCTCTCGCTCTCTTCATATATATATATATATATATATATATATATATTCTGCTTATACGTTATTTTCATAGAAACATGTATTTAATGACTGTCGGACTTAGTCCATTTCATAATGTATGACGTCATTTGTTTACGTTACAATACGCTTCGAGCAGATATGAGCGTTCGAGAGAAATCATGGGAAATTTGTTGTTTAATAACAGAAATTTGACTTTGCTAACCAGAAGCTGGTATAGCATATCAGGCTATGTGACAGTTCCGTGTTAGTATACAGGTTCGATTCCTGTCGGATGACACATAATATTTTCTATGAAAATTTCTCGGACATTCAGGCCGGTAAATGTAGTTAATACAGTTTATTATAAACATATCATTTACTTAAATATTTGGATCTATAAAAATAAAGTATAAACAGAAAATATATTAAAATAATTGTGAGACTTAGTCCATTTCATAATATATATATAGATAGATAGATAGATAGATAGATAGATACACCTAGTGAGCCAGACAAAACTACCCAGGGAAAGACATAAAAAATGTCCAATTCCTGTCTTTCCCTGACGATCCGTTTAGGTGAAACCTGGGTAGGTTTGTCTGGCTCACTAGGTGTATCTAGGTCTGCTCTACGGTTGTATTGAGCTCTTTTGTTAGTTAGTTGTTTACTCGTATCAGGGTTTTTTCTTTGGGCTTCAGACCTGCATCTGTGCGATTTTTTCGGCAGAAGTTCATGTTTGTAGCTCTTTCTTTTTTTAAAACCTTTTTTTCCCTCGAGATTGATTTGATTATTGGCAAATCAAAAATTCGAGGGTTTTTCGAAACGAGTCTAGTTATCTATATTTGTATATATATATATATATATATATATATATATATATATATATATATATATATAGAGAGAGAGAGAGAGAGAGATAAGGGAGGTCAACACCAATGGGCAAAATTCTATTTTATGCTTGAAAGAAATTTTCAAATGATATTGAGCCCTTTTACACATAAGTATAGCATACTATATTTTATCATATATATATATATATATATATATATATATATATATATATATATATATATATATATATTAGTACATATACTAGTACCTACGTGCTGGTGTGCGACTTAAGTTTCGATGAATTACAGCTCGTCAGGCACAAGATGTAGTAATTAATATATATCTTAGCTCTGTCTAACTATATCGAGCACTGTTATGTTTACATGTCATATATAAATTTTATGACTATCTCTTTGCCAGTACACGTGTATACGCTTGCTTATATCTGGTCGTTTGATTTATCTATCCATATATATATATATATATATATATATATATATATATATATATATAGGTAAGTACACTCGTCTCGGTAAAACCTTCGGTTTCTTGATTTGCTAATGGTCAAATCAATTTCGAAGGAAAAAAAGGTTTTAAAAAAAGAAAGAGCTAGGAACATGAACGTCTGTCGAAAATAATCGTACGGCATATAGGTCCAAAGCCCAAAGAAAAAACCCCGATACGAGTAATCAACTAACTAAAAAAAATGTTCAATACAAAAGTAGAGCAGACCTAGTTAAACCTAGAGAGCCAGACAAACCTACCAATGTTTCACCTAAGCGGATCGTCAGGGAAAGCTTAGGTGAAGCTATATATATATATATATATATATATATATATATATATATATATATAGAGAGAGAGAGAGAGAGGGAGAGAGAGAGAGAAAGAAAGAGAGATAGAGAACGGAAATAAAGAAAGAACGAAAATGGAACAAAAAGAATGGAGATTTGAGAAGAAAACTTTCAAAATTAATAGAAAGAAAGAAAGAACGAAAGAAAGAGAAGCGTAGTATAAAGACAGGAATATTAAACTGAGAAAGCCGAGATAAAATGAAAATGATATTGGATAAGGAATGAAGACTACTACTGAAAGTATAAAGAAGAATGAAAAAAAAACAAAAACAATGAAAATGCTATAATGAAATGAAGAGGACAGAAAGAGGTAAATGGTAAGCCAAGCATTAATAAACCTGTTATTTCTCTCGACTTTCTCCTTGAAACTGCCAACTTTGTGCGCCTTTCATTTAGAAAGCGTTCCTCGGATACTGGAGGCCGTAAACTCTTAATAGACAGGCTTCAATTCTTTGGAATGGAAATAAAAGCGGGTAATATAAGAACACTTTCTCTTCGTTTCGCCTCTTAGCCTTTCCGCCTCAGACGTCCATTCTCGGTTCTATGCCGCCAATGTCCAGTAAAGACATACCGACTTCCGCAGAGCTTCGGTTGTATTGACAGCAGTAGAATAAACAATTCATGTGGAATAATAATAATAATAATAATAATAAGAAGAAGAAGAAGAAGAAGAAGAAGAAGAAGAAGAAGAAGAAGAAGACTCACATATGAACATGGTCCAACAATCTTTATTCGTCTACAAAAGCCATTCTAGAAAAACTTAAAGAAAGAAACAAACGAATAAAAGAAAGAAAGAAATATTCAAGTGAACTAGAAAGAAAGAAAGAAAGAAAGAAAGAAGGGATATAAAAAGAATTTAGAAAGAAAGAAAGAAAGAAAGAAAGAAAGAAAGAAAGAAAGAAAGAAAGAACGAAAAATAAGTGTCGAGAAAATTGGTGTAAAAGAAAGACACGGAGAAATAATAAAAGTGAAAGAAAAATATGTTAATAAAGAAAGAAAGAAAGAAAGATAGATAGATAGATAGATAGATAGATAGATAGATAGATGGAAAGAAAGAAATATTTTTTTGGAAAATGGGAAGATATTGCGAGAGAAATTTCTATTCATCTTTAAGCAGATTGTGTACACACAGATACCCCAGGACATAGATATCGACCTGTAAATATGAATAGACTTGTCGAATAGACAGGGAAAGATTGTCAGACACGTTGAAAAAAAAAAAGCTATACGCAAACGCATATGTATTAGAAAACAAAATAAATATCGAATATTCACTTATAGTCATCTATATCGATCAATGAAAACATTCATAGATACGATCGCATTATGATAAACGTGATCAGACTGAGATAGTAAGAAACTGAAATAGCTTAAACTGAAGTGAAATCTATAACGTATAGATTGGAATATATATATATATATATATATATATATATATATATATATAAACCAAGCCGCGTTTATTTTATTTGACAACGGTAGGTCTTTTAAAATACACACCAACATGGAAT